>JAKSZT010053929.1:22392193-22590926 GCA_026826555.1 Tolypeutes matacus | reverse complement strand
GATAGATAGATAGATAGATAGATAGATAGATAGATAGATAGATAGATAGAAATAGATATGAACTAGCTGATAGCATTAGAAAAGGGAGAACTCAGGTATAAAAATTTGGAAAGAAAGAGGTAAAATTACCACCATTTGTAGATGATACGATTTTATACTTGGAAAACCCAAGACAATCAACTGAAAAACTACTATAAGCAAGAGAATTCAGTAAAATAGGGTAAAAAATGAATATACAGATGTCAATGGCATATATATATTAGATATATATCAATAATTAAAATTGTGGTATTGGTACATGATGCAGAGACACCAGTGTAATATAGTACAAAGGTTTTAAACAGACCTAACTATGCATGAAAATTTGGTGTATCATGAAGTGAGTTTCGAATCACTGGAGAATAGATGGCTTATAGAAGAAATAATGTCAGGAAAACTGGGTAATTGTTTGGAAAAAAATAGTTTTAAATCTATAACTTATGCCAAAATTCAGGATAAATTTCAAATTTAATAAAGATTTAACTATTTTTCCAAAAGAGTACATAAAGAAAACATGGGCACATTGCTTTATAATCTTGGAGTGTTTAGATTTTAAAAACTAGCAAAAAATTTCTACATAGCAAAAAAATTAAAAATAAAAAACATTGTAAGTTAATTTAAAATTGGGGATAATTAATTTTATATCCCAAAGAGTTAATCCCCCTAATATATAAAGAGCTTTTAGAAATTGATAAGGAAAAAGACCAGCAACTTTATTTTAAATATAGGCAAAAGACTTTAACAGACATTGCAGAGAAAATAAAACAAATATGGCCCTTAAACATCTGATGAATTGCTCAAACCCACTTATAAAGGGAAATGCAAATGAAAAATTGAGATGCCATTTTTTTAGCAAATTGGAAAAAATCATAAAGTTTAATACCCACTTTGTTAGTAAGACTGTGGTGAAACAGGCACTCTTCTATATTGCCCATTGATCTGTAAATTGATACAGTCTCCATGGAAGGCAATTTGCCCATACATATCTAAATTATAAATGCATATACATTTAGCCTCAGCAATTCCTCTTCTATTTACACATGTGCAAAATGAAAAATGTGCAATATTAAGCTCATTTTCTACAATGTACTATGGGGTTTCTTATTAATAGACTATGGTGAGAAATTTTTTTAGAAACAACTATAAGTTTTAATTCTCTTTTAACGTGTTATCAATTGATAGTCAAAAAGAGCAGGTTTCTTTTTTTAATATTCAATGAAACATTTTTATTTGATTATAATTTAATTAGATCCCCCTTACCTTTCTTTTATTTTTTGCACCTCAAAAAACACAATTTTAAACTTTAATTTAATTTCATATGTTTCAAAAATTATGAAAGTAATAGAAGTCTACTTAATAACATATATTGGACTCTATTTTAAGGAAAAAGATTAACATTAAAATAAATAAATATTAATGTTTGGGGCATGTATAGTTTTTAAAAATCACAAAACCTTACTAAGGACTATTAAAAAATACCAATAAATAAGGAGGCAAATCAGTTTCTGAATATAAAAACTCAAATTTTTTAGGTTGCTCTTTCTCTAATGTATAAATTAAATGACAATCTTACCTATGTGATATCCTTTTAATTTTTAAATTGACAAAATAACTCTAAATTTCATGACAGAGTTATTTAAAACTTGTTCATGCATTTAAGCATGAAAAGAATGCATTTGGAAAAGGTGGGAAATTCAAACTATCAGATATATAAAATAATATCTAAATATATAATAATTTTAGATAGTGTGATATCAGAACAGAGATAAACAGATAAATAGAAATGATTAGAAACTTAAAAAGTAACTCACATATGTATCAACTTAGTATACAATTAGGGTGACATCCAACTCTCTGAGGAAAAAATGTGTTATTCAATAAAGTATTAGTAATTATATGTGAAACAAAGTGAAATTACATTCCTACCTTATCAATTATATAAAAACAGATTTCAGTTGGATTAAGATATAACTCAAAAAAATGAAATCATAAAGGAATCTTTAAAATAATGTAAACATTAACTTGTTCTCAGGGTAGAAGAGGTCTTCCTAAACATAAAAGCAAATGAAGAATTTATAGAGAGAAAGATTAAAATGCAAATTAAAAAAAAATTTTATCCATAAATTTCTTCATATAGTAAAAGAAGATAGTATCTAGTTTTGGAAATAAAATGCAACAGGCATTCTCATGCACTACTGGTGAGAACCAAAATATTCTCTCAGAAGGACAATAAAAATGTGCTTTGATCCAGCAATTATACTCCTAAACATTGATCAAATAGAAATAATCAGATATGTAGGTAAAAATGTGTGTATAGAGACTTTATTGAAGAGTTGTTTGTACTAGCAAAAACTAGAAAAATCTGAAGCCTAAGTATTCAATAATAAAGTGGTTGTTTAATAAGAAGCATAGTATTCCTATACGCATTGCTAATCCAAATAATAGTATAGAAAAAAATTAAGGACCTCCCCCACAAAAAAATGCATGTTCACAATATATTATTAATTAAACTACTAGACCATAAGGCAATATATATAACATGATCTTATTTTTGTTAAAAAGAAAATACATCATAGGTATTAAAAAAACTGGAAGGAAATACTTCAAAATGTTGATAGTAGGTAACTCTGAACAGGATATTAATAGATAATTTTTTCTTTCCTTTGATAACCTATATTTTCTAAATTTCCAAACATATATTATCCTTATGATTTAAAATTACTATTTAAAAGAAGAAAATAGAAAAATTCTTAATCAAGATCATGAAAAAGTTTTTCCTCACCATTTTTATAATTAAATAATTAATCAGTGATGTCACTTAGAAATTGCACTAAGATTCATTGATATATATTTGTATTCTATAAATTAATTAACAAACTATTAATTCTACCACTTGACCTTTCAACCCCTTTTCAAAGCTTGTGGAAAGCTTCATTGCTCATTCTGTGAATCTATTAAGGCAATTGCTATAATATTCACTTAAGTATATTCATTTACATTTTCATGAAGCTATTTTACAAAATCAGCCTTTTAAGTTTGAAAACTGGATGCAATTCTTTCACCTTAATTTGATAGTTTTCCAGCTCCTCTTAGGTAGACATTTATTAATAATTGAAACACAAATAAAATACAAACATGAAAAATTTTCTGGCAACTGCACATATCCATTTGTTACAGAGCCCCTGAAATAGTTCATGATGAAAGCATATGCTATGAATGGCAGTTTCAAAGTCTGCATTTCATTGACACTGTAGGTCAGAATTATCATATTCATATAAAATAGATGTCAAAATAGAGTAATTATAAAGAGCTATTTTAATGAGCCACAAACAATTTCCTGTTTCTTTCATAAAGTTTCCTTTAAAATATGAAAGGAAATGTTTATATTTATGTCCTCTTAAACTGATAGGATTCCCTCTTAATTCATTAACAAATGATATTTCAAAAGATTACAATGTTGACACAATGAAAGTTAATGCCACATTCATATCCTGGTAATTGTCAGTTCTACCTGGTCTTTTAAGAAAATGTAGAGAGGAAGGCCAATTCTTGCAAAAATTTGAACCGTTTCTCAGAATCTTTTTCTCAAAATATGAGAAATGCCTAAGGACTTTTTTCCCCTACATAAATGTTTGGAATGGTGAGTCAGGGCCTCCCATAAAACACATCTTCTCCCTTGAAAATGGACACGCTAGGAAGTTGCTTTCACTCTGTCCTTTGCCATGTGGTACTTGGATGTTCAGTGAACCACACTGTGGGACATCAGGGAGACTGAGAAGAAGAGTATTGAAGATCAACTTATGGATGTATTCCTCTAAACATTCATATAATTTCAATAATAATCTGGCTCAAAAATAGTATCTGGACATACTGTTGATTGTCTCCCCAGAAATGACCATGGGTTTCTACTCTTTAACCTGCCTCATGACATATTTCTAAGCCTTTCTTCAATTGTGTTTTAATAAACTGTTGCTGTCTTCTAGGGTTTGTAGATTGTAATCTCTAATAAATCACATCTGTGAGCTGTGGAGAACAGTAAATGGGCAATAGGGATGACTAACCAGAGTCACTGGAAGTTGGATTTGGTTTCAGGAATAATTAAGTGGAGTGGGGGCTGACTGGGAAGCCAAGGCATTGTTTTACCAAGAGTCATGAACATCTAGAAATAATCATATATCTCTGAGGAGGCTCAAGTCATTGGTCATAAGCCAACTAAGTACAATGTAACAACTCAGTCTCAGGTAGGGTGAGCCAGCAGTCCATAATGACACACCAAGCCCTTCCTCACACAGTCCAGATGTGCACACAGCTCTCAGAGGCACCCAGTGACTAATGGGTCTATGCTCATGGTGAACAAGTAGAACCAAATTAAAGTACAGAGTCTGGCTTCATGCAAACATTCTTCTGATTTAGACACGTTAGGGAGTAGCATTCACTTCTTCGCCTCAAGTCAGCATTGCACTACTGTAGAAGCCGAGGCTTGACAGAGAGGTTGAGGCCCAGAGCAAGCTGTGCCTGACCCCTCCATCACCTTTTCCCCATCACTAATTAATGTAAACTTTGTGACATCAGGAAAAAAAAAAACAAAAGTAAAGCTACCAGGTAAATTTTGAATGCCTTCAAGAGCAATCAGGCAAAACAAGCCCAGAAGGCCTCCTGAAAGGAATCCCCCAGCTTCCTCAGAAGCTTTGGAGGTTTAGCACAAGAGTCTCTAATGGGCACATCGTCAGGCACAGATTCCCAGATTCCCTTCCTTACAGATAAGATCACCCTTCTTGGGCATCACCTTCACGTTGTCATTGGTAAAAAAGGGACCCCAGGTCTCTGGATGTCCCTAGAGAGATACTAAACCCTCCTCTCCTAACAGTCACCCACCCTCACCCACCCTGTCTGCCTTTAGATTCTTAGGATTAGTCCCATGATGCCCTTTCTCCCTGCTTATCTCAGATTCCACTAGCAGCCCAGGACCACCAGGACAGCCCTCGCCCCACGGACCCTAAATCCCCATATGGTTCTTTGATTTTAAGGCAGTACCCCTAACAACTACGTTCCGTTCCCTTTGTCAGCTTTTTTGGTCTCCAAGATACCTACTGCCATCTGAACACTATATATTTTATTTAGTTGGTTGCTTGTCTGCCCTCCTCACCCAGGGAGAAACTCTATGAGGGCAAAAATTATTTTTGTCTGCTTTGTCATCTATGTAACACATAGTATGGACAAATACATGTTTTGAATAAATGTATGAACACCTGTATTGTGCCTTGGGAAGAGCTGCAATTAAATAAGGAATTCGATTCTTTGAGCTATCTTTAAATTATCTGTTGAAAAGTTAGACCTCTATTGCACGGACAATATTCCTGTGGAGAGTATAGGATGCATTATGCGAAGGGAAGGAGGCTATATTTCAGAATAATTCCTTCCTAATTAAGTTTGGCTTAGGTTAACACTAAGATTGGCCAGTACATATTAACTGATGGGAAGCATTGTGAGGTGATCTAAAAGAGACATGCTGATTGCCAGGGGAAACTGAGTCCAGCTTGATATTTTACTTCTTGTTAATCTTGCCATGGACAACTAAAACTTCTGTCTGTTAAGAGCTAACTGTATGTAATGCATGGGTCACTTTAGTACAAAATTAATGTAATAATTTAACCAGTATTGTCCTTAAGGTTATATTTTCTCTAATGAAATGGTTTGGACTTTTTAAGAATTAAGAAAACCATGGCATTGACCAAATATGTGATTTGACAGTGTTTGGTAAGATTAACTGAATGTAACACAAGGTCATAAAATGTGCCTTGAGGGGAGCAGATGTGGCTCAAGTGGTTGAGTGCCTGCTTCCCACATGGGAGGTCCTGGGTTCAGTTCCCAGTGCCTCCTAAAAACAACAACAACAACAAAAAAAAAAAAAAAAAAAAACAAGCAAACAAATGGAAAGACCAACTCAGGGCAGCTGATATGGCTCAGTGATTGAGTGCTGGCTTCCCACATATGAGGTCCCAGGTACAATCCCCGGGCCCGGTACCTCAAAAAAAAAAAAAAAAGTGCCTTGATATGAGAGGGGAGGTGAAAAGTGATTGTAGTGGGTAATATTTAATTCTAGAAATCAAATTATGGGACTGGAAAAATCAGAAAAGTGGGACAATGTAAACTTGCTAACCAATACCTCATCTGGCACAAAGACTGCTGTGGCCAAGGTGGAAAGCCTTTGCACTGAAACCCTGATACATAAATGTAACTCTGAGCTGCTTCAAATCAATCTGTCAGAATTGTTAAACCTCTTTGGAAGCATATTTATGGTTGGGTGCCCCTCTTGAGGAAAGGGAAATGGGAAGGTCCTGTATGCATACTTATTTTGCTTACATGAGCTTCATTTGTATAAGATGATGGCACAGAGCAACCATAGATGCTGCTGCTTGTCAGGGCAGATAACCAGCCACCCCTGAGTCCTCTCTTCCTTTCACCCGCTGCTTTTATGTGTTCTACAGAAAGGCCCATAAAGCAACACACCTGCCTTCTACAAGGCTAAGCTCAGTTAGTTTCCAATGTCATTAAATGGCTAAATAGTCTGCAGTGTTTTAGCCAAATCCTAAAAGGCTGCCTCCTCCCAATTTTCTTTATCAGAATTTAAAATAGGGACAAGGCAAGAACACTAGAACAGAGGTCATGTGCAAAGGCATGGGGTTCTGGGTGTCTATGTTTGCTGTGTCCTGCTTGCTTTGATTTGATATGATGGTTTCTTTGAGAATAGAGAAAGATGACAATGAAAAAGCAAAACAGGAGGAAAGCTGGAGTGAAGAGGAAAACATGTGAACCTTTCAAGCCAGAATTCCTACAAGTTGATGGTAAAAACTTATTTGGATTCTGTTTCAACTCTCAGTAAATGCAATAGTCACGTCCCTAGGCTGTGAAGTAATCAAACCCCTTTGCAGTGGCATCTGAGATTCATTGAAAATCTATCCAAGCCACAAAAAAATATTTCCTCTTCTAGCCTACCACGGTACATGTCCCCACACATTCATAAATGCTCATAATTTCCTTCATTTATAGAATTCCCATAAGTAAAGTCCCTAAAAATTTGAGGGCAATAGCTAGGGCATCAAGTATTAAAGATACCTGTTTAGGTACATATATTTGACCTTCCAAAAAGCCTTTACCCAATGTCAAGCTTTCATGGGCTTATCAGATGACTAGGTCATAAAATACAAACCCAAATAATTAAACGTGGGGAAGTGTAAACTCTGAATGACAGGAAGGTAGCAGGAAGGTACTAGAGTAGAAGAAGAGAGAATACCTGGGACAGGTGACAGGGCTAGGGGAAGGATAAGTAAGGGCCAATGCATGCTGGGAGACTGAAATGTCAAGAGTGTCTGCTGATGGCACGTGCTGAGGGAAACTGTTGCTCTTTTCATGTTTTATCAATGACTAGTCTAATAATGATAATTATTCTAACCACCACAAGTAACACTAGCTCTCATTTATTAAACCCTTGTAAGTTCCAGGAGTTTTGCATATATTAACATATTTAATCTTTACAACAAGAGGAAATAAATATAATTACCAATTTGTGGAAGAGGAAACTGAGACAAGGCTAAATTAAGCAAAGTGCCCTCAGATACACAGATGGGATTTGAACCCTGCTCTATCAAATTCCAAAGCCCATTTTCTGAACCAGAAGTTCTCGAAGTACAGCCCCAGACCAGTAGCATCAGCGTTATTTGAGAACTAGTTAGAAGTAAAACTTTCTGGATCCACCCCAGAGCTACTGAATCAGAAATCCTGGGGTGGGCTGGGCAATCTATGTGTTAACAAGCCCTCTGGGTGATTCTGATGCTCAAAGCTTGAGAACCCTGTACTTCTTCTCAGGTGCTTATCAGGAAGTCTGTTCTTTTTCAAATGAAGGGTAAGTGGGGTGGGGAGGGGGGAAAGGGAAGAAATAATTGTCACCCAGTGGCTTCCTGGAAGAAGCAAGGCAAGGCTGAGAAAGGAAGGGTCAGATCAAAAAATGCCCTAAAGCCAGAAGTCAAATGGTGCCTTGGAGTCAAAGCAAGGCCACTTGTGTTGGAGAAGATCCAAGAATGATAAATCCCAATGAGGGTAAAGGCAGTTTTCCCAGGACCTAGAAATAGAAATAGGTGGGAGATACCAAGCAGATAGTATTCAGATTAAGCTGTCACGCATGGTCAAACTTAAAGGCACTTCCTATCAACAAAGCTATGATCACTGAGAGATGAAATCAACTGACTTACACAGGCCCAATGATAGGAAAGGCCTGTGAGAGGAACATAACTATTGCCAATTCAGGCATCATTTATCACTGTCCTATTTACTGATCTACTCTAGAAAAGTGATTGTTTCTTGTGAATTCTTCCTTCTTTTAGTTCATGGTAAATATAATAACCCATCATTACATTTGAAAATATTTTAAGCTTTTCAAACAGCCTTATTGGGATATAGTTGACATGGACTGCCCATATTTAAAGTATACCACTGTATACATTTTGGCATATGTGTGCCTGTGAAACCATCATCACAGTCAAGATTGTGAGCACATACATCACTCCCCAAATTTTCCTTGTACTCCTTTGTTATTCTACCCTCCAGCCCCTCTCTGCCCCATCCCATTTCCAGGTAACCTCTCTTCTGCTTTCTTTCATTGGACTTTAATTTTCATTTCCTAGAATTTATATAAATGGAATCATATGGTTTGTATCCTCTTTTGTCTGGCTTTTTTCACTCAGCATAATTATATTGATATTCATCTATGTTGTGATGTGTCTCAATAGTTCTTTCCTTTTTTATGGCCAAATAGTACTCCATTATATAGATATACCACAGTCAATTTTTTAAAAATAATAAACTTTCTTTTTAAAGAAGTTTTATTACAGGAAAGTTACATCAAAAGAATATGGGGATTTCTCTTTACCCCACTTCCTCCCCTTTTCACATTTTCCCCTATTAATAATATCTTACATTAGTGTGATACATTTGTTACAATTGTGGAACAAATATGGAAGCATTGCTACTAACCAAGGTCTGTAGTTTACATAGTTCTACACTATGATTTATACTTTGCACCATACAATTTTATAGGTCTTCACAAAATGTATAATGGCCTGTATCCATCATTGCAATATCATGCAGAACAACACCAATGCCCTAAAGATGCCCTGTGTTCCACTTATTCTTCCCTCAGCCTCCCCTCAGAACCTCTGGTGACCACTATCTTTATATCAGTGTTACAAGCTTTTCCATTACTACAATAATAAGAAGTCTACTTTGGTCCATGGTTGCATTCCCCCCTTATGTTTGTTCATTCCTCTATCTTGAGGATTTGGGGATGGTGATGCCTACTCTGCTTCTGATTGAGAGGGAGCTTAGATCTTATGGGGCAGATGGAAGGAACTGTTTTGCTTACAGTTGTAGACACTCTGTTTTTTGGGATGGGGTTTGTCCATCATCATCGTTTTGTTAGTTGTCCTGGGGGAGTCTGATGAACTGGAGAATAGGTGTTGGCTGCAACTCTGTTAAGATTCAGGGCTCAACCGGCATATGAACAGATGGAAGATTTAGTCTCTGGGACACATATTTAACTGGTATAGTGCTAATTATAGGTTCAAATAAAAGGTATAGAAGAATCATGTGTAGGGAAATTATAAATGAGTCTAACTCTGTTACACTGAAGAAATAAGTTATCATATACTTAAACTAAGCCCCACCTATGGGGTGCTGATTTCATGGGGCTGTGTGCTTTGCCTATAGTGTCGGGATGTCTCTAGAACCCTTGTAAGTACCCCTGTTTGAGGCTTTGTTTACTGTGGCAGTTAGTAAGATCTGCCTGAGACGTTCATAAGAGTAACCTCTGGAATGACCTCCCAACTCACTTTGAAATCTCTTAGCTATAAAAACTTTTTTGTATTTAGTGTTTCCCCCTTTTGGTAAAGATCTTTTTTCAAATGCATTGCTGGTTGGCGCTTGATTTAATCCCTCAGTACCAGGGAAACTCATCCCTGGGAATCATGTCCCACGCCAGGGGAAATGTAGTGTGTTTATTTGCTGTGTATGACTTAAAGAAAAACTAAGGAGATTTTCAGGAGGTAGCACTTAGGTAATAGATATTATTAGGCTAAGTTTCAATTTTATAAGAATAAGGTTCATAAGTACAAGCATTAATATCGAGGGCTTGGTGTATTGTTCTGTTTCTTTTATTAGGCACTGCCTATGTACTCTAGAGATTCTTGCCACTCTATTTGAGATTGTAGCAGGACTCCCCAGGATAGGAATTTAATAGTTTGTTCATTATTATGTGGGTCTGTACCCATTGAGATAACACCCTATGACTACATGAACACATTCATATTCCACAGAGGCATGCCCTAGGTGCACCCTTCCCCACACATGCCCCCCCCAACACCCTGCCATAGTTGCCAAAATGGCACTCCCACAATTGTATTCTCAACCACAGTCCTCAACCTCCCCAGAGTTCACCTGTTCCTTCCTCCAACCCTCTCCCCCTCTCTATGGATAGCCCAAACCAATCCCCCAACCCCACTCATACTCACACTCACACTCCAGCATCATCAACCCCACTCACTTCATTCCATCACCATCACCCCCGACCATGGCCAAATCTCCCCCATCTACCTTATCAAAGATTCACCCAGATTGAGCATCAGCTCGCCACTCTCTACTCCCTTCCTACCTCGTGTTAGCCTGTCTTGCAGACTCTACTTCTCTGAGTCTGCTCAATATCCTTAGTTCATATTAGTGAGATCATGCAATATTTGTCCTTTAGTGACTAGTTAATTTCACTCAATATAAGGTCTTTGAGATTCATCCATGTTGTCGCATGTGTCAATATTTCATGACTTCTTACAGCTGAGTAATATTCCATCATACGAATATACCACATTTTGTTTATCCATTCATCCATTGAGGGACACTTGGGTTGCTCCCATCTTTTGGCAATTGTGAATTATGCCGCGATGAACATTGGTGTGCCTATATCTATTCATATCTCTGCTTTCACTTCTCCTGGGTATAGTCCTAGTAGTGGGATTGCCGGATCACATAAGAAATTCTAGACTTAGCTTCCTGAGGAACCACAAAACTGTCCTCCACAGTACCACAGTCAATTTATCCATTCACTTGTTGATGGACATTTGGGTTGATCCCAGTTTTGGAGCTATTACAAATAATAGTCAAACATTCTTGTATAAATTGTTATATTTTCCCTTGTGAAGAATGCTGAATCATATGGTGGGGGTATTTTTAACTATTTTTAGAAGTGTCGAATGGTTTTACAAAGTGGCTATACCATTTCACATTCTCAACAGACGTGTGAAAATGCCTGTTTCCCTACATCCTCACCAACATTTGTGATCTCAGTCTTTTGTAATTCTATCTATTCTCGGTGAAGTGTATAGTTATCACGTGGAGTTTTAAATTGTGTTTACCTAATGACGACTGATGTTTAGCATCTTTTCATATGCTAATTTTCAATTGAATATAATCTTTGGTTAAGTGGCTGTCCAAATCCTTTGCTCATTTTTCTTATTGGGTTGTTTATTTTCTTATTATTGAATTTGAAAATTCTTTCTATATTCTGGTACAAGTCCTTTATTAGATATATGCTTTACTAATATTTTTCTCCCAGTCTGTAACATGTCTTTTTTCCCCTATAATAGTGTCTTTGGAAGAACAGAAGTTTTAATTACTTTAAAGTCCAATTTATCAATGTTTTATTTCATGGATTGTGCTTTTGGTGTTATAGCTAACGAAAATTGTAGCCTAACTCAGAGTCAAAATGTTTTGTTCCTATGTTTCTGTATTAGTCACCCAGAGTAGTGCTGATGCAAAATACCAGAAATGGGTTGGTTTTTATAAAGGGTATTTATTTGGGGTAGAAGTCCACAGTTACCAGGCCATAAAGCACAAGTTTCTTCCCTCACCAAAGTCCATTGCCACATGTTGGAGCAAGACAGCTGCCAACGTTTGCCAGGTTCAGGCTTCTTGGGTTCCTCTCTTCCCGGGGCTGCGTTTCTCTCTGGGCTTAGCTCCTCTGTTTCCTCCACAAGGTCAGCTATAGACTATCAGGCAAATGGGCCTTCTCTTCCTTCTTCACGACCAAGCTCTCTTACTTCCCGGGACTCCAACACAAGACTCCAACATCAAAAATTGCTCCCTCTGTCCTTTGCCTTGCCTTTTATATTTGATTCCTCACCCACCAAGGGGTGGGGCTCAACGCCCTACTGACGTGGCCCAGTTAACACCCTAATCATAACTTAATCATGCCCAGATTAGCAGACCAGTTTACAAGCATAATCCAATATCTATTTTTTGGCATTCATAATTACATCAAATTGCCCAATGGCTACAGTTTCCTTCTAGAAGTGTTTGAGTTTTAGGTTTTACATTTAGATTTGATCCATATTGGGTTAATTTGTGAATATGCTGCAAGTAATTGATTGAAGTTTACTTATTTAATTTGGACATACAGTTGTTTTAGCACGATTTTTTTTTTTTAAAGGAACTATTCTTTTTGCACTGAATTGCATTTGTACCTTTGTTGAAAACAATTGTCCATGTATTCCCATTTATGGGCATGTCTATTTCTGAACTCTCTATTCTGTTTCACTGAAGTTGTTTTGACTATTCTAGATCCTTTGCATTTCCATATGAATTTTTGAGTTAGTTATCAATTTCTCCCCCAAAAAGTTCTTATTGAGTATTCCAAATTATGAATATGGTATATTTCCCCATTTATTTAGTTCTTTTTAAAATTTTCTAGTGTTATTTTTAGTGTACAAAATTTTCATCTCTGTTTTAGTTTTCCAGTTGCTAAAACAAATACTGTACAATTGGCTGACTTAACAATAGTAATTTAATGGTTCACATTTTCACAGGCTAGAAGCCTTGCTTCCTCCAGAGGTTGGTGTCTTCTGGCTGGCTAGTAATCTTTGGGGTTCCCATATAGCGCTAATAAGAAATGGTAAAACTGTACATCATTCTGTTATTCCTGATCTTGGAGCAAAAGCATTTGGTCTCTCTCCATTAAATATGATTTTACCTATAGGTTTTCATAAATGCCTTTTATCAGGTTGAGATAATTCCCTTCTATTCCTACTTTGCTAGAGTTTTATCAAGATTGGATGTTGGATTTTGTCAAAGGTATTTTCTGTGTCTATTGAGATGATCACATGGTTTTATTTTTCCATTAGTTCTTATAGTGAATTACATTGATTTTCAAATATCAATTTTGCATTTCTGGAAAAACTTGGCCATGATGTACTATCCTTTTTACATATTGTTGGATTTGATTTGCTAAAATTTTGTTTAAAAATTTCACATCTATGTTTCTAAGATATGTTTTTTGTCATTTTCTCTTTTTGTAATGACTTTGTCCGGTTTTGGTATCAAGGTTTTGCTGGCCACATAGAATGAGTTTGGAAGTATTCCCTCCTTTTCAATTGCCTGAAAGAGTTTGTATAGAACTGGTATTAATTCTATGTAAAATGTTTGGTAGATCTCAGTAATGACCAATGGATCTATGTGAGTTGCAGTTTTCTGTGTGGAAAGGTTTTTAGATTCAATTTGCTAAGTAGATACGGGATTATTTGGGTTATTTCTTCTTGAGTTGGCTTTGGGAGTTTGTGTCTTGAGGGAAATTATACCATTTCATCTAAGTTTCTGAATTTATGGTCATAAAGTTAATACTATTTCCTTATTGTCCTTTTAATATCTTCAAATTCTGTACTTATATCATCTTTCTCATTCCTGATATTGCTAATTTCTCTATTATCTGTTTTTCCTCTGATTAGTCAGATGAGAGGTTTATCAATTTTATTTTCTTAAAGAATCAACTTTTGTTTCATTGATTTTCTCTTTTGTTCTCTGTTTACTATTTCATTGATGTGTGCTCTGATCCCTATTGTTTCCTTTCTTCTACTTCCATTGGGTTTAATTTTCTTTTCTTTGTCTCATTCTATGAAGTAGAAGCTGGGATAATCAACTTAAGACCTTTCTTCTTTTCTAATAAAGGTGTTTAGTTTGGTAAATTTCTCCTAAGTACTATATTAATGTCATCCCACCAATTTTGACATATTGTATTTACATAAATCATTCGTTTAAAATGTCTTCCAATTTCTCTTTTGATTTCTTCTTTGACACAGAGGAGGTTAGTTATTAGTTTCTGATTTAATTCCACAGATGAAAAGGACACAGTTTTTACTTGAATCCTTTTGTATTTATCGAGACTTATTTTATGGCCAAGGATATGGTCTATCTTTGTTTCATGTTTCATGTGCACTTGAAAAGAATGTGCATTCTTCTGTTGTTAGATATAACGTATCTATAGATATTATAGATATAATGTATATAATATAGATATTACAGATATTCTATCAATTTCAGTTAGATCAAGTTGATTGATACTGTTGTTCAAATCGTTTATATTCTTATTAATATTCTGTCTATTTTGTTCTATCAATTATTGAGGAGTATTGAAATCTTTGATATTTGGATTTGTCTATTTCTTCTAGCTGTTCTGGTAGTTTTTATTTCATGTGTTTGAAGATCTTTAATATGTGAATAAACATTTAGGATTGTTATGAACTCTTGATAATTTGATACTTTTACAATTATGAAATGACGTTCTTTATGGCTTTATAGTCTTTGCTCAAAAACCAACTTTGTCTTGACATAAATATAGCCATTCCAGCTTTCTTTCAATTAGTGTTAGCATGCTACGTCTTTGTTCCATCATTTCACCTTTAACCTATTCATCTTTGTATATTTGAAATTCTTTTCTTGAAGACAGCAAAAAGTTGAATCTTGTTTTTCATTCAATTTGAAATCTTTGATTCTTATTTAGGGTATTTAAATCATTTATATCTAATGTGACTATTGATATGAATAGGTTTAAATCTATCACCTTGAAAGTTTTTTTCTAATTGTCTCTTTCCTTCTTTGTTATCTTTCCCTATTGTTCTGCCTTCCTTTTGATTGTCTTAATTTTATGATTCAATTTTATTCTTCACTGACTTTTTTACTTTAATTTTTTGTTTTGTTAATTTCATGGTTTATATTATATATCTTTAACTCATCACATTCTATCTTCATTTAATGTTATACTACTTCATGTATAGTATGACAGTCTTACAAGAGTATATTTGAAATTACCCCCCCCGACCTTTATGTAATTGTTGCTATACATTTTACATTTACATATGTTATAGGCTGTATAATACCTTGTTTTATTTTTGTTTCTATAGTAATTTATATCTTAAGAAGATTAAAATATTAAGAAAAATTCTTATATATTTACCCAAATGTAAATTTCCAGTGCTTTTCGATTTCCTTTGTGTAGATCAATATTTCTATCTGGTATAGTTCTCCTTCTGACTGAATGACTTCCTTTATTATTTCTTGTAGTTCAAGGCTTCTGTAAATTCTTTCAGCTTTTTATGTGCAAAAAAAGCTTATAATTTTTGGTTTGAAAGATATTTTCACCTGAATAGAAACCTTATTTGACAGATTTTTTTCTTTCAGTACTTTGAAGATATTGTACACTACCTTCTAGCTTTCATATTTTCTGACAATAAATCTGCTATCAATCCTTATCTTTGTTCCTCTGAATGTAAAGTTTTCCCTCTTACTAATCCTTGCCCCCTGCTACTTTTATGATGTTATCCTATACCATTTTTGAGCCATGTGATTATGATGTGCCTTAATGTGGTTTTGTTAGTGTTTTCTGTTCGTATGCTTCATTAAACATTTTGGAACTGTTGATTTATAGTGTTTATCAAATTTGGAAAGTTTTCTTCGAATATTTTTGTTCCTTCCCCTTTGGGAACTCCAATTAAATATGAATTAGGGTGCTTAAAATTGTCCCACAGCTCTATTCTCTGTTCTTTTTTATTCTATTTTCTGTTTATTTTTATTTTAGATAGTGTTCATTGTTATTTCTTTGAGTTTACTGCTTTTTCTTCTGCAATATCTAATCTGCTCATAGTTATATCCAGTATATTTTTCATCTTACAATTTGTGGACTTCATCTCTAGAAGTTATATTTGTTTTTTAAATGTTTTCCTTGTATTTTAAACATACAGAATGCAGTAACTATTTTAATATTTTTTGTCTTCTTAGTCTAATATCTGGTTAGTTCTGGGTCTTTTTTGAGTGATTGCTTTACTTTCTTTTCATGGGTCATATTTTCCTGCTTCTTTGCATGCCTGATAATTTTTTTATTGTGAATTTTCCCTTGCTGGATGTTCAGAATTTTGTTTTTCTGTAAATATCTTTTAGTTTTGCTGTAGGACCAAGTTAAGTTACTTGAAAACACTTTGTTCCTTTTAGATCTGGATTTTAACATTTGTTAGGAATGACCAGAGCAATACCCAATCTAGGCCTAATTATTTCTCAGTTCTGAGGCAAGAGCTTCTGAATATTGAACCCAATATCCCATTAATCTTGAGGTTTCCCAGTCTTTCTGGTGGGAACTGGCACTATTGCCAGCCCTATATAAGCATCAGACCCTGTTTCCTCAAATCCTTTTAGGTAATTGTTTCTCTGGTCTCAGGTAGATTCCCCACATGAATATCGTGAACAGTACTCAGCTGAATACTTGAAGAGGACCCTCTGAAAGTCTGTGGAGTTCTTTCTCTGTTCAGCTTTCTCCTTTCCAGTACTCTGTCATGCAAACTCTAGCTGTCTTGTTCTTACCAAAATCTCAGTTCTCCTCATTCAACTCTAGAAGCCCACTGGGCTTTATTTGGATTCCTAATCCCAACACACTGGCCTAGAACCTCTGGCAAGGTAGTAAGCTAAGTTAATCATAGCCTTCACTTTATCTGTTTTCATCTGCTGTATGGTATCTTGAAAATGATTGCTTCATATATTTTGTTTGTTTTCATGGTTTCAGTTGGGAGGGTAAATTTGGTCCCTATTACTCACCTTGGCCAGAATTGGTAAAGCTTAAATTTTACAACTTTTATTTTGCCACAGACACCTGGCCTCATTCAATTTCTAACCACTACAACAGTGCTAAGTAATTCCTAGCTAAACAAATTACAAAAATAATGTCCCACATCTACACAATAACTAGCCACTATGCTAGTTTATATAAATTATTTTATGTATTCTTTAATACCATGCTATGGCATTTTACCTTCCTTTTATTTTACCTTTTAAAAAAATGAAGAAAATCAGGTTTAGAAGTGTGACATATATGCCAAATGCCCGTGTTTCAGTCCACTATGCTGCCAAAAGCAATATACCAAAAACGGGTTGGCTCTTACAATAGGGATTTATTGACTTACAAGCTTACAATTCCAAGGCTGAGAAAAATATCCAAATCAAGGCATCATCAGGCAATGATTTCCCCCTGAAGACCAGCTGCCAGTGATACTGGACTCCTCTGTCACATGGCAAAGCACATGGCAGCTTCTGCTGGTTTCTACCTATCCTTCTGGGTTTCATTGCTTTCAGCTTCTGTATTCCTTGGCTTTCTTTTTTCTCTTTGTATTCATCCCCTTTATAAAGGATTTCTGTAAGAAGATTAAGACGCACCCTAGGCCACACCCCCACTGAAGTAACCTAATCAAAAGGCCCTACTTACAATAGGTTTACGCTCATGGGAATGGATTAACTTTAAGGACATAATTTTCTGGGGTCCACTCAGCTTCAAACCATTACAGCTAGTAAATGATGGATCCAGCTTTCAAATCCAGATTTTTCTGATTTCAAAAACCTTCCTCTTTCTATGGTGATATGATTATTATTTATCATAAAAGTAGAAATAGTACATTTAATAATGGATTTTCTAATTATGTTAAGGACATAAAAACATTTCTAATTGACTACCTTAAAAGATTTGGTTGACTAGTTGAATTTTAACAGATTTTCTATAGAGCAGCAGGGAAAGAAAATTTATATTGCAAGAACAAAAGTGCTAAAATGAAAGGAATTTATAGTGATTAACTTTATCACTCTGTTTAATAGTGAATACTAAGAACAAAAGCTAACAGCTAGAAGAGAATGAGGACCTAGGGATGCAGACATCCAAAGGAAGACTCAGGGGAGGAAATGTTCATTTGACAAATCCCCAAACATAGCACATGGATTGCTGACTTAAGAATAATATGGTTGGACTTTCAAGAAGCTGCATTATCTGGTTTTTCACAAACCCCTTCTCAGATGTTGAAGATAAAAGCATTGTAAAAATCAACAATTACCAATTTAATCTCCTTTAAACATGTCATTTTTTTACTTAAAAATAAAAGTTTATATTCTTTTTATTGAAAGCCACATCTCAGATCTTGATTTAAACAGTTTAAATAAATAAACATTTAATAAATATTTTGGTACAAAAATCAGCCATTTTTAAAACTTCCTATGTCATTGGAACTGTCACAAAACATCAAATGACTTCATATTGTTATTAAATATATTGGTATGGGATATTTAATTGCTAAACCAAGACTGAAAAAATGCACAAATCCAATAAAGCTGAAAGAACACTCCATACATATTTTGCAAAGGACTCTATCAAATAGTCAGGGCAGATCAATTATCTCAATATAATCCATGCAGTCAATCACAAACTTACATGAGAACTGGGTCTGCTTCAGTCTATACCTCCTCGCTAAAGACTTCAAATGATCATGGGCATACTATGTGAGAAGATGAAAAGAAAAGCTACATAGCATTTGAGCTCTCTATATTCCTTTAGGAGTAACTGGAAGTAAAATATCACCTTGAAAGACATTAGGGCCAGATAGTAAATTTTTCAGAACTACTTTCCACTCATTCAACTATTTAAAAAGTATTACACTGAAGCAAAATGTGGGCTTGAAGACTTTTTCATTCCTGTTGAAGAAGGGCCTAAGAAAGAATTTTGGCTGTATGAATGAATAGTTGTGATTTGACTATTTTTCTTTATTGCATGGTTGTAAAGAATGAAAGTGGAAATGAGTTTTCCCTATTTGTCAGCATTCTTCAAGCATCCAAGGAACTTAGAGCCAACTCCATTAGAGGGATAAGAGACTTTAATCATTCTGAACAAGATTTGACTTTGAAAAAAAGAACAAACTGATATCACATGCAAGTCCTCAGATGAATTAGTAACCTATGCAGCACATTACAATGATAATGTGGATATAGTTATGAAGCCTCACAGTATTGGTATAGCTCTAAGAAGAGGGCTGGACTTCAGACTCCGTAAATGAAGTTATTTTCTCAATAACTTTCTAGATAAAATTGAAAATCATAAAAGAATAGAATTTTAAAGCTGAAAGGAACCTTCAAAATCATTTGATACAAATCCCTTATTTTTCACCTGAGAAAGGAAAACCCAAAGATGGAAGATGAAGGTCAGTTGTTCAAAGGACTACAACTGGAAGAGCTGAGATCAGAACCCAGCTCTGCTCATCTCCATGGATGTGTGTGTTAAACCAAATAAATACATATTCTTCATGATATCCTGTAGGTACTTATTGGTTTGTTTTCATTTAACAGTGATGCTTATACTTTTTTTATAACAAGTATTTTTTAGAATTTAATTTGTTTTTATATGCTACTGGGTGTTGAGTGCCAATCAAATGATTCTTAAAGTTATTTTTAATTTTGTAAGTTCTTGTGTACCTACAAATAAAAATGTGTAGGTTAGAGTGTTATTTGCAACATTTATTAGAAAGACCAAGGGGTCTGTCATGTTAATATATTTGGGAAAAAGCATACCTCAGGGTCAACTTTGAGAAAAGAAAACCCATTTCCAATTACTTCTTGGGAGAAGATATTCCAAAACTTTTGAATGAAATGTTGAAAAATAACTGATGTGAGGTCCTTTTCAGCATTCATACCTTTCCAGTGGCATGTTTTGTTATCATCATAAGTGTATTCCACAATGCAAGGAAATTAAAATATCAATTCTTTTGTGTTTATTCAATTCAGCAAGTATATATTGGCCTCTTCACTTAGTCAACAGATATTTATTGAGTACTTACTGTGCGCCAGGCATTTTATTGAGTTCTAGAAATACAAAGATTACCAAGATTTAAACCCTACTTTCAAGAAACTTCTAGCCTTAAGGGGAATCAGACATGCAAACAGGCAAAAAGGCAATTGATCTACATAGCAGTATGCTCCAAGAAAAGTATAAGGAAAATCTGCTAAAGAATACTGAAATGGAAAAACAAATAAACGAAGCTTTAAGTCACTTTGGCTATATTGAGAGAGTTCATCAAAAGCACCCAATATGGGGCAATCTACTGGTTCTTATGCTTTCCTTTCTGCAGAGTATTTGAAGTATTTTGGCCACTACTTTGAGCAAACTGAGATGACTGATTTCACGTATTTATAATGTAATAAATGTTTAATACCTTTTTGTTGGTGTCTGGAAATATAGAGGATTGGTAAAATATCAGAAGTTAGTATGGCACATAGATGTTTGCACTACTTCCTGCTGTCTATCCCCACAAAAAGGAACAAAGACCTGATATAAGGTATTTAGAAAAATAATTAAAATATGAATTAAAGATTAGGGCCCAGGAAATTAAGAAAATATGAATTGGAAAGTTAATTTGAATATTTCTCTGAATTTAACTCTCAAACTCCTCTCTTCCATACTACTTGATATTTCTCAATCATCTACCCTCTGTTTCTCTTAACTCAACTATAGCTACTTAACTCAACTATAATTTCACACTTAAAAGACCAGCAGTCAAAGCACAATCTAATTCCAAATGATAATATCGATGACTTGTTCCTTTGTTTCTTAAAACTAAAAATATTGACTTCCACCCTTGTTTCAGGGACTTTATCAACAAATGCCTAAGTTTTTTGGAAGATGCCAAATAGGCAAATAAAAGAATTTGCTTCTCAGAAGAATAAGAAAGCAGAAATAATAGAACCTCAGTTTATAGCCTAATAATAAGACAGATGTGTTATCATGCCATGGGAACATAAAGATTAGGTTAAAATTAGGTTCAAGGTCATATTTTAATGAAATGTATCCTCCTGACTACAAAACACCTTTCTTACCACAAGTTTAAATCTATTTTTAAAGGATCTCTCAATGATGTCTCAGTAACCGTTATTCTTTGCAAGGATGTCTCGGTAATCTTCCAGGCCAGCCCTACTCTGAGCAGCGTTATATTCCTGGAAACCTTTTGGAAGAAGAAAAATTTCAAAGCCGAAATTGTAGTCCACTACAGCTTGAAGACCCTTTACTTTCCATCTCGTAGGTCCTTAGTTATGTGTATTTTAAGTAGAAAACTAAGGTTATTCACAGAAACTCACTAATTAGTGATGGATGGATGGATGGATGGATGGATGGATGGATGGATGGATGGATGGATGGATGGTTGGATGGATGGATGGGCCAAGGCAGGAACAAGTAAAGTAGACACTGTAGGATCTGTAGGTTGGATGAAAGTAAAGCTGTGAAAGATAAATCTTGTCTGTTAAGTGGATATTTATTGGGAAACTGGATCAGGTACTATACACATATAATCTCATTTAATCTTCACAAGAGCCCTTTTACAGATGATGAGACTGAGGTTTAGAAACTTACTTATCATTGGGTCACATGGCTGGAAAGTTGTAGCACCTATATTCAATGTTATTTCCTGTCCAAAGCTCTTGCTGTTTCCGTGAAACCACACAGCCACGTGTGCTCCACTAACAGATTACCTAGGTAAAGCCATCATTAATATACTCCATTAACAAAGGGCAAAATGGAATGGAGACTTTGGGACTCTAGAATAAACTCCTATGGCTCTATAGATTTTAATACTATAGATGTGCACATTTTTAGCCTTGTCATTTGCCCTGGTTACATCAGAGACGACTAGCTCTGTTGCAAATGACAAAAAAAAAAAAAAAAATACAACAGTTCAAACTGACTTAAGCCAAAAAGTCTTACCTAATCCAAGGACACAGGGCACCTGGGTTTAGGCCCGGATGAATCAAAGGACTCAGACAATCTAAGAATACCTTATTTTTTTTGCTGTTTTTCTGTTCTCCACTTCTCATGTTGGTTCTATTTTTAGGCTTTTCATAGTGACAAGCTTTCTCCCAGCAGGTCCAGGCTTACTTCCTCATCTGTCTATATCTAGTGGGAAGTGAGGGAGGGAAGAGTTCTTTATTCTAACATAAGTATTGGGTATGGCTCACATTGGCCTGAACTGAGAATAAACTGCACATTCCTGAACTAGTTCCTATGGGCATAAGGATGTGATGCTCGGTTAGCAAAACTGGAATTACATTCCTATTCCTGAAGATGAGGATGGAGACCTATGGCATAGGACTCATGTGATGTGGGGTGGATTGGTCAAGCTAGGAGTACTATACCCAGAAAAAACGGTGAATGGTTGTTATGTCAAAAACCCAAGGTATTTCCACTATGGTATAGAATTATGAAGAAAGTAGAAACATTCGCTATAAAAATTTTATGTGCACATGCAACAGAGCTATAGTTGTTTGCCATCAGCAGTGACAAACACACCATGGATAATTTAAAACCAAGCAAGCGTATGATACAAAAAGCATCATGGTCATGCTTCTTCTGCATGTTCAACTCATACAAGAAGAGTGAGGATCACCTATCGATGCAAGGAATCCTGATGCTGGAAAAAACCCAAAGACAGACCACAGGTTGAAGAAACCTAAAGCACAAGCCTGTCTCCATTGGCTGGTATTTCACGTTACTGTGGTGATGGCAAGGAGATTGGCACCAGTACTGGCTGACCCCACCCAATTGCTGTGGAAATAGAGATACATTTAGAAGTTAGAATCAACAAAGCTTTCAGACAAGTCTGTGAGCGTTGCATGTACCCGCGTGGTCTGAGGGTGGGCTTGGCTTGTCACTGTGAAAGTATATGTGTACCACACCATACTTATTTATTTATTTATTTTAAGATTTTATTTATTTATTCATTTATCGCCCCCCTTGCTGCTTGTGCTCGCTGGGTCAGCTAACCACGCCGTGCGGGCGGGCTTGCCTTCACCAGGAGGCCCCGGGAACCGAACTCGGGGCCTCCCATATGGTAAACGGGAGCCCTACTGATTGAGCCACAGCTGCTTCCCCACACCATACTTAGACAACAATTTGGAGCTCTTTAACCAAAGTGCTAGGTCTCACGTACAGTCACCATTTTTGAATGTTAATGCTTTTTCTTTACTTCCAGCAAACCAAGTTGCTTTAAACTCTTAGATAATCAGATCATTTTTCAGAAGTATTTCTTAAAAGATTTTTTTAAATAGGATTTAATCAAACTTAACACTGCACAGTAGTCAAAGGTAAGTAAAGGCAACTATAAAATGAGAACTCTGGAATAGTCCTCAGGTCATCTGAACTTAAGTAAATTGCTTAAAACTAATAAGAAATGACTCCATTTTAGTCATATGCTAATGAATACTAATGACAAAGATGATGGTGATGATGATGATGATGACGAGGATGATGAATGCATGCCTATTATGTATAAATAATGTGCTTAACATCTTCCATGTATTGTATCTGCATTTTAAAAGCTACAGTTAAGCTGCTGTACGAGATAAAGCTCTAATTTTCAGGGACTTAACACAGTAATAATGTATTTATTGCTCATAGCTCTCTCCCAAGGTGAGACTCGGGAACCAGTTTCCTTGTCTTCAGAGTACACCAGATTGAACATGTGCCATCCAAAGGAGGAAAGCATGGAGGATTGCCTGCAGGAGGTTTTAATGTAGCAGATCTGGAAGTGGGACATATCACTTCCACTTGAAGTCACTTGGTCACATCTAATTGCAAGAGAGGTGGGAAATTAGGATCTAGTTGTATGCCCCATTTGAAGGAACACATATGGCAGACTCATCCACAGGTTTAACACATACAGCAACCTTAATCATGAGATGATCTCTCAAATTCAGCATACCTTTCTTCACAGTGACAACTCTCTTAATGTAGCATGTGCAAATTAAATATCTTTTTTATTTTTCAGAACATCTATTAGCATTTTATGTAACACAGTTTGGGATGTTTTCCAGTTTTATGTCACCTCCTCAGAAATATATACATAGAGACACTACTTTATGCAAAGATTTCTGATGACCTAAATTTGTGAAGAAATTACTAATTTTGGGTGGTACCCCAAAAAAGGGGTCCAAATCCAGTCACAGCCTCTTTTCCTGTCTTTCCTTTGACCTTTGGGAAAAGTGGTCAAGCTCAGAGGGGCAATTTGTATCTATGGGCAAGAGCAAAGCTAAATGATCATCTTGGTCTCATTAGCACATATCTAGGTGAGCAGATCTGTTATAAACAGTTTCCCTGATACTAAGAGGAAAGAACATCATCATAATAGACAAAAAGTTGGGCATCACAAATTGCTATAAACTTTTATCTAACCACTTGTAGCAGTTTGGCAGTTTGATATAGTTATGAATTCCAAAAATAGATATTGGCTTATGCTTGTAAACTGGTCTGTTCATCTGGGCATGATTAAGTTATGATTGGGGCTTTGATTGGGCCATATCAGGAGGGCATTGAGCCCCGCCCCTTGGTGGGTGGGGTCTCAAAGATAAAAGATATGGCAAAGGACAGAGTTGGAGTTTTTGAGTTGGAGTTCTGAAGCTGAGTTTTAATGCTGAAGCCTGGGGAAGCAAGCATACGGAGGAGCTTGGTCATGAGGAAGGAGAGAAGGCCTTGGAAAGAGACGAGCTGTTCGCCTGATAGTCTACAGCTGACCTGGTGGAGGAAACAGAGGAGCTGAGCCCAGAGAGAAACAGAGCCCCGGGAAGAGAGGAACCCAAGAAGCCTGAACCCTGGCAAACGTCGGCAGCTGTTTGACTCCAACACGTGACAACAGACTTTGGTGAAGGAAGCAACTTATGCTTTATGGCCTGGTAACTGTGGGCTTCTACCCCAAATAAATACCCTTTATGAAAGCCAACTAATTTCTGGTATTTTGCATTAGCACCCCTTTGGCTGACTAATACACCACTTCAGTGGCTTTTGCTACCCCATCCAGATCCTGTTTCTTAGGTTGACACACCCAGCTACTGTGGGTATTAGATTCAAACACTAAAGAGGCATCCTTCTCTGGAGGATGCTCCTTGGCTAACAGGAACCAACTCACTTAGAAATGCCTGGAGTTTCTGACCCATCCCATCTCCTGTGGCATCCTGTAGCCAATGATTGATAAATGTCTAGGTATAGAAGCACATCCTTCTCTGAGTGGGCCAAACTTCTGGTGCAGTTCACCTTCCAGAGCTCCCCATGGGATCAGGTTAAGATTTCAGCTTAAACCACATCTTTACTTGACTTTTTTCCCCTGGCCTGTCCTGCTTGCCTTGCTCTTTCACTAGTTTCTCCTAAGATCACTCCCTCAATAAATCACTTACACAAGAATCCTCATCTCTGGTCCTACTTCTAAATGATCATGCTTACAACAGCTCTCAAAGTTGTCATGCCAGTCTTGACAATTTTATCCCTGAGAGGTAGAGTCTGTGGATTTAAAGTAAACATAATGCTAAATCAGCACACTTTAATTTCAGTAATGTTCTTGTTTTATTACCATCCATATTACAACATTGAAACAAAGAAGAAGAAAGGAGAACTACTTTACTATTTACATTGAAGGTGCATTGTTTAGAACAGGCTATTTCATACATATAACTTACCCACCAAAGTTTGCCTAAAAGGAGGGAGGCAGCAGAACATGGCAGGAAATGATCAGGGTGTGGTTCAGTTCCATTAGCAGGATGACCTGGAGCAAGTCACCACATCTCTCTGGGGTCTGGTGTTCCCATTTGCAAAATGAACTCAGTAATACCTGCCTTTTCTGCCTCATGGGACATAATGAGGATTAAATGTGTGTGAAAGTATTTTGTCAAATATGAATTATAGAAAGACAAAAAGCGTATTTGTAGAAAAATATTATATTTGAGAAAAAAATACTTTCTTTTATTGCATAAGTAAGCCATTAATTCTGTTCCCTGCTCTTTCTTTTTAAAAACCATTAAGACCATTGTATAGGACACTGAAGTGGTTTCGAGCAGGGCCTGTGGCAATAAAGAGACCAGCTCTCCTTTGTTACTGGTGTGACCTTGAACCAGCTATTTACCCTCCCAGTACCTTAGACTCCCCACATGAATTGGGAAAATAATATGTTCCACATAAAGTAATTATGAGGATTAAATGAGATAATGTATGTAAAATGCTTCGCATAGAATCTGACACATAATAAATGCTGGCGATTTATTGTGTCTATTATCAGGGAAGAGTATTAGATGCCATTTTCCTCAGGCATACTTCTCCCGGCTTCCCATCCTGTTCAGGGCTCTATAATTGCCCCACAGCAAAACAAAACAACAACAACAACAAAATCTCAGCACAGTGCTGAGCAGGACAGGCATCTTTGGTTCATTGTAGAAAGAAGGCATTTGGGGAGAAATGGGAACCTGGTCTGGGAGAATGGTTCTCTCTGGCACACAGTGGTCTCACCAAGGCCCATGAATTGATTCAAGTCACTTGTAATGGCTCAGCATGCTGCCTACCTGGCCCCCAGAGCCCTTCTCCTTTCGAAAGCTTTACATTGCATGGTAAAAGCCCTTGTCACTGGGGAAATCCTCTCATTGTACATCAATAGGACATTAGAAAGAAGGCATCAGTTGAGAAATGTTTTCATGATTTTATAGAACTGAAGCATTTTATGCCCAAAAGGACAAGAGATGACAAATTCAAATGTCTAGAGGGGCCAGTAGCATAAATTAGTGAAGTAAGGATGGCGTTCTTTTAATCTGACCCCCTTGTTTGCATACTAAAAACAAAGAAATATTATTCTTTCAAAGAAAAAATATGCTCTCTTCCTATCTATTTTTGAAACCTGTATATCTCTTAGACTTTTATTTTTTCTCACTTTAGACAGATATATAGGTGCTGAAAAATATACCTCTGCTATTTTTAAAAAATTGACAATATGCACAGTAAGTGGGACTAGCAATTAGTCCCTGTGTTGGGGAAAGAACAGAGTGGCAGGGAGTGTAACAAACTAGAGAAAGCACATGCCATCTGAATAAGAATGTGACTGATATTAACAGTCTTCCAATTTTTGAACAGAGGTCAGAAATCTGATTTTTTAAGAAAAGCCTTCCAATTTTTTAGTGTTGGCTCAAAAAAAAATAAAAAAAACATAATGCAGGCCAACAAAAAATATCTGCACACCAAATGCAGCTTGGGGTTGCTGACAAGAGCTCCCACACCCCACACACATACCCCTGTTGCGGGAACTGATTGCAAAGATGACTGGGTGCCTTGCCCAAGGTCACATTGATATCGACAAAGCCAGAAGTTGACTTTCTAACATCCCAGCCCAGTAACATCAGACTGTCATCTTCTTATACCCAAAGAAGCCGCATATTGTTGATAATAGAATGCATGAAAATAGAAGAACAGAGCAGTTAAATATGTATTATTATTTCTGCCCCCACCACTGCTCTTTGTTCCAAGACAAACATTTTCTCCTGTATTTTCCAGGACATGATAAGACCTTCTTCCTCCTCTCTTAGTGTGATGATGATTCTCATACTCGCAAAAAGCCATCTATAGCTTGATAGCTAATGTCTTTGTAGATTTAAGTAAATACACTGCAGTCAACATGCAGGGAGGTTTGGTACACGAAGCACATATTGTATCATTTAAATCAATATTTTGAATGAGAAATATTCATAAAGAAACCATGCACATTCCAAATGCTAGCCTTCATAGTTTTAATACCCAGTATGAGACTTACTGACGGCATATTGACATTCTGGTCCAAATGCTAGTTTCCATACAGCATAGTAATTGCTAAAATACTCAATGGGTTACAGATCAGAGCATCAAATGCCAAATACTAATGAAAAGAACTTTTTTTGGACATAGTGCATCTAATTTTCCCAGCCTCTCATGCTCTGATGCACCACAGGCTTAAACTAAAGAGATTACTTGTGGTTACCTGGTGAGCTAATGCCACCCAACCCAAATCTATATGACAGCAGGTGCTGAATAGCAAATTATTAGGTAGTGGGGAAACAGTGATTAAAACCTGAAGTTGGCCTCGTTACATCCATAATTATATTTATTCAGTGCATTTGGAAGAGAAACCACATTTTACCCCTGACTTTCTTGTACTCTCTCTCCCTTTCTCCCTCTCCCTTTTATCCTTTTGAGCTATTGAAGTATTTTGATATTTCATCTACTTATTAATAATGTGGAAACGGTAAAAAAGAGCTGAACTTCAAACATGTAGTTTAGCAATTGGTTATATAGTCGGGACCAAGGTGTCCTCTCCACATCCAGGGACATTGATTAACTCCCCTGAAGAGTCTAAGCCCCTTTTGGAACCCTTATACTCAGAAAGAATGGCTTTTAGGCCGTGATAAAATCAAAAGTTCCAAAGAGGGGAAAAAAAAGAAAAAGGTTGCCAATGTTAATTTATCTTCCATCTGCTAAACTATGTGACACCTTCAGCTAATACCAGCAGGAGAGCTGAAGCATTAGGAATATATGTGTAAGGTGAAAGTTATAGATCTCAATTAATCAGAAAATGCCATTAATGTGAGCACTCCACTCCCTGTTGAGGCTGTGAACTGAGTTATTACTGCCTATAACAATGTCGGGAAATTCCCCAACAATGGAAGGGGCCAGAATGTTCTCTTCTTCAATCCATCACTTCCTGGAAGCCATAGCAGTACTTTCATTTTGCAGAGAAACATGCAAAGGTCTTCCTTGGTTCAATTCTAATAGGGACTTGTTTCTCTGGTACAAATCTTTGGTTGGAGATTTGCACCACCCTTGATTTATAAGCATATCTCCTTTGCTCCTTTGACTACAGCCTTAAGAAAGGAGTTGGTCCTGTCTGGTTTCATCATGGACTCTGGAACCACAACAAAAACAACAGCTCATATTTGCAGAGAATTTTTGTGCTTTATGGATGAGCTCATTTAATCCTCACAGCAACCTTGTGAGGCAGGTATGGTTATTAATATCCCCATTTTACAGCTGATGACACAAAGGTTTAAAAATATTAAGTGCCTTGCTTAAGACCACACAACTAATAAATGATGTGACAAGATTTGAACATAGGCAGACTGACTTTTAATCCCTGTGTTATACTAAATGTACAAAGAAAAACCTTGTTTTTCCTTGAGCTTAATTCACTGTTAGACAATACTATTGCAATATTAAAGGAACATTAGGGAAAAAGTCAGCTGTTTTAAAATATCACTATTGTTTAGATGAAATTCTGCATGTAATAGTTTATCAATCAAGGTTAAAATAGGCTATGAATAAATACAACTTAAATTTTGACTTCTACTTCTCTTTAAACTTTGTTCATTGGAAGTTACCTTTCCCAGCCCCAAGATGAAACCTTGGTCACTTTAAGTCACAAACATGGTCTCAACTCATTTATTAGAATGTCTGATCCAAGATATTAATCAAAACCCCAAATCTCCTCTCCCCCAGTGTATTAGCCAAAAGGGGTGCTGATGCAAAATACCAGAAATCTGTTGGCTTTTATAAAAGGGTATTTATTTGGGGTAGAAGTTGACAGTTACTAGGCCGTAAAGCATAAATTACTTTCCTCACCAAAGTCTGTTGCCCTGTGTTGGAGCAAAATGGCTGCGTTCAACTATGAGGGTTCAGGCTTCCTGGGTTCCTCTCTTCTCAGGGCTTGCTTCTTTCCAGGCTCAGCTTTTCTGCTATCCACACAAGGCCAGCTGTAGACTATCAAGTGAACAGCTTGTTTCTCTTCCCAGGGCTTTTTCTCTTTCCTCACAACCAAGCTCCTCTATGTGCTTACTTGCCAGGACTCCAGGTCGGTCGAAAGCTCCAACTAACTCCTCTGCCATGTCGTTTTCTCTGTGAGTCTCCACCCACCAAGGGAACGGGGACTCAACGTCCTACTGACATGGCCCAATCAAAGCCCTAATCATAATTTAATCACGCCCAGAGGCAAAGACCAGTTTCCAAACATAATCCAATATTTCTTTTTGGAAATCATCGATAATATCAAACTGCTACACCCAGTTTCAGTCTGGATGCAAAAAGGTGTGGTCCTCCTGCTCTGTGCTTTCCCATGCTCACCTCATCCACCCACTCCCAACAGCTGTTTCTGCTGAGGTCTCTTTACTCTGCAGTAACCCTGCTGGGTGAGACTCTGGGCAACCCCACACGGGTTCATGCAGTGTGGGGTTGTTTGGAGTCTCTTGAAGCCTATGGCTCTGCAGTGAGTGAGAAACACTCCAGCATCTCTTGCCCTGATAAACCCTGGAGTATAAACCCATCCCTAAGTAGCAGCTCTCTCCTGGTTCTGCCACAAAAGAAGCCAGTCAGCATTCCTCTTGCCTTCATATTTCCTAAACCTCCTTAGCTTTCCCAGATGTAGGGCAGGCTTTGGTCTTCTGTATCTCCCAAATGCAAGAAACCTATTTCACAGCTCTCACTGAAACTCCTCATTAGGCTTCAGGTCAGGAGGTGGTACCACCACACATCCCTCCTCCAAGTGGGACATGAAGACTCAGGTAGAACAACTATGTTCACAAAACCTCTTCACCAATGTTCCCTCCCCTCTCTGACCCTCTTTCTGATCCCCTCTAATATCCTTGTCAAGCAGAGGAGACCAAGAATCATGAAACAAGTAAATTCTACACATGGAGTATGGGTGAGTTCTATCTCAAACTTCATCTGTTATCATGAGATCACTTCATTCAAAACTAATGGCACAAACTTCCCATCCAACTATCTTTTACAGGTATACTCATAGTATATGGACAAGATATTTTACTATTTTGCTTCACATTATCCATAAAAATTTCTTCTCATTACAGTCATTGTGTTTTTCATTTTAGTTGGCTACATAATATTCCATTTGATTGTGGTTTTTTTCCTCCATTTTTACCTATTTTCACCTACTGTTGGACTTTTGATTATAAAACATTGATTTTTTTTATCTCATTTTTGCATCCCCCCAAAAGAAGCAATCAAAATACAAAACCTATTAAAGAATCCACTTACTTAAGGATTTGACTGTTCCCACATTTTTTTATAATCTGGAAATGAATCAAACAGTAAGAATCTCAGATCCAATTCAATTTTATTAGTTTTCACACTTTATTATTTTAAAAAATAATGACCAGCTCCTGATTTTCGATACTAATAAAAGTGATAGCTGGCTTGAATTAACAAAAACTAGAAAAATCCAGTGTCATTAGTTTTGGTGATAAACTTCTTTTAAAGTTATAATTAACTAACTGTAAGAAGGAAGATAATTTCTCATCCCTGTATGATTTTGAAAGAAGAATAGACAACTTCTTGATGATGGATTCAGGACATATTGAATGGGTCTTTAATTATAAAATAAAGGGAGATATGTTAATATTCAAGTTCATTTGCAAATATTAGAGAACCTCAAAAGAATAATGCTCAGATAAATTAGAGACACATTTTTCTTTCACATTCAAGAAGTCTAGAAGAAATCAGTCCAGGACTGGTATAGTGCTTTTGCTGTCAAGGACCCAGGTACCTTCTATCTTATGACTCCACTAGACGTTGTTTCCATTCCCAGAGTCACTTCATGATTCATTCCATCTACACTCCATGTATGAGGAAGAAGGAAAGAACGAAGATAGGCATGTTTCCTCCATTAAAGTATTCCCCATCTGCCTACATCCCATTGGCCTGAAATTGATCCTATGGCCACACTTAGCAGAAAAGATGATTGAAAAATGGAAACTTTATTCAGAAGATCTATGGGTCCAGTTGCAGAAGCAAGTGGTTTATTTATGAGGAAGAAGCAAAAAATGGATTTTGGAGGACAATTAGCAGTCTTCTCTATAAGAGGATAAAGGGATTTGTTTATATTATAGCCTAAAGCCAAACCCACAATACAGGGCAAAATGGTAAGAAGACAGAGAACAATGTAAATTCCCAAAGAAGGAAAATGGTGATAGAGATGCACAATAATATGCCTCAGTGTTTTCCCTCTGTCCACATCCTATTCAATGTGATTTTCTGACCCTCCCACTAATGGGTGGAGTCTCTCAATCCCTTCTATCTGGGATGAGCTTATGACTTGCTTTGACCAATAGAATGCAACCAAAGTGATATGTGAAGCTAAGCCTTAAGAGATCTTGAAGCTTTTGTTTTCGCCCTCTTGCACACTCCCACCATCACATCAAGAAGCCTGGGCTAGACCTCCTGAATTATGAGAGACCATGTAGAGCAAAAGGCCCAGTCGACAGCCAGCACCAGGAACTCAGACATGTGAGTGAAGCCACTTTTAGACCTTCCAGCACCAACTGAGCTGACAGCTGACTGAAGCCTCATGAGTGAGCACAGGGGAGACCAGCAGAACAGCTGCCCAGTCAAACCACAGAACCATGTGAATAATAATACATTTCTATTTTAAGTCACTAAGCTTTGGGTTGGTTTGTTATGTCACAACAGACAATGGGTGCAATGGTGTATTTGGAAATCTCCAAAAATAATAGCTTGATATCTGACATACCTTGAGATGCCAACTTTTAAGTTCTGCACAAGCTATAGAGTCCTGATGATAAACAAAGCCCATTACAAATACTGAAAACATTGACTTGAATTCTAATCTTTTAATATGATAGCATTGATACTATCAATTTACTTTCTTGGAAAGACATCACAAATAATTTATTGGATTTTTGAAAATAAAAATAACAGAAAACCTGATTATATTTTTGTAAGATGTCTCTTCCTAGATCCTAGTGCCTAGTATAACTTAAGGAAATATTCTTGATTAAAACGCTGAAAAATGGGAAGCGGCTGTGGCTCAATCAGCAGGGCTCCCGTTTACCATATGGGAGGCCCCGGGTTCGGTTCCCGGGGCCTCCTGGTGAAGGCAAGCCCGCCCGCACGGCGTGGTTAGCTGACCCAGCGAGCACAAGCAGCAAGGGGGGATAAATGAATAAATAAATAAAATCTTAAAAACAAACAAACAAACAAAAAAAAAAACGCTGAAAAATGTTCATAAAGAAAGACAATATGATAAATGAGGAAAAATAAAATATGACTAATAACAAACCAACTTCTTAGTTTATAGCAAATATTACAAAAGGGTCTGGGATACTGATTATTGAAACATCGGCAAAAACATAAGAAAAACTATGCAGACATACCAAACATGGCAGAATAATTAAAATAAATAGTCAAGGAGGACTGAAGACCAAAAGGTAGTCCATATACTCACAACCTTAAGAAAGGGGCTGGTTTGCCTTAAGCTTTCATCATCTTCAAAGCTTACCAATAGCGTTACATACCCTACCTATGAAAAGGCTTAAAAATATTCTAATAGAGGTAATAAAAGGACTTCAAAGGGGATGTAAAGAAGACCAGCTTCCTCCTAAGACATACTACCCAGTTCCTCATGACCATCTCCTGACCCCAGCACCAACTTGGAGAAAATGTTCTCTTTCTCTCTCTCTCTCCTACACTCTTACTTAAAAAACCAACAGCTACGTCTACGTGATGTTTCAAGCTGGTAGAAAAATAAAATAAAACAAAACAAAAATGTTCACTCAACCTTTATTTTAGCCTACCTGATAGCCAGTCTGTGTTTTTGTTCTGTTTTGTTTTTATTTGCCCTACTTCTCCCAAAGACCTATTGTCTTGGACACTGAGCATCCATCCATTCTAGGGTCATGCAAGAGTGTCAAAAGAACATTTATGCAGAAAGCACTTGTGTGCCATATATCAGCCCACTCTTGACAGTAAAGCACCTACCACTTGCTCTCTCCTCTCCTTTGAGCACAAGCAGGGCTCAAGCAGTGAGCTTGAAATCAATATGCTCAGTCTCTCTTAGCCTCCTGATTATAAGAGTAAGGAGGCTTTTCTATGTTAAGTTCTAATTGTCTGATGTGTATGTGTCGTGTAATCAAAGCCCAACTGTTTCCATTTAAAATGGCATTTTTAGTCACAGAAAATGAGTTTTCAGTCCTACCTTGCTCCCATGCAGCTGTCAACTGAGACAAAGTAAGAGTAATCAGCTCTCATGAAATGTCAAAGGAGGCAAATAAATGGGGAGCTGGAGATGAGTTTAGACTCAGAAACCATAATATCATAGCCAGAGTTAATGGTTCACCTCTGTTTTTCCTATTATACCTCAGACTTCAATGAACATGGTAAAATCAAAATAATCTTCTGGCCAAAAACAGATTAGATTGTGACGTGCCTGTTAATTCTTTGGGGATTAGGTGCTCAGAATATCAGTATTTCTCCTCCCCTGACTTCCAACAATCTATGTTGCTTTATCAGTGCTAGATTTCAAGATCTACAACACTTAGGAAGCAATTCCTCCACCTTCTATCCTTGCTTGGTATAAAAACAAGCAGCAACACTAACAATTTAAATAGATCAGTGTTTCCTTTGATGAGATTTAAGGTGAGTTACAGCTAATTGGAAGAAAAACAACAGTGAGTGTGTTTGTCAGGTGTAAGTGGGAAAGCCTCTCAATTTATAGATTAAAATGCTGCCCTTCCTATTTGTGAATGGGACTCCTCAACCACTGGCAGTGGTGTATCCCCAAATAATGGGGATGCACAAGATGGGCCATAGTTAAGCAAAGGAAACTGTTTGAGTTTCCTAGACTGCTTAAAGCAGATACCATGAAATAGATAGGTTTTAAACAATGAGAATTTATTAGCTTTCAGTTGAGGCTGTGAAAATGTCCAAATCAAGGCATCATTGAGGCCATGCTTTCTTCCCAAAAACTGGCTGCTGATGATTCTTGGCTCCTCTGCTACAGAGCAAGGCACATGGCAGCATCTTCTGGTCTCTCCCTTCTCTTGCAGGTTTCATTAACTTCACCTCCTTGTTTCTGTGACCTCCTTCTCTTTCACTGCATTCATCCTGCTTATATAGGGCTCCAGTAAGAGGAGTAAGACCCATCCTGAATGAAGTGGGTCACACCTGAACTGAAGCAGCCTCATCAAAAGATCCTACTTACAATGGGTTTACACCCACAGGAATAGATTAACTTTAAGAGCAGGTTTTTCTGGGGTACATACAGTTTAAACCACCACAGGGATACTAGTGAGGGAGTCAGGACGTCTGAAATCTTGCCCCAGATTTGCCACTAGCCAATTTTTGACGTTGGGCAACTCACTTTTCCCTTCTAGGCCTCAACCCCTCACCTTAAAACCAAAGACATTGAATGAGATGTTCTCTGAGGGCCTCTAAATTTTAGCTATTTATGATTCCATATGTGCTTGGTTTCAGCTTCCCCAATTTTCCCTGTTGAATAATGACATACATTTGCTCTCCAGGAGAGCAACAGCATTCAGGCAGCAAAACAAGGGTTAATGGTCTACACAGTTATTGGGAGCATAAGTTTCAATTAGGTCTAGGCATGATTTCAATCTTAAGATACAGCATCAGGCAGAAATTGATGGAGTTTACAGTTCAAAAATGTAATTTCTAACATGTTTATTTTGAAGAGGTTTTCTTAGAGATAGTAGAAAGTGAAGGAATACAACATTTGTGTTATATTTTTCCTAATAGAATCTGGTCTTTGCAAACAACACGTTCTCTCAAATTCCTTGGTGTCAAGAGTGATGCTGATCTTTCCATAAATGGGCTTTTAAGCTACATCTTTTCTTGTCATTTATATTTTCATAAATATGAAAATATATCATCATGAAAATTATTACGGCCCTGTTTGAAGCTGAGAAGTGAAGAATAAGCATTTCTTACCTTTAAATCCCTGTAACTACAACACAACTCATTGCAACAATGTAGTGCAGTGGTAAGAGACTAGACTGGATTTGATATCTAACTCTGCCATTCATTACCTGTGTGACTTTAGGCAAGTTACTTAACCTCTCTGAGTCTCTTTTTCCTCACCTAACAAAATGAGGCTAATACTATCTTCCTCATAGGGAGTCCATATAGATTAATTGAGATAATGTATGAAGCACACTTAGCTCAGTGCCTGTTACTTAGGGGGAAAAGAAAGTTATTCTTACTGAAAAAAATGTGGGGAGAGGCTAAATGTAATACATTTGCCTCATTCCCCAAGGAAATGTGCTTTCATCTTTCTCTGAGCTAGCACTATCTTATACAGATTTCTGCAGGGAAATTTGGAGTTTAGGAATGCAACTATTCTCATGTCCTTTCCTTCACTACTGTGGGATATGCCTTGAAGACAATGTCTTATTAGTTATCTTTCTCTCTCTAGTGCCTAGCAAAATTGACACTCCAAAATGAATAATTGAATTGCAAAAAAAAAAAAAAAATACTGGGTAAATTTTAGTTTTGTGGATGTACATTAAAGGATATGATAAAAATCTGTAAGAGTTTGGCTATAGAAATAAATGATTAAAGTTTTTAGTTAATGTATAGTCTGGCCACTAAGTGATAAATTTATTATTTGATCATTTCATCTGGAAATAATATAAGTATAATCATTTACCTTTCCATGTTATGTAATATATGTGTGTAGACTATGTGCATGTTTGTATAAAATGGAAAATAGCCATTGCTATATTAAGCTGCAATTACATACTCTGAATACTTTTAATTGCTTATATATCATAACAACCTGATGAGGAACGGCACAGATACCATCTTTTTTTTTTTTTCACAGAGAAGACCCTAAGCCATAGAAAGGTTAAGTGGCTTAGTGCTGTCCAAGCTGTGAATCAATAGTAAAGCAGAAGTTAGAGCTTGTAGCCCTGGAATCCCCTATTTATCTCTTAGCTCCACTGCACAGGAGTTATCACTATTTGTAATAGTGTGTTCTTACAAGAAATCTTAGGAGACTAGGGTATAAACATTGATCTCAAACAGGTTGCCACCTTCTCTGAATTCTTCCTGTGCCCAAGCAGACTATCTTGTTGATCTGGCAGCTTTCTTCCTACAGCTACTCAGAACACTCTTACTGCACTGCTAATTACATAACCATGCATCAATGAGTAGAAATAAGCCAACGATGGAGGCGGCAAGGCCAACAGCACTACTGCCCTCCCAGGCCAGAGGACTGGGGGGGACCCATGATGCATCTAATATGATCTTGCCCATCAACTCAGTTAGCTGGGCTTTAGAGGTTTTTCTCATTTCTTTTTCCCCTCATTGTCAGCTACTACTTCTTCATGGTATCCCTGGGGCTGCTTTAAGCTGCCCTTACTTTGCTTTTAATCTTCTCTGCACTCTAACTTACAGTGGAACTCAGGGTTTTCAAGGAAGAAATAACCAGATTTAGTAATCAGTAAATTATGCTTTACACTCATTACCAATTCATCAATCATTGGCTTAAAGAACTGAAGATATCTAACCCATCAGTCAGTAGGTCAACAACCGTTGCTGCTGACCACCTACTTTGTGTCAGGGTGTGTCCAGTTGCTGGAGATGCAGTGTTGAGCAAGACATGGCTTTTACCCTTAGGAAATTTCCAAGTCTATGCAGGGAGACAGATGAAGGAAGAGGTGATTATTACACAGTGAAATAAATTAGTGATAAGACAGTGGCATGCTCAACGTACCAGGGAACCCAGAGGACAAACATACAATACAAAACATGCAAGGAGAACAAGATGTCAGGCAAAGCACCCAAGAAAGGTTTGCACCTGGGCTAAGTCTTGAAGAATGAGTAGAAATTAGTAAATGATGAGAGGACATGGTAAGTATAAGGCCTTTCATGTAACAAGGAGACATACTAGAAAAGGCAAGAGGCCCTGGAGCATGGTTCATGGAGAAACTCTGCACAGCCCAATGTGGTTAAAGTATTTGATGTGAGTGGAGGTTACTTAAAGAGGAAACTGGAGAAACAAAAAGAGGGAAAATCATAATAGCTTTGTAGACCATGATGTCTTTCTGGTTACAAGCAACCAATCTGCAACACTTCATTTAATTCAGGTGGTGGGCCTTTATTAGATTAGGGGAAGGAGTAATGAAACACAGAAAACTCTCTCATGAGCCAAGCTGTCAGGTGTCTCAGAAAAGTTGAATGTTGATCAGCTTACAACAAGTCTAGGTTTATTGATATGCTGGCTACTTCAACAACATTTATCTCCCTCAAAATGGATGTTTGTTGCTCTATTTCAGTGGGTCACCACACCTTAAATTTCACACTTCTTGGTCTTGGATACTACTATGTACATCTACATCTTCCTTCCCATCAAAATTCTTTCTCCCTCTCCTCCCCTTTACACCAATAGATGGAGCTTACTAATGCATCTCAATACCTACCACTGCTTCTCAACTTTTTCTCCCTGATACCTTCACTCTATGAGTCTATTTACTGTAATGTTCTTACCATTTTGGTCTCTTACATCCCTCACATTCAAACTCCCTAGAATAGAGAATTGGAGTGATATCCAATAGAGAATCAGATGGATATAGAGAAACCCTGTGGGGCAGAGTTGGAGCACTAGGCTAATTCATTAGCTGCTACACACTATAGAGAAGGCTGCTTTGAGTTCAGACCCTCCTCCCTAGTCCAGTCAGCTATGGTCTTTGCATTAGGCCATAGTCATATCAGCTAGAAATAATTCTTATCAATTAGTTCAGATGGGATCTATGGAGTGGCAGGCAAATGGAGTACCATACACTGTGTCCAAGAGATGTTAAAGGTCATTAAAGGATTTTAAGAAGAGAAATGAAATATAAATTTTTGTTTTAAAAGCTTACTATAGCAACAAAAGAAAAAACTGTTGGAACTGAAATAACCTAGACCTAGAGAAACTAGTTATAAAGCTATTGCAGTAAACCAACAAGAAATAACAATGGCCAGAACTAAGGCATCGGCAGTGGTTATGGCAAAAACAAGACAGAGCGGAGAGATGTTCATTACATCATATTAATAGTAATTGGTGACCAGCTATATGTGAAAATTACAGAAGATGGAGCTATAGGGTATGGCGTTGAGGTTTCTTGCTTGATGGGCTTTGATATCTGTATTAGTCAGTGTTCTCTGGGGAAACAGAATCAACAGGAGATATCTGTCAATAATATGAGATTTTTTAAGAGTCTCTCATGCGAACGTGGGGATGCACAAGTCCAGGTTCCGCAGGCAGGCTGCAAACCAGGGACTCTGATGAAAGTCCAATGAAAGGTCGTTGATGAGTTTCTGGGAGAAGTTGCCTGTCCAACGACGAGCTGGGAAATTCTCTCTGAATGTTGAAATCACTTCCCCTTTTAAGCCATTCAACTGATTGGATAAAAACACCACCCATTGATGATGAAATCTCTGATTGATGCAGATGTAATCAGCCACCCACGCAGTAAACTCACTGGTGATTGAAGTCCATAAATGTTCTTGTATTACAATTAGCCCAGTGCTTGCTGGAACAAATACCTGAACACAATTATCTGGCTGAGTTGACACATTAGCCTAACCATCACAGTCAACTCCTTGTCAGCTCAGCAACCATACACATTACCCTAAACCATACTTAGTCTCTAAGTAAAAACAATAACAGACAAGCATACATATATAATTCCACCTAACAATGTTCAACTCCCCTGCGTACAACCGGAAACACATTAACTCCCCACAGAATAGGGTGCAAGTCCTTGGGTAATATTCACTTTTAAACTTCACATCCTTAAATATTATGATGTGAAATTAATACAACTTTTCATATGATAAGGGAAAAGGTTGGGGAAGAAAACAAATTCATTTTGTGTACATATACAATCATACTCATGACAAAACAAGGAAGAAGGGTTCATGACTATTACAGTCCTCGTTTCTGTAACTGGTCATGTGGTCGAAGTTCATAGTTATCACTACCTTCTTCCACTACCCATTCCATGTTCCCGTTACCTTCAGCAAGCACTTCAGCTGGTTGTGCTTCTTTGCTTGGTGGGGTGACCCAAACTTTCATTCCTGAATATTCTGGGCCATTATTAGTCCTGCTTGAATTGGTTTGTTGCAATTTTCCATTGACTTTAATCACAGGGCATGGCAGTACTAGGAGATGCCCTAGAGGATCTCCTGCATTCCAGGCAAACTCTTCTTTACCCCCATTATGTAGATGTAGTCCTATTTCCCCTTGATAGTCAGGATCAATCACCCCAGCCAGTACAGTAATTCCCTTCTTTGCCTGTGGATTCACAGGTAAGAGGAGCCCAAAATGGCCAGGTGGCAGGCTTAACTTCCAGTTCAGTGGAATCATTGTTGTGTTCCCTGGTGGCAGCACTCCTCCTTTTGGGACTAAAACCTGTAGGCCAGCAGAGATTAAGGTTGTAGGAACAGGAAGGAAAAATTTTTCTAGTGGGTCACTAAAAAATTTTTCTAGTGGGTCACTCTTATCTAGTAGGGTAATAGTGACTGGTGCCACTCCCATTTCCACCCCTTGATTCCTGGACCTATGAATCCTGGTTATGGGAGAAAGAGCGCCATAGAGAGGACACTGATTCAGAGCATACACAGCCTCCTGGAGAACATTGCCCCAGCCCTGCAAGGTATTGCCACCTAGTTGGCACCGTAATTGAGTCTTCAAAAGGCCATTCCACCATTCTATTAATCCAGCTGCTTTGGGGTGATGGGGAACATGGTAAGATAAGTGAATACCATGGGCATGTGCCCATTCCTACACATCATTTGCTGTGAAATGAGTTCCTTGATCAGAAGCAATGCTGTGTGGAATGCCATGGCAGTAGATAAGACATTCAGTAAGTCCACAAATGGTAGTTTTGGAAGAAGCTTTGCATGCCAGAAATGCAAACTCATATCCAGAGTATGTGTCTATTCCAGTTAAAACAAACCGCTGCCCCTTCCATGGTGGAAGTGGCCCAATGTAGTCAACCTGCCACCAGGTAGCAGGCTGGTCACCTCAAGGAATGGTGCCATAGCAGGGGCTGAATGTGGATCTTTGCTGCTGGCATTCAGTAGTGGCTGTAGCCAAGTCAGCCTTGGTGAGGGGAAGTCCATGTTGCTGAGCCCATGCATAACCTCCATCCCTACCTCCATAGCCACTTTGTTCATGAGCCCATTGGGCAATGACAGGAGTGGCTGGGGAAAGAGGCTGAGCATTAGCAACAGAGTGGGTCATCTTATCCACTTGATTATTACACTCTTCCTCTGCTGAAGTCACCCTCTAGTGAGCATTCATGTGGGACACAAATATGTTCATGTTTTTTGCCCACTCAGAAAGGTCTATCCACATACCTCTTCCCCAGACCTCCTTGTCACCAATTTTCCTATCATGTTTCTTCCAAGTCCCTGACCATCCATTCAACCCATTGGCAACAGCCCAAAAATCAGAGTAAAAACACACCTCTGGCCATTTCTTCTTCCAAGCCAAATGAACAACTAGGTACACTGCTCGAAGTTCTGTCCACTGGGAGGATTTGCCCTCACTGCTATCCTTCAAGGATGTCCCAGAAAAGGGCTGCTGTGCCGCAGCTGTCCACTTTCAGGTGGTACCTGCATATCATGCAGAACCATCTGTAAACCAGGCTCGAGTTTTCTCATCCTCAGTCAACTGATTATAAGGGACTCCCCATGAGGCCAAAGCTGTGGGCTGGGAAAGAGAAGGTAACATGGCAGGGGTGGTGACCATGAGCATTTGGGCTACTTCCTCATGTAACTTACTTGTGCCTTCAGGACCTGCTCGAGCCCTATCTCGTATATACCACTTCAACTTTATTATGGAGTACTGCTGTGCACGCCAAACTTTATGGTTAGGTGGGTCAGACAATAACCAGCTCATGATAGGCAACTCAGGTCTCATGGTATCTTGATAGCCCATGGTTAAGCGTTTAGTCTCTACCAAGGCCCAGTAGCAAGCCAAAAGCTTCTTCTCAAAAGGGCAGTAGTTATCTGCAGAGGGTGTCAAGGCTTTGCTCCAAAATCCTAAGGGTCTGTGTTGTGATTTCCCCTATAGGGGCCTGCCAAAGGCTCTAGACAGCATCTCTATTTGCCACTGAAACTTCCAGCACCATAGGATCTGCTGGATCGTATGGTCCAAGTGGTAGTGTTGCTTGCAGAGCAGCCTGGACCTGTCACAGGGCCTCCTCTTGTTCCAGTCCCCAATCAAAACCAGCAGCTTTTCTGGTCACTCAATAAATGGCCCAGAGTAGCAACCCCAAATGAGGAATGTGTTGTCTCTAAAATCCAAAGAGGCCAACTATGCATTGTGCCTCTTTTTTGGTTGTAGGAGGGGCCAGGTGCAACAGCTTATCCTTTACTTTAGAAGAGATATCTTGACAGGCCCCACATCACTGGACACCTAGAAATTTCACTGAGGTGGAAGGACCCTGTATTTTTGTTGGATTTATCTCCCATCCTCTCTCACACAAACACCTTACCACTAAATCTAGAGTCTTTGCTACTTCTTGCTCAGTAGGTCCTATCAACATGATATCATCAATATAATGGACCAGTGTGATGTCTCATGGGAGGGTGAGACGATCAAGGTCCCTGCAGACAATATTATGACATAGGGCTGGAGAGTTGATACACCCCTGAGGCAGGACAGTGAAGGTATACTGCTGGCCTTGCAGCTGAAAGCAAACTGTTTCTGGTGGTCCTTACTATTGGCAATTGAGAAAAAAAGCATTTGCCAGATTAACAGCTGCATACCAGGTACCAGGGGAAGTGTTGATTTGCTCAAGAAATGATACCACATCTGGGACAGCAGCTGCAATTGGAGTCACCACCTGGTTAAGTTTACATTAATCTACTGTCATCCTCCAAGATCCATCTGTTTTCTGCAAAGGCCGTATAGGAGAGTTGAATGGGGATGTGGTGGGAATCACCATCCCTGCATCCTTCAAATCCTTGATGGTACCACTAATCTCTGCAATTTCTCCAGGAATCTGGTATTGCCTTTGATTTACTAGTTTGCTAGGCAGGGGCAGTTCTAGAGGCTTCCACTTGGCCTTTCCAACCATAATAGCCCTCACTCTACAAGTCAGGGATCCAATGTGGGGATTCTGCCAGTTACTGAGTATGTCTATTCCAGTTAAGCATTCTGGAACTGGGGAAATAACCACAGAATGGGTCTGGGGACCCGCTGGACCCACTGTGAGACAGACCTGAGCTAAAACTCCATCAATCACCTGATCTCTATAAGCCCCTACTCTGACTGGTGGACCACAGTGACTTTTTGGGTCTCCTGGAGTTAATGTGACTTCTGAGCCAGTGTGTAATAATCCCCGAAATGTCTGATCATTTCCTTTTCCCCAGTGCACAGTTACTCTGGCAAAAGGCAGTAGGTCTCCCTGGGGAAAGATGGGAGGAAGATTAACGGTATACATTTTTGGCAGTTTAACAGGATCCTTCCCCAAGGGGACCTGGCCTTCTCCTCATTCAGGGGGCTCTGGGTCTCTAAACTGTCTCAAGTCTGGGAATTGATTAAGGGGCTGTGGTTCTCTACAGGGGTCTCTAATTTGAGTTAGGGTTTTGTTCATACAACCTAGAATTCTTTTGCTTATACAGATCCAGAAGAAATTTAGTAGACCTCCCATGTATTTCACTTCTAGGTACCCCATGATCTATTAGCCAACACCATAACTCCATGCGACTCAGACTGTTCTGTATGCTGCTTTGAATCTGTCTTTCATTGCAGTAGCCACGCCCACCATGCCTCTGGCGATTAACTGCTGATACTTGACTTTTACCAGACCGAGATCCAATCATGCCCATAAAGTTTAAGGATTCCAATTCCATTACAGCCCTCCCTACAGTAATATCTGGACTGCAGAGAAGAGAAACCACAGAGCTCTTCAGAAAAGATGGAGTTAGTCTTATAAATTTATTCCTCACAGTCCTGGTTAAAGGTGTGTCCTCTGGACATTCCTGGGGTGGGTGGGCAGGTTCAAATGGTAAATCCATTCTAGCATTCCAATCTCTCTAAGCCTTTGAATCCCACGGTCTACTGTATACCAGGGCAAATCGGGCATCTCAACATCAGACATGCTAGGACATCGTTTGGTCCATGTTTCAGTCAGCCACCCAGACAAACTGTTAGAGCCCTTTCTAACCCCTCGAGCTACAGCGTTGAATCCAGAATTTCTGCTTAGTGGGCCCATATCAATAAATTCAGCCTGATCCAACTTTATATTCCTTCCACCATTATCCCATATCCCTTTTATCCATTCCCACACATATTCCCCTGATTTCTGTCTATATATGTTGGAAAACTCACGCAGTTCTTTCAGAGTATAGCGTACTTCCTCATGGGCCACACTTTGTAGTTCACCTTTGGGGGCTTGTTGTGATTTTAGTCTAGTAATACGTCTCAAAGACAAGAGAGGTGGTGGGGGTGGGTAAGGAGAAGGATTAGAGATGTCTTACAGGCTACTGACCTCAGGGCATTCCTTTGCATTTTCTTCTGGTGAGGTGGGATTAATCTCCTCAGGCTGGGGTTGGAAGGCAGATTCCTCAGGGCAGACTGGAAGTTGCACAGTGCATGCTGGAGTTTGGCTGGTACCCACCTCAGGGCTGGACGGAGGTCTGGCCTCCCTGGGGCAGGCTGGAGGCTGGATGATACAAGGTTGACAAGGTGTGGTCTCCACAGGGCAGACCATCGCAGGTTTATTTGGTAAAGTCTCAGCAGAATTTAGGGTTCCAATGTCCCCACTAATATTATCATCATCCCATATGTCTCCATCCCAATCCTTGGGGTTCCACTCCTTTCCAATCAATGCCTTCACTTTAATTGCAGAAACCCTGCGAGGTTGAGATTTTCCCATGTAATTCTGCTACTCATACAATGAGAGTCTGGGTTTGATTCTCAGATATCTCAAGTCTGTGGCTACAGGAGACAAGATTTTCTTTCAAGGCACACATAGAAACTTTCATATTATTGATGAGGGCATTTAAGTTTCAAATTTGAAGGCTTTAGCTCATCTCTTTCTTCTCTAACTGTATCCAGAGTATCTAGTAGGAGCCAGCCAACATTATTATACTTTTTGATCCACAAAATTCTGTTAAGGTGTTGAAAACATTCTTACCCAGATCCTTGCTTCTTATAAGCACGGAAGCAGGGGAATCCAGTGATGCTATTTTGTGTATCTCTATTGCCAGTTCACGCCATGGACTGTTAGCAACCTCTTCATTATTGGAAAGGGAGTCATTAGTACCCCTGAGTCCAATTAGAGTAGAGAGCCAATTACAAAACTCACAGAAACACCTCAGACATCCCATGTTTAAGATTCTGTTCCTCAAGAACCACTCCTGTTACCAAGCTGTATAGTCAGTGTTCTCTCGGGAAACAGAATCAACAGGAGATATCTGTCAATAATATGAGATTTTAAGAGTCTCTCACACGACCGCGGGGATGCACAAGTCCAGGTTCCACAGGCAGGCTGCAAACCAGGGGCTCTGATGAAAGTCCAATGAAAGGTCATTGATGAGTTTCTGGGAGAAGTTGGCTGTCCAAAGACGAGCTGGGAAATTCTCTCTGAATGTTGAAATCACTTCCCCTTTTAAGCCATTCAACTGATTGGATAAAAGCGTCACCCATTGCTGATGCAATCTCCCTGATTGATGCAGATGTAATCAGCCATCCATGCAGTAAACTTACTGGTGACCCAAGTCCATAAATGCTCTTATATTACAATTAGCCCAGTGCTTGCTGGACCTAACACCTAGACACAATTATCTGGCTTAGTTGACACTTTAGCCTAACCATCACAACACCACTCACTAAGATGGAAGGCAATAGAGGAGCATGTTTTGGGGAAAAGGAAAGATTATTAATGTGGCTCTGGACATTGAGATGACTGTCAGGGGAAATAATACTGTTGTAACTGTTATAGCTAATCTCCAAAATATCAGAGGCTTAACATCATAAGAGTTTCTTGCTCGGTGGTATTGGGGTGGGGGGTGCTCTGTTCCATGCAGGCATTTACAGCCTTCCATCTTCAACATGTGGCTTCAAGTTCACCTCAGCAGCGTCAGCTCTACATGGAGGAAGAGAGATAGTAAAGAAAGTACACCTACTCGTAAGCCCCTAAATCCAGAAGTGACATATCATTTTCAGTCACATTCTTTTGACAGGAACTGATCACTTGATGCAAGGGGGCTTGGAGACAAGGAGCTGTGGGCCTGAGAAGAAGAAATAGTGATCATCTAGCCAGTCTCTGCCACCAAAATAGCGGAGTAGAGTTTTCAGAAGCAAGTAGATATACAGAGCAAGTTCTGAGCATGATATATTTGGGGATGAATCAGTTGGGACCCAAGGACAGTGTTGCAGCCAAGCTCCAGGAGCAGACTGAGACCAGGGCTCATAAGGGAACATTGTCCTTATATCATCTCTGCTCCTTGCCACCAGGCATATGAGAAGAGACTAAATCTAAGTCTCTTTTTGGGTCCCAATCATAAACTCCTAGAAAAGGGCCTGATTGGTCCAGTGTGGGTCATTCACTACCCTCAGACCATATAATTGGCTGAATCATGTCACAGGAGCTTGGGTGGAGGAGGGAGGGGAGAACCAAGTCAGAGAGATGCCAAGAGAAAGTGGGGTTAGGAGAGAGAAGGGGAACCAGGATAGCTTAGGAAACCAAATAAATAAATACTACGGGGACTGGTTAGAATAAGCATGGCAACTGAAGCTTTGGAAGGATATAAATGACCAAAGACAGAGTATAAAGAAAAATGTGCCCCAGTTATACATGGAAAAATATCAATATATAACTGCCAGGTGGAGGAAAATGAAACTGCTAAGTTTACGGAAGAAGAACCTCAGGTGTATGTGATGCCAGGAAGGAAGGAAGCTTGGGAAGAAGACAGAGGCCAAGTGTGTATTGCTGCATAGAGGTCAAGTCAAATTTAGAATGAGGAATCAAGAATAAGGAATTAGAATCAATATGAATAGATCCCAAGCTTTAAAAAGCTAGCATATAGCTACAACATGGATGAACTTGGAAACATTATGTTAAGTGAAAGAAGTCAAATACAAAAAGTCATATTGGGATCATATTGTATGATCTCAATTATATGAAATGTCTAGAATAAGCAAATCAAGTAAAACAGAGAGTGAAATAGTGGTTGCTGGGTTTGGAAGAAGAGTGAATGGAAAGTGACTACTTTAATGGATATGAAGTTTCTCTTGGGGCCAGTGAAAATGTTCTGAAGTTAGATAGTGGTGATGGTTGCCCAACATTGCAAATGTACTAAATGACATTGGATTGTGTATTAGTCAGCCACAGGGGTGCTGACTAAGCTGTTGGCTTTTATAAAGGATATTTATTTGGGGTAGAAGCTTACAGTTACCAGGCCATAAAGCTTAAGTTATTTCCCTCACCAAAGTCTCTTGCTACATATTGGAGCAAGATGGCTGCCAATGCCTGCAAGGGTCCAGCCTTCCCGGGTTCCTTTCGTCCCAGGGCTTGCTTCTCACCTGGCTCAGCTGTTTTGTTCTCTCCATAAGGCCAGCTGTAGAGTATCAGGCGAATGGCTCTTCTCTCTTCCTGAGGCCTCTGTGTATATGCTCTCTTTTGTGTGTTTACTTCCCAGGCTCCAGCTCAAAAACTCCAACTAACACTTCTGCCATGTTGTTTTCTCTGTGAGTCCCCACCCACCAAAGGGGCAGGGATGCAACATCCTATTGATGTGGCCCAATCAAAGCCTTAATCATTATCTAATCATGTAAAAGTGAAACCTCTGACTCCAATATAATCTAATATGTCCAGAGGGACAAACCAATTTACAAACATAATCCAATATCTATTTTTGGAATTCATAAACAATAGCAAACAGCCACAGAATGTAATCTTTAAGTGGTTAAATGGTGAATTTTAAGCTATCCATATTTTACCACACACACAAAAATCTACCCTATAAAAGCATGGCTAATGACACACCAGTGAGTTAGGGAAATATTTACTTTTTTAATGGGAGAGTCTTGTAGCAGGAAAGACACAAGATGGAGGAAAGAGCTAAATATGCAGAAGAAAGAGGAGGTCATTTTTAGTGCCTAGCTCTAAGTGGATGGGGACATTTAGGATATAGAACACACGTAACGCGTTAGGCTTGGACTGAAGAAGTGACCCCTCTTCCATTTCTCTGTTTTTCTCCATTTCCATTCCAATAAGGAGGATTTATTGCATTCTTATTTGACACTTTTTTTTTTTGCCAAAGATCAGAATGGGAATATAATATCAGAGGGATAGAATAAGCATGATGACAGGTGAACTTTTAAAATGAAAAACAAATCAATGAGGGCAAAAGTCAAAGAGCAACTTTCTAGGTATAGTTCTAGAAATTATGTGGATAACCCACTAAACAGAAGAAAGTCTCTCAGAAGCAAGAGGGCATGTGATGACTATTCCTTTAGGTGGGGGAGGGGGGAGTTGGTGTCAGGGATGCACAGCACTCAGTGATGTGTGACAACGGGGAACAGCTGTTCAAAGAACTCTACAGTCCATCAACCACGACCACAAAAAGTTATTACAAAGGAGGTACTGCTGTGACAAGTGCTTCTCTTGTGACATTTGTTGACAGAGCTTCTAAGAAGCTGTCAGCTTAGAATAACAATGCATCAAAGAGATCTACCAAATTAACAGACCAGTCCACCTAGAGTACTGTACCTGTTAGACTCAGAACAATCAGAGCTCAGAAAAGACAACCAAGGAAGAAAATGGAGTTATAAGACTCAGGAGTGGGGAGGACTTTGCAATGAATGTGCTGATAAATTTTGTGTAAATTAATTATAAATGTGCCCAGGCAACTTTTAATTTAAAGGAGATACCCATTGATATTATGAATTACCTTTAAATAAGCATTTCTCTTAATTTTGGATTTCTGTATGCCTAATATATGTCAGTTTTTATTAGGTTTTGATGATGTAACAAGCAAACCTGAAATCTTTGGACCTTACAACGTGTTATTTCTTTCTCACATTACATGTTGGTTGTGAGTTGGCTATGAGTCTGCTTTTCTTAATTCCTTCATTCTGGGGTCTAGTCTGAATGAGCAGCCCCTATATGGGACATACAGTGTTCTTGGTGGACATTGGAAAAGAGCAAAGGAATAACCTAACGGCTCTTACAGGTTCTGTTTACATGTGTTGCACATCACTTCCATTCACATTTCTTTAGCCAAAGCAAATCACCTGGTCAAACCTGTCTCAATGAGACAGGGAAATAGAATTACTTTACAAAGAGGAGGCAACAAACAGACAAGAATAATATTAAAATCTACCATAATTTGTATTATTATTGTGGGGTACATTTACATACTTGTATCTGTTAAATTTTAAAATAACACTAGCATAAATTAGGCTAGACTTGCCTCTGAGAAAACCAGGCAAAATGTAACAATACCTTACCATCTGAGAAGAATAGCTCAGGGAAGAACTTAAGTGCTTCTGAGAAGCAGGGCTTAAATAAATATTACTAGTGAAATAAGTATTATTCGCATTAATCAATGTACTATTTGGTTAGGCAGCCATTCTTCTGTGCAAATGAGAAAACTAGATCCAGGCTAGCAAGATCCAAGGGTATTGTTTCATGTTCACTGAAAATTTTATTTTTATGCTTGGCTAGACCGAGAGGCTCACAAATATTTCAAGGATTCTCTTTCTTTGTCTTTACATACCTTGGCACTGCTTTCCTCTTATTCTCTTCATTCTTAGGCATGATCCCCACCCCCTTCCATTTTGATCGCAAGGGTGGCCACTATCAGTTCAAATTTTATAGCTATCTGCCTAGCAACTCCAATGAAAGGGAGAATGTGGTTTGAATAGGTAGGTCTGGCAAAATTTCCAAAGAGGATTTGATTTGTCGAGCCTGGGCCATGTGCCCTCCTCTGAATCCAGGAAAGAGATTATTCTCAGGTGAGGCCTTTGACACCTGCCCAAGGTACAGGGGACAGATATGGGGCGTGGGGCGGGGGAGTGAGGGGAGGTAGGGCATCATCTAGAGCTCATGAACTGAATAGGATTGTTACAGAGTTGACAAAGAGGTTGTTGACCAAGGAGATACTAGGCAGAAAACAAACAAGCAAGCAAACAAAGAGCATCCAATACCCTATCTGAACATGTTTCTGGGGTGATGAAATTTCTTATGCTATTCATCGCATGTCACTTGTGTCTTTCATTCTCTCCACAATAAACCAGTCTAGGACCACCAATTCCTAATAAGTTAAAGAACTAATACACAGCCAAATTCAATAACCTCATTCCTAATTTTCTAAAATTCAAAATGACATCAGTGGAGATGCCCACCCCACCTTACTATAATGATTATACTTTATACTAAATGCATCTCATCAGTACATGATGAGACTATAGTAGTCTTATTTAGCATAACTTCCTTCCCACCTGAATAAGGAATATTGTAAATTGCTCTCTAAGGTTTTCTTTCTTGTTGTAATGCTTTCAATTATTTATTTAGTCCTAGATATAATAAAATATGATCATTTATTTCCAAAGGCATAAAATGAGATATTCTCAATAATTCTGACATATCTTTATTAAATATATTTATATAAAATTTACATATATATATATATGCAGGAAAAAAAAAGCTGCTTTCCCATGCAGAATGAGTACAAGGCTATTAGATTCATTTAGGATAAATACATTTTGCCAACCAACCACACTGCCAAAAGCATCTTAGTAACAAATCAAACAATTAGACCCCACTTTGTGGTCGGGAGCGTCCTGTCTGGTCGGGGTAGGAGAGGCCTAGGCTCCTACGTGGAGAGCGCACGGCGGAAAGAACCACCGCGGAGACGAGGTAAGCACGCAGGTCTAATTTATTAAGGGAAGTACAGATGCTTATATAGGGTTGTGGGCGGGAAAGGAGAGCGGGGCTGGCCGTGATAGGCCGGGAGCAGTTTCCACGCCTTCTAAGTGTGGCCTTGGCTGCGCGGCTCTCCCTAGCTGTGTGGGGAGGGGGGAGGGTGAGTGTGGGCAGGCTTCTTCTGGTTATCAGCAAGCAGATGTTGGCTGCCTGGGCGAGGCTGAGGGCGGTGCGCCCGTTCCCTGGCTGAGGGCAGTACGCCCTTTCCACCCGAGCGGTGGGCTGCGCATATCCCCCACTGGGCGCGGCTATGCCTGCTGGCCAGACTTCAGCCTGCCTTACCTCACCACTTTACATGTCCCTGAAAAGCTTCTCCATTAAGGATCAGGAATGAATTTGGCCTTCACCCTCTTCAGAGTCAGTCTTCTTTAACCTCTTGTGTTTGCCACAGTCTCTTTAGTTTTGAAGAAAAATCTCTCAGCTCATCTTTGAGTCTCAAAGTCTCTTCAGATCAGCTTTGTTTACCTCTTCTTCCCAAAGGCTCTCAAAGCCAAATCAGAAATTAAAGTTTATCGGAACTAGGCAGGTGTTGCCTGCCTCAAGACTTGAATGTACTTAAAATTCATCCTTGAAATGTTACACAGCTATGTTGTTGTTGTTTTATAGCACTAGGAACTTATTTTTTAAGTTTCTAATCCAGTGCCTTGGGTGTTTTCTTCTTGTTTTCTCTTTCAAGGGCATACTTCAAGTGGAAAACTTTCTGGAAAAATGACAAATACAATGCTGCTTTCATTTGCCCAGAGATAGTTTCCGTCAAGAACAACTCTTAGATTTCTAAGGTCTTTGCATACATTGTTTCTGAGCAGCATAGCCTTTAACTGGGGCTTTCAAAATGGCCTGGTTTATTTAAAATTTTCATAAGCAACTAAATGTTCCATACCTTCATGTCAGTGGCGGGCTTAGTGGTTTTTGTTGGTTTTCACTGTTTTTACATTTATCTGACTTTTAAATTTTCTAGATTGGAAAATATTCCGCTAATACTTTCTTCTACTTCCAAGTCACTGAGAGTTGCAGAAATTAAATTATAAAGCCTACTGAGAAAATTCCTGTTCCCCATCTTTTGCTGACACCTTATGTTGGCTTTTTACCACCCATCATTTTCCCTTTTCCACTGCTGAGCCAGCCATGATGCCAAGTGTGTGGGCTCTAATTTGTCTTATTCCCCTTAGAAGATTTCAAGCTTCTTAATGGTAGGAATTGTGCTTTTCCATTTTTGTTTCACCTGAAATGCCATGGTAGCTTCTAAGAAAACATTTTAATTTGAATGATTTTCTTTTTCTTTTACTTGTTAAGAAAATAAATCAGGAGACTCTTTCAAACATCAGTTTTGCCCAATCAATTGACCAGTAATTTGGAAACTACTGCCAAGATAATCTTGCTTTCCAACTAGTTTAGTAGTCTAATCTTTTGGCAGATCTCTTAGTCTCTTTCTACTTCAGTTTCCTCAACTGGTAAAAGTGAACCAATATATTTCCACCATCTATTGCATGGGGCTGTTCTGTCGAATAAATTATCTAATTTAAAGTATTTGATAAAACTTGGAAATTCCATATAAATTTGTGGCATCACCAAACTTTTTTGATTGTGTATGCTTTCAATAAAAATTTTTGATCTTGTAAAAGTAAATTCATGGCATAACCATTTTCCTAATGGAATACAAGCACCTAAACCATTTGCACTCAACTGTATCATTTTACATTTAAGGGATTTATGCTTAGAAAGAAGCATAACCTCCTGAAATTCTCATGACCAGCTTCAAAATACATAAATTATAGGTAATACTATTTCAAAAAAAAAGCCAACAAGTCCTTTCAGATATTTTGTGAACTGAATATCTTATGTTTTTGGAAAGAAAAGATGCAATAGAATATCTGCAAGCATATGAAGCATCTTTCCCTACATGGTTTGGTTTTAAGCTTACTCAGGATTCCAGGCATTATTTCAAGAACTGTGACATCCTTGTGCTGTACTGCATTATTTCATAAATATCAGTTATGCTTAGTCTCTGGGCCTGTCATTCTACCAGAGCACTGGCTTTCAGAGTATTGATAGACTCTTCAGTTAATTTGCTGTTTCTAAGAACATGTTCACTGCTCTGCTTTGCCTCATCCACTTTGGGGTTCGATTACACTACTACAGAACAAAGACTTTCTTAACTAGAGCACCTGATTGCCCAAAGGAAGCAGGGACTGAAGAGAAACCTTAAGCAATTTTATACTGTTGCTTAAAGTTGTTGCTCACTGATTAAATCCTCAAAAATTTAGTGATGCTTTAATTTAAACAAAACAAAAAGCCATACTTTTAACAAACATTTATTCCAAAAATGCACTTCTTTCAGGTTTTCTTCTCATCAAACATTTGGTTCTCAAAACAAACAAACAAACAGAAAAAACACCTTGATGGTGATAACACCTAAGAACCTAAGAGTATGCATGATATGGCTTTTAGTTAAATGGAAATAGAGGAACCTCTTTCTTGGGGCTTAGTATGTGCATAAGTAGCTTTGTGTATTTTGATCCTTTTCACCCCTTATTACTTTCTTTCTTTCTTTCCATTGTGCTAATTATACAATACCAAAAGACAATTTCTTTTTTTAACAAATCAATTTTATTGATACATATTAATAAAGCATAAATCCATCCAAAGAGTACGATCAATGGTATTTGGTGTAATAACATGTTTGTACATTCATCACCCAAATCATTCCCAGAGCACTTTCATTTCTTTGAGGGGAAAGAATGGTGCGTTTCATACTTAAGGCGAAATGCAGATTTCCCATTAAAAGGCAAATTCTACCTTTCAAAAGGTTGAATAGCCTGGGACTAACAGAATCTCAGCTGGTTAAATTTAGAGCATTGGAAAATATCCAATCCAAAAAGTCTTTGGCTTTAGGCCTGTAATATTTTTATTTGATAGTGTAATGAAAGGAAAAGAAAAAAACATTAATTTTAAGCTCTTGCCTCCCCACATTTTGCTCTTCTGTGATAGGCAAAGGGAGTTGGGAATAGTGGTGACTTCAAAGCCATTCATTCACTATGTGATCTCTTTCCATTGCGTTATGCCAGTTTCATTGGGGTTTCTGTTTGCTAGTGTTTATACTGAAACTATCCTCTCCTGTCTCTCTGAATGACCTCTGCTTCCTTCTTGACTTCATCCCATTTTTGGAACCCCATCTTTGAGCTTTTATCCTCTTTGAAACATGGCAGGGTCATAGTTAACTGAGTATTAGTACTAACTGCTATAGTATGCACTGTTTCTTGACAGTTTTTCCTCTTACTACTTACTTCTAATTCATCCAGCTCATATTTTGGCTCAAGCTGTATCTAACCTGCTGTCCCCAACCTGGGACTCCCAGCTGCCATTTCTGAATATCTACTCTCTTTCCCAGTATTCTTCCAAATATGCATCAAAATCACCTGGAGTTGTGAATAAAATGCACATTTCTGGGCCCCATCCCAGAACTAATGAATCAGAACCCCTGAGAGTGAAGCCCCCTCCAAGGGATTCTGAAGTTTGAGAACTGCTGTTTTCTGCTCAGCCAGTGCTCTGTAATGACAGTGGCTTTATAACCTTTGTTAAAGCTGCAACACATATGTGCTAATTAAAGTAGTGCTAAGTGCTGTAACATAATAACCAAAATCTCTGTGACTTGATCCAATAGGCACGTGGAAAGAGGTGCTTTGCTCTAGGCAGTCATTATGGGACTGAGGCTGGCAGAGTCTCCGCCTTCTTCAATACACGGTCACAAGGTCACTCTGGGCATAAAACCCAGCCAGTGGACAGGGAAAAAAAGACGGAGGATCACCCAAGAGACGCCTCCGGGCCTGATCTAGCCGTGGCAACCATCACTTCTGCCCCCTTTCCCATGTCCACTGAGCTACCACGTGCGTGCTCAAAACATGGAAGAGTGTATCTTATGGGCTGCTGCTTCCCAGAAGCCACTGTACACTAAGGAAACAGAGCTCAGGTCTCTCATGGACCCCTGGCATCCTTGTCACTATGCGCTACCCAGGAGGGAAACAAAATGCACGGTTTCACAACATATTGTGGCCCATCAGAGGCCTATTGCTCAAAGATTCTTATCTCCAGAACTTCCCTGCAAGGAGGAAAGCCAAGATCCCTTGATGGCTTAGCTCTAGATGTGTTTAAATCCTCTATATTTCTTTTTCTTAGCATTTCTGCCTGCCTATTTGGAACACAGACAGATTTTATGATTTTAAAATTTTGGAGACAAGTTATAAGAATACTCTAATACATAAAAAGTAGTGGGTGAAGCACACATTATATACATACATGTACATATTCATAGATATATAAATATACAGATATATGTGTACATATCTTGCTCTCTCTACATATCAGATATATCCATATGAGCTACTGGATTTTGTTTTATGTGCATGTGTGTTTGTGTATATATAACAAAATCCAGTGGCAGATATATTTTTTGTGAACTTAAACCATTGCTTTCTGTTCATTTTATGACTAAGGAGACATAGGGCCTATCAGTCCAGGTAAAATAAGGAACTACGTGATCAAGTCAGCATAAAGGCAATTTATGAACACCTTCATGTGCCTTTTGAGACTTATATCTCACTCTTCTATTTCTTTCAGATAAAACTGAAGGGAAGAAATCAGCAAAGTTTGAAAAATTGCCATCTAGCTACAATACTACCAGTTACACTGAACAGTTGTAACAAACATATTATTTTAACAGGAACAAGACCATTCTGAAGTTTAACAATATATTTGAGGTTTTCCAGCTACAATGACAGTAGCTATTGCCATAATTTTTTTATACATATATTGATGTTGGTAGTTTTCTCAGAAAACTTTCAGAAGCAAATGTACATTTGTTTTGCCTTTATTTATTCATTTGGTTGTTTAATAAATATTCACTGAGCAACTACTAAGTGTCTGACAGTCTTCCAATCAGAGGACACAAAAATGAACAAATGAATAAAGTGAAAAATGCCAAGAGTAGGAAGGACATTGAGTAAAATTATAGAAAGTAATAGGGGGCTATGATTATATGTAGGGTGATTTGGAAAGGCCTCTGAGCTGTGGCTATTTGAGCAAAAACTTCAGGGGACTGAATGTATGTATCATGTGATTCCCATTAGAACACTACATCCAGCAGAGATGAGAGAAAGTGCTAATAAGGCTCTGATGGAAGAGTGTATCTTATGTGAAAAACCTCCAATACATGAACATATAGGAAAACTTCCCCGCATGATTTTGAATAAATATTTCACACAAACAGCTGCATCTTTCTTGGACAAAGCTTCAACTACCTACTTTTATTCATTTGCTAGAATATAATGATAAGGTAGGAATTATGTTCAACTGAAAAATAGTAGAAACATAAAAAATAGGACTTTAAACAAAATAAACTTTCCCTCATGTAAGCTGATGTCAGGAAGCAGATCACGGAGGGCAGACACAAAGGCTCCATGATATCATCAAGGTCCCAGATTTCTATCTTATTGCTTGACCATTTTTAGTGCACGGATTAATCCACAAGTCTGCCTCATGGTCACAAGATGATCACTATAGCTCCAGCTATCCTATTTGCATCCCAGGTAGGAAAGAAGAGCAAATGAGCACCTGCCACTTGAATCTGTCCTCCAGTTTCCTTTCCTGACTCCCAAATTCTAAGGAACTTTTCCACAAGTCTCATCTAATAACTTCTACTTACCTGTCATTAGTCAGCTGTGTCACCTGGCCCCCTTATCTGCAAAGGAGACTAAGAAATGTTTCTTTACCTGGATACATTTCTGACCTCAACATGATCAGATTCTATTAGTAAGGAAGAAGGGGTGACTAGATAGCAGGTATGCTACTAAAACCAGTTACACATGGTTTCAGTTAAAAGGTGTAAGCAAATGACCAACTTCCATTCTAAAATTAAGTAATGAGTCCAAAGGCCTCTGATTATGTTATTAGTGTTCTCTAGGTTATAAAATATCTTTTTCAGTGTCTTCATCACTCACTCTTTTTTTTAGGAAGTGACAGGGATTGAACCCAGGACCTCATACATGTGAAGCAGGTGCTCAACCACTGAGCTACACCTGCTTCTCCATCACCCACTCTTCATCTCTTTTCTTTTAGCCTCACATATATCTCATCATTTGTAATCTCATCAGGTTGTTATCCCTGAGGAGGTCCATTAACTAGCATCTCTCTGAAATGTGGATAAAACAACAGAGTGGCCGATGGAGGCCAAATGTCATTTTGTTAACTTTATAGACCAAGTTGGAGGGCATGGTTTCAAGTTTATTAGCCAGTGGGTAATACTGAACCATGGAATTGTGCAGATTTACCTACCATGCTAACTCTGAAGAGACAAACGCGCTTAATTATTTTTCACAAATTTATCAATCAGATAAGTGACTTCACTTCACTGTGGCAGTGTATTTCACCAACTGTCACTACCCCCTGGACAGGGAGCTGAGGTATGGGAAAGAAGGGTTCTCCCCAACACTAGTGGAATCTGTTACACATTGGCCCCGGGAATCCTGGTTCCCCACCCCCCCAGCCCCCAATCTTTTTAAATCCAAATAATGTGGCAGTAGTGATGCCATGTGTAGCTATTTGGCATTACTTATGAATTCCAAAAATAGATATTGGATTATGTTTGTAAACTGGTTTGTTCCTCTGGGCATATTAGAGTGTATTGGACTCAGAGGTTTCACTTTTACTTGATTAAATTATGATTAAGGCTTTGATTGGGCCATGTCAGTAGGGCCACCAAGAGGGCGGGGACTCACAGAGAAAAATCACATTGCAGAGCAGACAGTGGAGCTTTTTGATGCTGGAGTTTTTGAGCTGGAGCCCCAGGAAGTAAACACGCAGAAGAAGAACAAGAGGAGCTTGGTCGTGAGGCAGAGGCCCTGGGAAAAGAGACGAGCCATTCACCTGATAGTCTACAGCTGGCCTTGTGGAGGAGCAGAGCAGCTGAGCCCGGAGAGAAGCAAACCCCAGGAAGAGAGGAACCCAGGAAGCCTGGACCCTCGCAGATGTCGGCAGCCATCTTGCTCCATCACATGGCAACAGACTTTGGTGAGGGAAGTAACTTATGCTTTATGGCCTGGTAACTGTCAGCTTCTACCCCCAAATAAATACCCTTTATAAAAGCCAACCGATTTCTGGTATTCTGCATCGGCACCCCTTTGGCTGACTAACACACCTTGCCACCCCAGGCCTAAGCCATAAGAAAGCTGGTTGCTGCTTCTCTTTTGCTCTCTTTAGAGCCCTGAGGCATTATGTAAAAAGCACAACTACTCCACTGAAGCGGACACGGACAGGCCATTTGAAGGGATTCCTGGGACCACAGAGAGAGACAGAAAAGCCCGGTTGCCCCAGGGTTCCAGCTGAGCCCAGCTCACAGCTGCAGCTGCATGAGTGACCACCAGCAAGATGAGCAGAACTGCTCAGCTAAGTCAGCCCAGATGACAAAACTGTGAGCCATAAAATGGGGGTTGTTTTAGATCACTAAATTTGGGGGTGGTTTGTTGCAGGGGAAGTTGAGAACCAAAATGACTAAATACTGTTGTTTCTTCTTCTACTGTATTTTTTCATCCTTGTTCCTTCTTATCTAGACTCAACTTCAGTTAGGAATAGCCCTGAACTTGAAATATTGTTCTCAGTAAATATTAGCATTACTATGTAAGTCGCTTTGTAAATGTCAAGCATAAGGGTAAGTGTAAATATTCAGGGTAATAACCATTATTGAGCATTGTTTGCCGCTAGTTGTCTGCTCAAAAATGGTACTTAAACTCCTTTAATAGTGATCTAAAATTGCCATTTTAAGGATCTCCTATCAGTTGCAGCCCCTCTTCTTTTTCATGCAGCACCATGCCAGTCTTCCTTTTTGACTTACTCTTAGAAGTTCTCGCAAGTGCTGTTCCTGCCTCTGCCAGGGAACTTCCTTCTTAACTACACCTGTGTTTTCCTTCTTCCCCTTTATCTTTCCTCTCATTCTCCTGTTTCCAACAGAAAGCTTTGCCAGACCCAAGCCACTGGGCCCTAACTTTTAGTATTCCTATGGCATGGCATCTCATGAACTTGTATCCATACATAGTTGGTTCTGTGCATTTGTTAGTAGGTGTCACCTAAGTAGGATGGTGAGACTCGAGCAAATTTGAGACGCGGTGTCTTTCCCATCCTTGCATTTGCTGGTTTGAGAAACCAATCCCTTGGCAGTCAGCTCCAACCAACCAGCAAATTATCTTCACATAAACATCCCTTGAACTCCTGAAAGAGTTTTGACCTGCGTCTCCTCCATGGTATTTCAAAGAACGGATAGGTTTAGGATCTATGTTTTCAGAATTTAAGATTACCAGTTTTCCTATTTGACTAGTCCTACATTCCTTCAGGGTCTACTTATGCAGGAGACACAGGAGCACAGAGAGAAGACCCATACTTTAAGGGGCCCATGGAAATATTTTAGTTTAGGTTAGTTTTAATTTTTTGATAAGAAGAAATTATGAACTTAGATTTTAAAAAGTTTTAATTTATAATATAACATATTCATCTATACCAAAGCAGTAGTAAAATGTCATTTTTAATTTTTTGTATGGAGGAAGGAACCCACAAAAGTCATAATATGGCCTGGAAATTTGTTGGGCTAATAGTTCTAAAAATGTGGGGAACATTAAAGTTTCCTGGGGTGATTTGTAATAATTCAGATTCTCAGGCACAATAGCAGAGTTTATAATAAGCAGGCTTGGAACAAATCTCAGAAATGTACATTCCTAATGTACAATTTAGGTAGATATACTACACAGTGAATTATGGGAAAAGTCTTAAAAACTTAACACCAAAAACAACGAAAAGTTTTTGCCTCTAAGGGCAAGGACTGAGGGATGGGATAAATAAGGCAGGAGTATGTTGCTTTTCATTACAACTCTCCTCTCCTAATTGATTTGTTCTCACATGTGCATATGGCTAGCATTTGACTATCAGCTCTGTGTAGTTCAGCAGCAAATCTGCTGCTCTCTTGAAATTCCTTCAGCTATGGATAGATTATTCTTTAGGGAAAGAGCACGATTTATTGACTACAAGAAAATCACATAATTGTACACTAGCAAAACAAGGTATACCAAGTTAGCCTTGGAAACAGCTTAGATCCCAGGGCATAGTACAAATTGTAGCCAGGTCTGTGTGCAAACAGAGTCAGTTGGGTGGATAATTGAAAAACTAAAGTAAACCCAAAAATAAATAAATAAATAAATAAATAAATAAATAAATAAATAAATAAATAAATAAATAAAATAAAATAAAATAAAAGAGGGTTTCAAAATTAGAATATAGAGATTCTTTATTGTTCATTTTTAATAGCTCTGGATGTTTTAGTTTCCCTAAGAAAAGGGTGAAATTAAGACATCAAGGCCAAAAGAAAATGAGAGAGAGAGGTTTGGGATGACTGTGACCCATGCACACATTAGGCTGAATCAAATGTCTCTTTGTAAGTATTTAGGGTCTCCTTTGAACTGTTCACTTTGCTATGGTGCTAGGGTGCTTAACAGTCCCTTACCCACCATATGTGTCTGATGTTTATGGGAGGTGACATTTTTTTATTAAGTTCAGATTGCCCAGCAAAAGTCAGTTTCTGGCCAAGCCAATACAACTGGCCAGTAAATTATACTTTAATTAAGATTAATTGAATAACCACCATAGGATTTGTCAGACGGCAGGACCTAAACAGAGTTAGAAATCTTATCCCATTAAAAATAGTGGTACCTTCCCTAGAAGAGACCATGGTGTGTTCCCCAGCAGGAACTGGCATCATTGGTTATTCACTACAAGACCCGGGAAGTCCAACCCAGTGCTTCATGGTTGCAAAGTGCCTCATAACATTCATTGTTTTATCTTCACAACAAGCCTGTTGGGCTGCCTGGGGATGCAATTCCCATTTTACTCAGGAGGAAACAATCAGAGAGAGATTAAGTAACACACCCGATGTTACAGAATAAAAGAGGAGAGAAGAGTCCAATTTTGAGATCTGAATTTCAAGCACATCATTTAGCTCATTGCCTTGCTCTCCTAGAATCCCAAAATAAACTTGACTGGTCTGAACATTTAAAAAGACATTATAATTAGTTAAATTCAAAATGTCTTGATGGACATGAATCTTATTTCCTGTGCACCCCCATCTCCCTGAACATGTTCTGTGAAATTTCTTCTCTCAAGGACAGTGTTGATTTAATTGGAAAGAACTGTGTTCTCGTTTCCTATTTTGGCTACCACAGTACCCCTAGCCATATGCACAGTGACCATCTGGAAAAAATCTGTTCCTAACTTTAGGGAGAATTGCATCAGTTTGTCCTGAAACTGTTTACCCACTGGCACAGCTCCTCATTTTTGGGAGCACTGTGATTTCTACTTGGGTTTACTTGAGATTCTGCCTAATAACCAAAACAAACAGGAGTGCATAAGCTCCATGGAGAATCCACACACATATTTAGAGAATAGTCCCCAATGCTATGCTATAATTTGTTCTCTTTTTTCAGTTTTTGTTTTTTATAATATAGCCAAAGAGTTGTTGAATTCAGCTTTTGTTCATTGTATTCATGACTACAAGGCTTGTTTTTTTCTTTCTCTCTTTTCTTTTTTTCAAAGAAATACTCAAAGGTATAATCAGGTCCTTCCACAGTATTTAATTAGCCATAATTAAAAGACATCTATACAAAGCACGGTGTTTTCAAAGTCTTTCTTCTCTTGCATTGACAATGAATTAAGAAATTAATTGGCATTGTGAGTTATAATAGCAAATGTCATGAGAAAATTTTAGCCATCTTACAAGATTATTCTTTTTCTGTAGATCATGTTCTGCCACTGTCTTAAATTAAATTCAATGTCATTACCGATCTGATTCATTGCTCTTGAAGGAAGAAGGGGCGAACCAAAGCCTAAGAGTCGTGGGAGGGGGAGGGCTAAGAAAGGGACAAACTATGTTCCTATAGACCCATATTCTAATAACTTCGTTTAAATGATCAAATCTCTAAGCTATTACATTAGATATTGGAGATTTTAAGATGTGACTCTCTTAAAGATGGTGGGGAGAGGGGGGTTTGGGGGAGAGGACAAGGAAAAGCAAGGCGTATTGGGAAGAGGATGTACTTATTTTCATTCCCAGCAATCTGATTCTATTGCTTAATAATACATATGGAAATACCATACATATGATTTATTCTAACAACAACAAGGTCTTATGAAGGATAGTTTAATAAGGAATTTGGAAAATATTATCTAGTGTTTCCATCTTTAGTCTTTCACAAGCTCTTTTTTATGAGTGTATTTAAATTTCATCCTTCCAACTTAAGTGATACATAGTGACTTTCATTTGGTCAAAAATAGAAATCAAATATAATAACCAGGATAGATTAAAGATTTATATTTTCAACATGTGAAAGGCTTATGAAAATCTGCAAAATAATATGAAAATAACAATGCAGGGGGCAAAGGTCATGAACAGACAGAATCACATGCAAACAATCTTGAGGCTAATAAACATAAAATAGATCAACTGTACTAGCAATCAAAGGAATATAAATCAAATGACACAACATTCAACCCCACTATAATATTAAGGATTTCTTAAAATCATAATACCCAGTGTTTGGAAAGGCTATGTTGAAATGGATATTCTGATCCATTGCTCTTGGAACTACATATTGATATCTCTTTCTGGAAAACAGCTTATCTATATGTATCAAAAACTTTTGAAATGGACACTTGCCTTGATTCAGTAATTTTGCCTTTAGGAATTTTTTCTAAATAAATTTTCAAAGATGAAAGGAAGGACTTCTATAATAGATTATTTGTCATAGTAAATATCACAGTAAATTTGTAATACCAAATAAAATTAGAGACAATCTAAATGTCCAACAGTAAAGTTCAAAATATGTATTGATTATCCTTTTAGTTATATATTGTGCAGCCAATAAAAACTTTTCTGAAGAACACGTAATGATATAGAAAAAAGGCTTATGATACAATATGCCATAACGACCAAAACTTTTGTGTTTTGTGTTTCACTTGTGCCCTTTGGCCTAGTTAATGAACAGCTTCCCAGCCCTGGGGCATAAACTCCCCCAGAGCCCAAACCTACCCCTCTGGCCACCACCCACACCACCTACAAACCTCACCCAAAGCCCAGCTGGTCCATCCCCACTGCCTTCAGACTCCCAGTCCCTCTCCCTTTTTGAACATGTTTGCTTTAAACTAACCAATCCTTGATTCCCGTAGCAAATCTACTAACCTTCACTCCTGGACCACAATAACAGGACAAGCCCACGTGCGCCCCTTGCTCTGCGTGGGTCCTCACCTGCTGGTTGAGTCCTCAGAGCTTGATCACAACAAGTATACAGTAGAATAACTGTTAAGTCTACTCTAGTCCATTGTCCATTCCCTAGTCCTGAGGATTCTGTGATGGTGATGCCCACTCTACCTCTAATAGGAGGGGCTTAGATCCCATGGGACAGGTGGAGGGGACTTTCTTGCTTGCAGTTGCAGACTCTCTCTGTTCCTTGAGATGGTTGTTGTCAGTCATCATCTCCTTGTTAGTTGTCCTGGGTGAGTCCAATGAACTGGCCAGACCCAATTTTAAAATCCAACTTCATTAATTTGAAAAGCAATATTTTGTGGAAAACAGGATATAAAACTATATTTTCCAAATTAAAAACAAACAAACAAACATGTATGAGTGTATAGAAAAAAGAATAAGAATACATTAAAATATTAACAGATGTTATATCTAGGAGGCTGAAATTACTGGCAATTTTCTCCTAATTTTTATAAAATGTTCTATAAAGAATTTGTGATATTTTATTATTAGAGAATGTAAAATTGACTTTAAACGAGAAGTCAGCATCAATGTTTCTTTGAAGCAAAGTACTAGAGCAAAACATATTTTTAAAAACAGACATCCATCACAATTAAATATAACTGAAAATATTTATAATATTTAATTGGTGTGCCTGAGACCTTAATGGCTCAATATTCAAACCATAGATATTTTAGCATTAAGGAATTCTCTAATAAGTTAAAAAGACAAATTATATTATCTACCCAACACAGTCAAATAGAGTTTAATTACAAATCGAACTTTATTTGGAACCCTTACTTCTATGTTAAACCATTTGGAAATCAACTAGTTAATGAATCAAATTGAGCAATTGCATGTAGACAGTGATTAAAATAATAAAGACTAATAATCAGTAATAATCATTTTCACATATATTACTATGTTTGACTCATATTTGTAAACAGAAATAATGTTTTTATGATCAGAGATATGGAGAAATGTGTGAGAGCAAAATTAATGGAGTTGCCCAAAGTCACTGAGCAAGTCAGTGATGGAACAGGATTTTAGCTTCATATACCTATTTCTAATCCTGGCCCGAAGTCCAGAGTTTTTGCCCCTGGTCTATATTGGCACTCTAAAATAATCACTATCTCTTACAGTATGTGGCCATACAAACAATATTTGCTCTCAATGTTAAGTTTAAGTATGGCATCATCTGTCACTGTTTGGTGAATTTGATAAACAACACATAGTTTTACTGAAGAGCATTTACAACATGGGTCATGAGCCTGAAGTGGGCAAAATTTCCACTAGGTGGCATGTTGCCTGCTTCTTTTCTGGTGAACAGGTTTCAATTCAACTTGCAGCTATTTGCCCCCTTTTTCTTTAATGTAATGTAAGCAGTCTTATCAGATGCTACATTCACATTGTTTTTTAAAAAAATAGTGTATAAGGGCTTAAATTATCACTAGATTTTGAATTTTTAAATGATAAGTTATTTTTATCTCTTATTCCAAAACTATAGAAATTATCTCTGGATTGGCCATTTCATAAGACAAAGATGAGTCTCTCCCCCTTCCTTTCCCTCTACCTTTCCTTTCTAGCACCCCCACACCTTTTACTTTTAACTTTTACCTTGTCAAGGTTGATAACATTTATAGTCTATCTGTCAAGCTTTTTTCATAAGATGATTCTAAATAATGGAACTATCAGTAGAGTAAAAATTGGCAATGTAATTTTTTTTTCATTAATAACCAAGTAGTTTGCGATAATCACATTTCCCTTCCAATATACTTGTGTTTGTTTTATCCTGGAGTTTCTAATTTATTCTTCCCCCTGTTTTTTCTCTTTTCTAATAAAATTCCTTCACTTTTTCTTCTAATAATTCCATTGATTTTTTAAAATAATATTTTAATTTCCAAGTGACCTTTCAAATTCTGATTTTACTTTTTATATTGCATACTGTTCTTGTTTCACTAATGACATTTTTTTTCAAATCTGCCTGAGAATTTATGCTGATTTTTATTTTGGAAGTTCTAACCCATTCCCTGAAAGAGCTCTATTTTCTCAGTAGTTCATTTTCCTTCCTCTCTTCCTCCTTTCCCTTCTTCCTTCCTTTGTTTCTTTCTTCTTTTCTTTTCTTTTCTTCTCCCTTTTTTCTTTGGTATTTCTCTTTCACTTTATGACTATGCCAGACCACAGCTTCCATACCCCTGTTAAGTAAAATAAAATAGCCACTTGCATTGGGCATTGCCAGGAGACACCCTTTTCTGAGAAAGCTTTACCAAAGGACAAAAACATTTGTCCTGCAGAAGTTTTCCAAGAAAATGGAGCACAACCTACACAGTCACTGATAAACAATATCTAGTAATAAAACTATTTTCTGGTTTTGGTCCAGTAGAGAGAGTTTATTAGAATGGATACCTACACTAGCTTCCTAGTCTCTAGTTCCCAGAATACTGCCCATACACCCCCAATATAGGTTTTTTTTTTCCCTACTACTTTAAAGAAAAATTTTACTACTTGTTTGTTTGGTTGGCTGGTTGTCATTGATATAGAATTTGCCTGGGCTCCAGGGCATTGCAGAATTGGGCAGGGTGCAATTGCTCTGAAGGCAGCCATGCTCAGTCACTCCGTCTTTCGCTGTCTCCTTTGCTGCACCTGGTGTCCAGGTGCTGAATTGTTTGGGCTCCTGCAGGGCCTAGCGACTCACTGCTTGGCTGCAAACCCCTACTGCATAATTTCATCAGCAGCATTCTCGACCCACTTTAAAGGTCACTCATTCTCCATCCCCTTTCCAACTTTCAGATAGTTATTGAGATTTCTTGCTGATTATGGCACCCTTCCTAATCTCAACTTGATTGTGGACTTATACATTTTTAATTAATCACTGTAATGTCAATTTAAAGAGGACTTCTTTAAGAAAAGGAAATGAGCACATGTGCTCAGATTGCCTCATTGATATGGAAGCTAAAATTACCTTACATAACTGTGGACTATTAGCTATATTTTACATATTAATTATATGTATAGTTAATAACTATATATATTTACATAGTAACTCTATGTAAGGACTTTGTACCTTTTATAAAGATGGGCTATTCAAAAAAGATCCCATTTGCAACTAAAGGATTATAAAATATATAAGATTTTTGGTGCAAAAATACATAACTCAGTTTAGATGGCTATGTCTTTCTATTGAATCCCATGCTTCATTATAATTTTATTTTGTCTCTCTTCAGACCCAGAAAGTCATTTGATACTCATTTTGAAAACCTTTGAGTCCAATGATTGATTAAAAGATCCAGATATAAGCTAAATTGACTATCAGAGGCTGTAATAGTCAATTGTGCTTGTACTTCTGGGCTTTCTGTAGCTATACTGAAATGTTCAGAAATTATGATTCATTCCCCTTATACATTAAGTTTGTAATACATTAACTAATATTCACATTTATTTCACCCCTTTGTTAATTCTAGAAATTCTCCAGAGAAAATTATGCTCTTCTCAGTTTCTTCTTCACATTCTATTATTCAATTTTCCCTTCTATATGGAACAGATAAAGTACGTTGTGGTTTTGACACAACACTCCCCTATATTTAAAAGGAGACTTTATGCAGTAAATTAACTTACTCTCGGTTTCCCTTCTCACAGCTCTGGGAAGGATAGTTTACTCGAATGTAAAAATACCGTGGGAGAGGTTGATTTTAAACTTGAGATTTTTATGAAACTTCTCCAACACATTCTAGTGGCTCCTTTGGTCAGTAGGAATCACATCATAAGACACTTATTGCACCGACAGAGTGCGTTGCCTGGCACTTAATTATACCCTAACAAATAATTTCTGAATAAGTGAATGAATCCTGGAATGGCTCCCCACCCACCTAAAGATATGTTATCTCATATGACAAAAAAGAAATACAGTTGTGTTTAAGGTTAAGGACTTTGAGATGGATAGATTATTCTGGATTATCAGGAAGGCACAATGTAAATCACACGAGTCTTTAAAAGCTGAGAACCTTTTCCAGCTGTGGTCAGAGAGAAAAGTAATGGCAGAAGAATGTGAAGAGAGATGTAATCTTTCTGGAAAGGACCCTGAGACAAGGAATGGAGGCAATCTCTAGAAGCTGGAAAAGGCAAGGGAATAGATTTCCCTCTAGAACCTCCAGAAAGGAATGCAGCCCTGCCAACACCTTGATTTTAGCCCAGTGAGATCGTTGTTGGACTTCTACCTACATAACTCTAATAGAATAAATGTGTGTTGTTTTAAGCCACTAAATTTGCATTAATTCAGCTTCCATATACCTTTGTCCATTATGCCTGAAACATCCTCACTTTTATTTCTACTTGTCAAAAGTCTACTGATCCTCCAGATTCCACCTTAAATGCCACTCCCACAGGAACCATTTCCTGCCTCTCGCCTCTGATGAACTGATACTTCCTTTTTTTGAATTTTCATCGTCTTATTTTCATGTCTCTGTTATGTCCCTTACACTTTTTTACATTGAAAAAAGAAGACAGTGAGCTTCATTATAAGATCCTTGAGGATAAGAAACCCTGCCTTACTGATCTTTCTATCCACCTAGCAGAACACCTTAAACCTCTATGCAAACATATGTTAAAGTGATCAGGGAAACTTGCAACCACACCTGGAAAAGATTACAATACCTTTCTCTACAAGAGGTATGTAATCCCATGAAATCCCGCACATACAGTGAAATATATGCACATGTACATACATATATACATACACGTTTATATGATCAGATCAAATAACATCTATATCCATATAGGTATGGCTATATTAATATATAGAATGATTGTTATTAGTCTTGATCTCAAGGGTGATGAACTTAATGCTTATCATTCGTATTTGTTTTCTCTTTTTGAGAGAAGTTAAGGACAAATTGCACTCTCTCACAAATGGGCTATCCATTTCACTTGACCTCATTGGATTATGTTTTCAGGTATTGCACATGAAAGGGAATAAAATGAAATTTTATTTCTATAACAAATTAGCTGGAAAGCAACTGTGTCTGTTGCTACCTGCCCATGTAAAAGTAGGCCAGCAGTTCTTTTGTTTGCCACATTTACTATACCTTCATGGTACCCTGCGTATTGTGATATTATAATCAGAATCATTCACACATTTCAAAATTAACCACAACCACTTTCAAGAAATTCTTTTGTAATGTGACAGATACTTGCTGATGCATAATAGGGCATGTGCTACCAACCAAAGACTACTGCTCTAGGTCAAAATGTAAAATTCCAGAGTAGCTGCATTAAATCCAACACCCAAGTTCAATACTATGGGCTGTCAAAAGGAGCAGTAAGTATCCATACAATAGTGATAGACCACAAGAAGTACCTATAATGTGGATGTAACTGGAGACTGAATCGTTAATGTCTTTACATATTGAGTTGGCATGATAAATTATAGCCAGGGGTAAAATGATCACATAAACCACAGTATTTAAGTATATTTGCGCTAGGAAGTTACTCTTGAAACATCGGTGGTTTTCAAGGCTGACTTCTTATCAGATCCACTGAAACTCTGGTGGATTTCAAGGTCGAATTCAGGTAGAATCCATTGCAGTGGTAATCCAGCCATGAGTAGGTGGACAGCAAAACCAGACTGAAAAAGAAAGGGCATCTTGTTCATCAACTCAGTTAGATAAAGGATTATTGAACAGCTGCAACAAAGGAGACCGTAGAATTATTCTAGTATTGATGGCAACATTTTAGGAATGCATGCCATTTTGGTCAGACAAGTGATTCCTTTCATTTCTAGAGGAACCAGCAGTGTCACTGCAATCATTACATATGCTAGACCTTTAACCTGACCTTCAAGCTGTACTTCCTTCATCTTGAAATTCAATCAATTAGCTCTCCCAATCAGGAACATTCAATAATATTGTGCAAACCAGATTAATGGGTTTGCAAATGGATTATTGAATGATGCTTAAGATGCCAAAATAACATTCAGGAGTGATGTTTCTGAAGATATACAAAGAATGCTTCACTTTCCCACTGGGGCAATACCAGAGGGAAGAAGGTCGTCACCAGCTGACATTGTATCTGTGAGACAAGAACTACTTATGAAAATTCATAGTGTGACAGAGACAGTTCTTACTGTTGTTCCTCAGAAGTGTGACATGAGAGGAACAGAGTCCAACATGATATCTGGCCAGATCTATGATTCATTCATTAATTCATTCAAATATGCAACAAACAATTTTGGAGTGCCTACTCAGCACCAAATAAAGCCTGCTACTTTTGGTCTTTTGGGGCCATATATCTATTCTTCATGGAATTAAAGACCCTCAAGCTTAGAAAGGAATTTACAATTTACCAAATAAAACCCTCTACCCAAAGCATGAATAGCATCTTCAGTACACCCAGGCAAGTGGTCATCCCAACTTCTGGTCAAGCCCTTCCATATTAATGAAATCTGCCCTCCAATATGATTTCTGGCCTCATAATGCTTTCTGCCAGCCACGTAGTGTGTTTGGCTCAGTCAAGCCCCATGAGGGGCAACCATGTTGCCAGAAGTAGTCTTCGTGGATGATGGCAGGGTGTTGGTGGAGCAAACATCTTTCAATCTGGAGTTTACTTTCCAGTTAGAACTGATTGATGGTTCAACCCATGTACACACACTTTTGCTAATAGCTTCATTGTTACAGTGTCAAATGTAATGCCATGGTAATTTGGATAAACAGTTGTTATGGTTTATATCAAAGGTTTATTGTTTTTTTTCTATAATCACTTACTTAAAATTTTAATTTTTCCCTCTCAAGCCTTCCAACTTAAATTGTTTAAAGTTAATCTCTGTGCTAATACTAGACACAGACTGAAAGCATCTGTGTTGTGTTAAATGTAGACAAGAAAAACAGAAAAACATCCATTTCTGATCTTTAGAGAATTTTTTCTTCCTCTTTGTTGACACCATTTCACTTAACACAGTGAAATATGATATATGAATATCAGAGCAAATTTCTATAAGCATAGTTGAAGTCTCCCTTTCCATTCATTTGGATTTTTGTCATTTATGATGGAGTGGCAATGAGTTATATTTTATAACTAAATTCCACCTGTCTTCAGAGTATTCAGTAGCTAAGGGGCTACTTTTGCCAGCCAGATAGTGTTGTGAGAATAAATCATAATACTTTTTTTTATAATTCTGTGTCCTATAGCTATAGGATATTAAAGCCTGCTTTGCCTAGAAATCTTTTATTAGGTCAACAGCATGCAATCTAGTGATGAGAAAAGGACGGCTGGATCCTGTAAATACATACACATGTCTGAACACTGGCAGTTGCTTTTTGGTGGAGATGTGTTATTCCAAAACTGGCATAATCACAGTTTCTACCTCGTTTATGACCAGCATAAAAAAAATTGCATAAAATATCATGCACAGCTGTAGTCAGAAGGAAGATTCAATTTGGGCTTTGTGTAGACTTGACTTGCTGCCAGTGCAGTTACATACATCATCCAGTGCTACATTTAAAAGAATAAAATACAGTTTTAATTCTTATGGCAAATTTATTTTTTTAAAGAGAGATAAAAATGTTAAAATAGATCATAAAAAGCATTAAATCCCTCCCTGCCCCCACCCAGTCCATCTGTTGTTAACATAATGTTCAAGGGTTAGCAAAAGATGAGAAAGCTATAAAATTAAAGGTTAAGACTGCTGCCCTATCTATCCTCAGAATGAGAAGTTATCTGGTGTGATTGTGTACTCTTTTTTTGCATTATTTAGGCAGCCTCGTTGGAAATATTATACATGAACAACCTCAAACATCCCTGCTGGTTTCTTTGAGAAATCGCAAAGGCCACAGTGATAGAGAACAGCATGGGTGAGCCACTGAGGAAAGACAAAATTTTCATCTGAAACCCAAAAGCACAATGTAGCACACAGTTTTACAAGGAGATTTTCTCCACCCCTACAGAGGAGAGGGCTGACTTCTAGAATCTCTTGAGCCACAGCATCACAGAATCTTCCAGTTCTCAAGAGCTTTAAAGGACCAGCTGCTTCATTTTCCAATCAGAGTCCAAAGAAAATAAGTGAGTTTGTAAAAGCCACGGAACTAATTATTGACTGAATCAGAACCAGACACTGTTTTCTGGAATAAGAATACTATATTTTTTTAATGCTGCTTCAGCAAGTGGGCGGTACCTGAAGGAATAAGTGAAAGTGCCCATTGCGGGATACAGGGGAAGATTTTTTGCCTCTGATCCAATGGTGTGCTGGAGCCAGTTTGCACTAACTCTTGAAAGTAGACTGTACTAATCTCTTCTTGATTGCCATTGAGTGACTTCATATGGGTAGCTTAAAATCAACCATGACATTTACACCTCAGAAATTGGCAAACACCACAAATTAGGATGATTTTTTTCTTTTTTTATAAGAATTAGGTGTAATGCCACTCTCACCTACCAATACTCAGTCCCTATCCTACTGTCTCCAGTTACCAACTCTCCTTTGTTTACAGCATATCTTGCCAGGAGCTGCTAAGAGGCTCCTTCAAGATCATAAAGGGTCTTGAGAATCAGCTGTTTCTAGGGCTTGGGGCTATACACGGAGACACTGAAGTCAGCAGATACCACAGCAGGTATTTTTGTCACTGGCTTATGGAAAGCTAATATGCTCAATCGTTTTGTCAGAGCTTGAGATTCCAAAGATTTATTTCTCTTCATCTAAAGTGTGCATTATTATCTGTAGATTATGTCAATTATGTATAATTTATCATTAAGCAGAATTTTGCTCCAGAAGGAATGAATTCTTGGAACTAATAGAAGAAGCTGTGGACAAAAGGTATAAACAGCTGACTTAGCTGCAACTAGAAGGGTGTTTCTTACCAACAAGAGGCAAAAGACTTCAGTCATTAAGAGCTTTGTAGGCAGGTAGACTTGGGCTTGATACCAGCTCTGACAACTATGACCACTGTGACCTTGCACAAGTCATTAACTTCATTAAGCCTCACTTTCCTCATAGGCAAAATAGAAATAGAAATATCTGCTTCTTAGTGTTAAGTTGAAGATTAAATGAAATAAAGTGCACTAGACTCCATCCCCTTTGGCCAATCAAGAATTTTGTTGTGCCATTTCTACTCCCTCTCTCCTGCACCAACATTTTTTAGGGGGTTCTCTACTGGGATGAACATGCTATTATTTCTCCCACTTAAAAAAATATCTTCATTTGACCTTACATTTACCACCAGCTACTGCATAGTTTCTTTGCTCCCTTTCCAGAAAAATTCCTCACAAAATTGTCTATACCCACATCTAGTAACTGTCTTCCATTCTTTTCTTAAATGCACTTCCATCAAGTGTTTATTCCTCACCACTCCAATGACCTCCAATGATCTTGTCAAGGTCATCAGTGTCCTCCATATTGCTAAATCCATTGGTCTAGTCTTTACTCTCATCTTGCTTGACTTAACATTTGACACAGCTAATCAATCTCTCTCATATAAAATATTTTCTTCAATGGCTTTCAGTACCCCAGCCTTCAAAGATCCCTCCTACCTCATGGCCTCCACTCCTTAAACTCCTTTATGTGCTCCTCCTTTTTCCTTTAAAAGGTTCCAATTTTTATCACATTTTCTTCACTATCTACACTCACTGCTTTTGTGATTTTATTCAGTACTTTGCCTTTAAACACCATCTTTGAGCCAACAACTCCCTATTGTATATTTCTAGCCTGGAGTTCTCCCTGGAATTCCAGACTTATAGATTCAATTCCTAATACGACCACTTGCATGTCTATTCAATACATACATAACTGAACTCTCCCTTCCACCCACAACCTGCTCCATGTACAGTCTTCTCCAACTGTGTGGATGGAAACCCAATCCTTCCAGTTGCTCAGGCTAAAAATCTTAGAAGCCTCTTAAGTTCCTCTGAGTCTTTCATACCCTGCATCTAATCCATCAGCAAATCCTTTTGGCTCAACATTTAAAATATAACCAGAATCCAGCCTGTTATCACATCTTCCTAGATTGCTGGAGCACTCCTCACATTGGCCTCCCCTCTCTGTCCTTGACCTCCTCAGCCTCATACAGTTTGTTCTCAATATATAACCAGAGGAATTCTCTCAGTGCTTAAGTCAAATCATGCCACTCCTTTGATCAAAATCCAGAAATGGCTCCTCAATTCATTCAAATAAGAACCAAGTTCCTTATAATAGCTTACAAGACCCTACATCATCTGCCCCTATATCCAGACTCACCCCCTGTGTCTCTCTATCCTTACCTTTTCTTACTCTCCCTCTACTCATTTCCTTCCAGCTCTAATGGTCTCCTTTTCTGTACTTATACTATGCTAGTGCTTCACCCTGTCTTAGTTCTTTGTTCTATCTATTCTTTACTTGAAAGGTCTTCCTCCTAATTCTATACTTGACCCTTACCTCCTTCAAATCTATGTTGAAATAACACCCCTCCTTAAAACTGCAACCTCTGCCCCACCCTGACATTCTTAATTCACTTTACCCCACTTTACTTTATTCCTATTTCCATACATCACTTACAAAAGATCATATAATTATTTAATATGTTTAATGGTTACCATTTTGTCCCTTATGCTAGAATGTAAATTTTACAAGGACAGGCATCTTTGTTTTTTTTTTGTTCAGTGATATTTCTCATGGGCCTAAAGGAATGCTTTGTATATAGTCGATGATCAATAAATATTTTTTTGAATGAACTAAGCAGTATTTGGCATAAGGAACAGAACAATAAGTGTTCTCTAATAGCAGCAAAGACAACCGAGGCAGAATGACTTTTTTATGTGAAGACTATTGTGGTTGGCAGTGAGATATTTTTGACATCTATACTAATAACATTCTTTTATCCATTCCACAAACAAACCACTGTGAGCCAGGCCCTGTGCTAGGAGCATGGGGCCATAAAGAGAACAGATTACTCATGGATCATATTACTCATGGATTTATTCATTCAACAAATATTTATTGAGTGTTTACTATGTGCTCAGTGGTGGGGGAGTATCACTGAACAAAAAGAAGACAGTCTTTCCCCTTGATGAAACTTTCGTTTAGTTTGGGAGACCTTCATTAAATAAATTATACAAATAAATGTAAAATTCTAGTGCTATAATGGCCATAAAGAGAGCTATATGGTGTTAGGACAGGCTAGAATAAAGACATCGAACCCTAGAGAGGGAGGTCAAAAGATGCTGCAGGTGAGGTATGAAAATGAGTAGGAAATGTTTAGACCAGTGTTTTTCAGTCTTAACTGCACATTTGAATAATTGGAGAGCTTTTGGAAATCAAGAACTCTGGTCATACCAAATAAATCAGAACTCTGGGGGATGGAATCTAGACACCAGTATATTTTAAGGCTCCCCAGGTGATTACAATGTGCAGCCAAGGATGAGATGCACTGATTTAGATGAAGATGGAGGCATAAAGGCAAATCTCGGGAGTAAGAAGCAGTTTATAGAAAGGCTCCATTGGGGAGGTAGCTAAAAAGAAGTTAATGACACTGGAGCAAAGAAAATAAGAACAATATAATACATGTACACCAATGTCTATAATATGTGGCAGAATATTAAAGATGCCATGAGAGGCATACTGATAAAGTACTTAAGAAATTTAGAATAAATAGAGCTGGTTTGGACTCATGAGTAAGTACTTAGAGATGAAAATTAAGGGAAGTAGTGTTGTGGTGTTGGTTGACAGGAAGGTTGGAGTCAGATTGGCTGGATTTGAATTTCAATTCCAACCTTTTTTTTTTTTTTTTTTATCTTGGGCAAGGTGCCACAGTTTCCTTATCTGTAATACAGATGTAAGAATAAACCTGTTGATAGATAATTCTCATACAAGTCCCTTAGAACAACATTTGGCACATACTAGATGCAAGAAAAGCTACCTCTTCTTCTTCTTCATGGTAGTAGTATGAAGGCCTTTGGCAAAGGTTGATGGAATTCAGTTGAGACGCTAACTCAAAATCTGGACTTTTGGTTTTTAAGAGAAACATGAGAGATGCTAACTGGGCCTTTTTGCTCCAGTCAGAACCACCACAAGGACTCTGTGAGTCAAGAAAAATTTGTCTCTTGCTAGTATGCCCATTCCCTCCTTTTCTGTCCCCTTTTTATTTTTTATGGCACTTTCGCCTTCCCCGTCCTTCACCGGGACTTCTCCACTTGCAAACACCTCTCAGCCTAGAACAACCTGATAGAAGTACCATTACTGGGATTCCTTTTCCTGGTTGTATTTTAAAGCTTCATCTGAAACTGGAGAATGAAAGGTTCTATTCCAAAAGGAATGTTAGAAATCAGAAAATTAAGTGAGATAATATAGATGAAATCACTTTTAATTTATACATTGCAATACGAATGTTAACCTTCACATTGGAGAAATTAGTTCTACAAAGCACCCAAGTTACTTAGTCAGTGTCCCACTTTTATTTGCTGCAAGCCCAGCAAATAGCATATTGGATCTTACTTTAGGCCCATGCTCCTCACTAGCAGCACATTAATTGATTAATAATTAATAAACAAGGTTAATAGAAAAAGACTTGGCTGCAGTGAGCAGTGTGGCAAAAAGCAGGTCTGCGGACTGTGAATATTGCTGCTCTTTTGAAAATCTTTAACATAAAAATCTTGTTGATTTACTGCTAATTTGAATGATTGGGGGCGGGGCAAGGGAAAGAGGAAACAGAGGGATGCATGTGTCCTTCGAATCACAAAGCCTATCTATTGTCAGATCTGTCCTTCCACTCGGGATTCCCACTTCCTCCCCCATGTGCTGCTAGTCCAAGAAAATATGTATGGAGTGCCCACCATGCACCAAGCCCCTGTCATGGCACTTGAAACAGAAGATGAATAAGACATAGTCTCTGCCCACGAGAAGTATGTCAGAGGAGGGTGCACAAACCACTTAAGTAAAGAGCTCATTTCACTACGATAGAGAAATTGCAAAGATAGGCGAAGGCACAGCGTTCTGTGACAGCACCACTTTTAGCAGCCCACATTGAAGACCCATATGCCACTAATGTGGCTTTAAAGATAAGAACTTTGTCTGGCAAAGAAATCTGCAAAGAATGTTCCAGATAAAATGGGAAAAAATAATACATGAAATGATGGCCACAGCAGTGTGCTGGTTAAATTCTCTCCCAAGCAATAGTTCATCCTCAGAACCCTGGTTTCCAGTAGGAAAAGTCTTTGCTTTCTCTCCAGAGATGCCTTATGGTTTCTTTCCACAGTGCACAGTGATAGTCCCATTTTCTCCCACCACATTGCCTCTAAAAGTGCACATTCAGTTGTATGCATGCAGACGCCCGCACATGCTTCCCCCAGGGCACGACCCAGTGCTTCTTTTGCCCCATAAAGGAAACGGTCATAAATGCAAACAAAAATAATGTTCAAACATGTACATTGTAATTATCTATATGTTTTAAGCAACACAATATAAGAATATTAAATACATTATGGTGACTCCAAACAATGAAACACTGCAAAGCTATTAAAATTGCATAGTTTTGAAATTTTAAGACCATTTAATGGCATGGAAAAATTCTCAGGGTATAATGTTTGCTACTGTTATATATATAAATATAATTTTTGCTTTTATATTTATATAAGGTCATGATCAAAAGTACACTATTGGAGATATACAAAAAGCAAGGAAATGAATAAATGAATATCATATATAATCCCCCCAGTCAGCAATAATGATTGCTAATATTTGGCATATTTTTTCTGGGCCATTCTCCATACATGCTTGTCTTTTTAAAACAGAATCGGAGGGGAGCAGGTGTAGCTCAGTGGTTGAGTGCCTCTTTCACATGTACAAGGTCCCCGGCTTAATCCCTGGTACCTCCTAACCGCCCCCCCCCGGCCACCCTACAGAATTAAAATCATAGAGCTTTGCATCATGCATTATGTCCATTCCATATAGCATCATATAAGAACAGTTTTCATATTAATTATTCTTTGAAAATTTGATTTTAAAGCCTGTATGATTTTGCATCTTTTGAATGTAGCCTAATTTATTTAGCAGCCCCCTTATGGTGGACAGTAATGATTTTTATCCTCTTGTTAAAAATTACTCTTCAGTGAACTTTCTTGACCACAAATCTTTGTTCATATATTCACTTATTTTCTGGGACTAGCTATGTAGAAGTAAAATTACCAGGTCAAAAGGTAAAATATTTTTAATGCTACTGAAATATATTTCCTAAATTGCTTTCCAGAAAAATCATACCAGCTGATACTCTCCCCCATGATATACGAGGCGCCATAACACTTGTTCTTGCCAGCATCTTTGATCATCATTGCCAGTTTGATAGGTGAAAAAGAGTATCCCTTTCTGGTGCCATATTCTGTTAAGTAAAACAAAGTATAAGGAACCATATATGCAATATGATCTCAATAATATAAAACTATACCTAGGGAAAAAAAAGGAATGAAAGGAAATATACCAAAATGTTATAATTATTGAGACCTGGTGGTAGAATAATAGATTACTACTATTTCAAAATAAGAATATTAATAAAATAGTAATAGGTGCTATTAATTTCAAAGATGCCACGTTTTGGGAACCATGCTAGGTACTTCACATGCAATATCTCGTTTCAACCTCAAAACAAGCCTACAAAGTCTTATTACCCCACTTACAGAAGAGCATGACTAACCAAAAAAATTAGCTAGAGGCTGGGCCAGGATCTAAATCCAAACTCCACTAATTCTTCAGTTCCCTCTTTCTCTTCTTCCTCCCCCTATCTTTCACATTTTTTTTGTCTTTTTAAAATGAGCATTTTATTCTTGCTAAAAATCATAAAAAGCAGTAAAAATATTTTTACAGTCACTCCCAAATAAAAGCATCCCTTACTAACCCCATGTTAATTTGACCAGCACCCCCAGGAAAGCAGCTCCTTCTCCAATTCAAGGAGATGTGAGCATGATGAAATACTGTGGAGGTCCCACAATGACTACGGGTTACCCAGATGCAAAGGATCATCAGCATCGTTACCCGGAGCTTCACGTCCTAGCACCCCTGAAACGGCTGCCAATCCCAATGGTATTAACTTGGCCTCAGCTTGTAGCAAATCAGTGTAGACATGAGAACCGGTGGTTGTGTGAGCAAAGTGCCTGCATCAGGGAGACAGGCAAAGTTCAGAATCCAAGCTCTTGCTCCGCCTTCATTAATGGATGATTGTACTTTCTCTGTATAAGTGTTGTTTTAATAATTTATAAGTTGACAGCAGACAGGAAACAGTAATGTGAATATGATGTGTTGTCATGTCTATGAATGAAAAGTTTGCTTCTATTACCATCAAAGTCAGGGTAACAGCTGTACAATTTTTATAAATATGGGAGTCTTTAAACATGCACACAATATTTTAAATATATATTATCTACCTAAAAATCTAGCATATCTGCAATGGAGTTATTATAAATTGCCTTTTTTTTAAAGTAAATAAACATGAGATTTTAGTTTAAATAATTCATGATTATTGAATACTATTTACATACCAGGCTCCATAGTAAGCTCATTTAATCTTTTTTTAATATAGTTTTTTTTTAAAAAGATACTTAGATTACATGAATGTTACATAAAAAATATAGGGGATTCCCATATGCCCTGCTCCCAACTCCTCCCACATTTCCCCACATTAACAACATCCATTGCAATGACAGATACAGGCCATTATATATCTTGTCATAACTTACAAAATTGTGCAGGAGAAAGTGTAAACCACAATGTAAACTATAATCCACACTTAGTGGCAATGCTCTAAAATGTGTTCGCCAATTGTAACAAATGTACCACACTAATGAAAGATAAATTGCCTTTTAAAGATACATTTGAGTAGATTTTTACAAACATGCAATGATTATTATGAGCTATATAAATACAAGTTTGCACAAAGATGAATAAAATCCCACTTTAATAGCTATTTTATAGAATAAGAAGAAACTCTTTAAACTAATTTTTGTTTTGGTTTTATTAATTCTTGATATAGTAAATATTTATATTGAGAACACAATACACAAAATGATTAGGAATAAATAAAGAATATTTGTTTGCAAGTGAAAAATCAAGGTAACCATGCAGTACCAAAGCTAACCTTCCTTAATATTCAAAGATTATAATGATGACTTGTTTATGTGATAGATTCAGACACATCGTCAGACATCTATATCAATATAGAAAAAAATATTAACAAACCAGAGTTTGTTGGTAGACTTTCAGGTGAAAGGGACCAGGTAAACATCATCTGTCTACATTTGTCATAAATTATATTTCTTCAGAAGAGAAATAACTTTACATGAGGATTCTATCATTTAGTAGTGACTCCTGTCTGTTGCTAAGGCGAACATGTCAATGTTCAGGCCCTATTCTGCTGGCCTCATGCCATGGGCTCATTTCATTTTGACTCCACTCTTGCTAATTGTTGACCTGTGTGACAGCATGAATCAATGCACAGAACCCGTTGGGGGTGTTCGCAGTCTTGGGAAAAGTGACACTGAATTACCCATTTCTCATTTTCCAAAAGCTACAGCAGACTAAGAATCTGATAAAATTTTGGTAAGATGTTTTAACACCTTTACAAAAGTTTTACAAGTTTCCAATGTGCTGTTTGTTCTTTGCATTTTAAATGTGAGTGTTCCTCCTTAGAAAGAGAAAGTATTTTATAAATCTTAATGTTCATTTTTTTAAATTGAGGACCTGAGATATTGTTGTAAGTTGCAAAAAGAAATATTTGAGATGCCATAGAGAATTAATATGAAGCTATTGTTTAAATATTTTAAACATACTTAATTCCTACCACATAAGTCTGCTTTTACTACTAATAGTTACTTCCTAGGGCTTGCTGTACCTATGTAGGGTAGCATGATGGACAGAATGATTTAAACAAAAATTGGGGCAGGAAATTTAAGAAATCACATCTCATATAATCATAAGTTTATTTTAAATAAATCATTGTTTATTCATTACAGAAGAACAAAATTCTAAAAAATTTTCAGATACATTGACCATAACATATCCCGCCGTACAGAGCAATTAAAAATTAAAATTAAAAAAATTACAATACTACATACTTTGTCACTTAGCCGCAAAACTCATAAACATTTGCCCCTCTTTGACTTGTGTCTTACTGACCTCTCAATTCCCTGGTTCTACCCGCCCATGTTATTCTTAGTTGTGAAACAGTGGAAGGTCAAGCACAAAATATCACCATAACACTGAAAAGAACAATATCTCAGCTTTCTAAATGTGAACAAGACTGGTCCTGGTAATTCTTTTTCTAAGAGTTTCCACCTTCTGTAAAATTCTTAAATCTCAGCTAAGTTCTGAGAACTTTCCTTCCTTAGTCTGAACTGAATGTTAGGTTTTCTCATATATAAAGATTAGAGGATTACACCAGAAGGTCTCCCTTACATTTTGGTGATGGAATTATAATTAACCAAGTCATGATTCTATCCTACTTTGTATTCATTCAACAAATGTTTATTAGGCACCTGCTATGAGCCAGGTATTATGTTAGGTGCTAAGGACACAGTGCTGTGTAAGAAGTTCATGGTCCCTCCCATAGTTTGCCGGATGGGCTGACTTAAACAACAGGGATTTATAGTCTCACGGCTTTGGAGGCTAGAAGTCCAGCATGAAGGCTCCAGTGGGGCTTGCTTTCTCCCAGAGTCTGCAGCATTCCAGCAATCCTCTGTAATACAGCATCTCTCCCTGCTCTGCTCCCCTGCTTTCCACTGACTTTGCACTTCTACTTCTGTGCCCGATCCCCTTTGCTTATTTAGACTTCAGCCATACTGGGTTGGGACCCACACTCATTTAGTTTGGCCACACCTTGACTAATAAGTAGCATCTTCAAAGGTCCTATTTACAAATGGATCCACACACACAGGAACACCAATTAAGACGTGAATGTGTATTTTGTGGGGCACATAATTTGATCCCCAACAGTCCCTGAAGGCACCTAACTGACCTCCTAATGAGGGAAATATGATGTCTCTGCATTGCTGTCCCAGTTGTTGCTATTTTCTCACCAATGCCCTGGTCTCTTCAAGTGAAAGACTCCACTTTTCAGAGCTTATTTAAAAGAATCAGACCCTTTGGCCATAAAACCAGATATGCTATAGACAGTTAAGTCATCAGATAGTCTTGTCTTAACAAAGATTAAGGGAACATAAAAAGAATTCATTTTCATTTCTTTGCTGACAGCTTCAGAGCCAGGGCACTTTGACAGACTTTTTGCTTTTTAAAAATGCCAAGTACAATACAGTTCCACAAACCAATTGAGTGATTTGTGTTTAGAAAAGCCTTAAAGAGGGGGTGCTCTCTTTCTCTTTTTCACTTTAAATAGTGAATGATCTCATTAGTTCCCCAGTCAATTTTCAACAGGGAAAATCTCTGTCTGGGATTCTTATCCACTACAGGGTCAAAGATGCCTTTGAAAATTGGAAGAAAGCAAGGACCCCGAGGCTTGGGGAAGGAGGTATCGACAAAAGGCCAAAAGCACATATGTGTATACATACAAAATTTTACACACAGTCTTAGGAAGGCCACTGGCCTCAAGTTAAGCAAGCCTGTGTCACGGTATTCAAAAGGGTGGCATTTCATGAAATCTGTCCTACAAAAATCACTATTACTGTTACTTGAAAAAGTAATGTTTCCATAGTGAATAAGTTTGGGAAATGCTTAATTTAACAGTGTTTTTTCAAAACTATTTTTTTAATTCTTTAGTATATTATTGTGAACTGTGCCTCCCCCCAAAAGATGATGTTTATGCAGCAGTAATTCCCTAAGCCCCGTGAACATGGAATCCCCGTTCCGACACCCCCCTTGAATGACCACTTCTGACTGGTGTTCTAAGAAATGCTTGGAGATGCATCGCTCGGGATGCAGTACAGAGAGAGCTCAGTTGGAGCCACAGTTCCCTCCTCATGCTCCTATCATGCTCTAAGATCCTGCAAGTGAATCTGGCTGAGAAAAATCTGCTATGAGAGAAAAGTCAACCAACAATATTAAGATTAATAATCAGTGGTTTTTGGAACACAGGCACTTAATTTGATGGAGGGTTTCACTATTTATTTAAAACTTTGGCCCCTGAAATGAAACATGGGTGTTGTCAGAGCAAGTTTCTAAGCCTTTCTCTGCATCAGGTTTCTCATGTGAAAAATAGGGATAATAGTAGACCTTCCCTAACTACCCTGTCTAAGGTAGCCACCCCCATCCTCTCCCTGCTTATTGTCTATTGGACCACTCATGTCACAGTTATTTATCAGCCAAAGTTGTATTTTCCTTACAATAGCAATATTTATCTGACCTTAACTAGTTCATTATCAGTTCACTAGTTGATTATTGGACATTTCACCACTTTAGAAGATAAACTCTATGAGGGCAGGAGACTACTTGGCCATGTTAAGAGATGTGTCCCTAAAGCCTAAAACTGTGCCCCACATGTAACAGGTGCCTAATAAATATAGTTAATTCAACTAATAAATTAATATGAGCACAAAATTATTCTAGCTGGTTATCTCCCACGGCATGAACAAAGTCTTCCATATCTGCTCTGGTTCAGGGAGAATTCATCCTTATTTAGCTACTATTTTTGACCTATACTAAGTCCCAGCCACTGTAATAAATATTAGCTCATTTCTATCACTCACAAGTTGAAGCTCTTAATATTAATCTTAAAGCAATCCAGAGGGTGTAGGAATAGAAATAGAATAGGAAATGGACATATATTTCATTTGCAGAGAGTTCTACCGTTTTCAAAGAATATGCATGTTTTCTCTCGTTTGATGCTTGTAACAATCCTGGAATTCATTAAATCATACAACTTCAAGAATTTATTAAATCATACAATTTCAGCATTGGAAGAAAATGCAAAAGCCTTAGAACTATCCAGTCATTTAACATTTGAATTCCTTCTATGATGTTCCTACCAAATAGTTATTCTCCAGTAATAAGGAATCCATAGCCTCTTCAGGTAGCCCTTTCTTCTTTGGAGACTTCTGACTTTCAGAAAGCTCTAAAAGATGAGATGAGTAGGACTCACAGTAAATTTAATCACTGGTCCTATATCTGTACCTTAAACCCAAATGGAATAAATGCAATCCCTCAGACACCACAGCCTTTCAGGTTTCTAAAGACAGTTATAATATCTCTCTAACTGTTCTCTTTCCTGGGGTAATATCTTTAGTTCCTTCAACCGTTCTTAATATGCCATTATTTCTAATTCCTTTACCAAACAGGGGGCAATCTTCCTAGTTTACTCCACTTTTTCTTTAGCCCTCTTAGCGGGCGGAGCTCGAAAATGAACTCCTTGCCACTGGTAACCAAAACGCTGCAGAACAAAGCAGTCTATCAACAGCCATGTTCATGATCTCAAACAATAACAACAAGACATACAAAACGACCTAGGGCCACACTGTGGGAGATGTTTGTGTGGGATGTGATGGGAGGTGTGGGAGGTGAGCAACATGGGAATCCCAGTGGGTTCCGTGTAATATTTTGGGTAATCTAAGCACCTCTTAAAATATATGTATATATATATATATATAAACAACATTTTTGTAAGCAAATACACATATATGCATATATATTTATATATCATTTTGCAAATGTTTGTATGTATTGTGAGAATTTTGATTTTTACCCATAATAAAAAAATAATAATAATAAAGAAAAATAAATAAATAAAGGAAAAAAAAAAAAAAAACGACCTAGGGGTGTTACCCACAGAGAGGAGAAAAAAGAAAAGGAAAGAAACTGGAGACTACTGGTCCCTCCTCTCCACCACCCCTCCCTGCACAGGCACATCATACTCTAATCATTGTTGGCCTCTTCAGTTATTTTTTGCAGCTAGGTTTAGGATCTCTGTGATAGAGTCTTTCTCCCTAAATTTTTAGATATAAAAATACTGTTTAGCTTGAACTATATGCAGTTGCAAATATGTGATTATTTTACCCTATAAAAATAGCATTTGGGTTCCACCCAATATTTTCAGGTTATGTAAACAAAATTCATCATCTATATTGTTGAGGTGAAGAAATTGTTTAATGGAGATTAAGGGACTTGCCTAAGATCACCAGCTAGGTAATGGAAAAACCAGGACAAGAACGCTGACTCCCAGTCATATGCTCTTGCCACCATATCATGTGATTTCATCTAGAGAACAGATTTCAGATTCCGAGAGATGAAAGGAGTGTGTTATATTGTGAGGTAGATTCCTGCATCCTTTCCATGTAAAAATGTGAAAACTGAGTCTCAGAGAAGTTTACCAACTCGGCCAAAATCACAAATTGGGGAGCAAAGAATTTGAACATGGATGATCTGACTTCAAGGCAAGGAGTTCTTAGTGTGGCAGTTTCAATATTTCATGCTACCATTTGCTTTCATATCAATATTTCTTGGTTTTGTAGGTTTCCTGATGTTTTCCTAACTTGAAAAAGTCAACAGAAACTAAATGACCAAACCTGCTTTCTTGTTTAATGTATTCTTTATAAGCCATTTCACCTTACAATTACAAAAGAAAGTATAATTGATTTACATTTTTAGGTGGTAGAAACCATGGAGACAATTTGAAAAAGCTTGAGAGCCAAAAAGCACTTGTACCAAATTAATTCCCAGGTCCAGGTTTTGTTGTGTTGCAGTTTTATATCTAAGATATAAATTGGGTTCATAGGGAAACTGCTGAGTCATTTTCATTATGGCATCGATTCTACACAGGGGCATCACCATAATGTTTGGGGAAGTCAAACAATCACTTTGTTTTCTTTAATTTATATCTCAAAACAATGGAATTATCAAATCATCTATGCACATCTATTAAAGTGATTCATGCTTAAGCTCCAATATTTGAAAGTTCCATCCTTTATCTTCTATCAAGCGAGGGACTAGCAGTTCCAGAAGCCTTCATCATAAAGTCGTTTAATTCAGTAGATTCAAGAGCATCCTGAGCAGTGCGAAAATGCAAGCTTCCTGCAGACTGATGGCTCTTCAGGTCTCACAGCAGAAGCCACCACAGAAACAGCAATGGCCATGTCACCATCATAAGAATTACAGTAGTTGAAAGAATAACTTGCCGTGTGGAAAAAATGAAATTATCCTGAACTTAGGTCTCCATTTCCTTTGCAAAGTACTTTTAAAATGAATTCGTGCCAAGTGGGGTTCAAGCCAAATCTTCTCTCCCTCACAGCTCACCTTTCCTTAGTTAAAATGTAGATAAGGTGACAGCACCGCCATTTCCATGCCACTGTGGGGTGCGGGTAACAAAGACAACCAGCAATTACTCAGTGAGGAGGGAAAGTTAATGCCAAAAGCAGAGGGGGTCGAGAGTACCTGTTTAATTTATCTGTGAGTAATAGCAGTCTTCGTTTTCTAATATTAACTATTGATCCACATTTAGTCATTTGTTACAACATACATAAGGTAATGTTCATCTCTGCCCCAATCCCATAGCAGCTGGTTCTTTATTATAAACGCGTTCACAGCACTGTCAAAGCCGGAGAAATGAGCAGACATAATCATCCACTCCTGACTGATGGCTCATGGCTTCTTTGTGGGAGAAAGAGAAAAGCAACAGAAGAGGAACTGGGAGATGGAGCTTTCAGGTAGTGAAAGCATAAAAAGAGAGAAAAGAGATAGTAACCAATTTCAGTAAATTACACATAAACTCATGCGAGCTCTGAAAATAAATTGGTTTCATAGGCAGCTGGTTATATCTGTTTCCATCTAACTTCCATGGCAAGTTACTGATGTAGATATATGTAAAATATTTGCACACCCATAAGTAAAGCTCCTTACCAAAACAACAGAAACAAGGCACTGATTTAAGAGGTAGACTCCCCCCGGCCCCGAAATCTCTAAACCATCACTTAACATGTTAACTTTCGGTGTGCTCTAGCTAACTGCATTCTTAATCATGCCAGCATGAAGAAGAAGAAATGAAAAATAAAGTAATGTCTACAATAGGGGTAGTTTATTATTGCCACCCACAAAGTAATTTTAATGTTTCCTGAGTCTAGGATATTCCATTTTCATCCTTAAGTAAAATTTCCTGTGTTTTTGGCATTGACCTTTCTACTTTTCATTAAGTCTGAAAAGTAAAGTGCCTACTCCCCAAAGATCTTCCAAATGACACCTTTACAAATCTTGAATTGTGTTGGGATCAGAGAAAACATGAAAATGCAAGCAATGCAGAACAAGCAAAGAAGCTAGCAGTTCCTAACTAACTAGCATATATCTATAGGACTTTCCAGATGCAAACATGTTCTGATTGTGTATGGACTATGTTAGTCAGGACAAATATTTCTGCTGAGGATGTGAGGAAACACTGCCAAATCATTATTACTTGAAAGTAACAAATGCTTTTTAGATCAAGTTATTTTTCCCTTAGTATGACAGTCCTTCTTCAAATGTATAGAGGAACAGGTAATTCGTTCTGGCACAGTGGAAAAATGTGAAAATAAAAGAAGCAATTTTGAATTTTCTCTGTATTGGAATATTAGGTCTAGTCTTCAGGCAATCAACTTTCCTGTAAGTAAAGTGTTCTGGTTTTCGGGGAGGGTAAACTCTTCAGTAGGCAGATGTCAAACAAAGACATTTCTTAAGTGGGCTCTTTGCAGAAGTGTTTGGCTTCAAATTAAGCCAGAGTCAGAGTTACAAGTGTCCCACAGGACACTACAACCAAAGCAATTTCTCATGTGACTATCCAGGAGAAAGACCACACAAAAACACAACTATCCTTCGAAGGTACTAAGGTCCTACTTTCTTCTTGAAACAGAGCAGTTTTGAATGCCAAGGGGTCAGGTTCCCAGACTTACTTTAGTTCTCAAGTTTTAAAAGATGAGTAGAAATGACAACTACAGTAACATGCCCAACTACAGTGTTTTGTATTTCCGCTCACACACTCATTTTGTATTTCCAGAATCTAGAATCTTTCATCTTTCCTCCATAAGGGACTATACCATAATCTTTGTTATTTCTCTGTAGGAAAAATAATTCTGAGGGGGGAAAAAAGTGTGCTTCTTTGGGAATTTTGAAGGAACACGGCTGTAAACTTTGAGATCACAAAAGGCATGCAAAATAGGGACTGGCAAAAGACTGTTCTATGATTTGACATAATCCACTCTGTTCACATATAAAATGCCTACATTGTGTGGTACACAGCAGAGAAGCTAGGAGTCAGAGTAAGAGTGGTAATAGTATTTGGAGTATCATAAGTATTATTACTTCAGATTCTATATGTAAAAGCTGAAAACAAAATGTGATTTCTTACTTTGCTCTCATGGATATTACTGAGGCAAGAATGTACTCTTTTGGTTAATGTGCCAAGAAAAACCAAAACCAAAGCCACAAAACCCTTATATCTCTCGAGCCACACTAAGAAACAAATTTCCCATATGCTCCATGAGTAGCCATTCCACTGACCTTAACAAGCAAGCAAATTCCCACCTTCCTTTTCAACAGCTTAATATAATTTTTATGATTATGTTGAAATATCTTTTAAGTCCAGCTTCACTCTCTTTTGTTATCAAAATTAGGAGACAATGGGGTAAGGCTAATGTCTCTTCATTTTTAGACCCCTGGCAATTTTGCAGCCTTTTACACTACTACCAAGTTCTTTCTGTGTATTTGATTTCAGTCATATATTTATGAACATAAATAAAAACTAGCAATGGAAACTTTATTTGATGATTTCAACTAACTGAGAACGGGAGGTAGAGGAGGTGTACCATGAGCAGATTTTGTTTCAGGGGTCAGTGCACAAAATTAAAACGTTCCCCCACCTTAGTCATTGCCTCCTGAGATGGGATAGAGAAAGCCAGAGGCGACCACACTGAACCTGTGAGGCTAAGTTGGGGGTACAGATTACAAAGCCATTGAGTCCGGGACCTTGTGCCCGACAGATAGGCTCCTGACAGAAGGATGCATTCCTGTGACCCCTTACTCCCAACCCAAATCCTTTCTGATGCATGTACCAAGCTCCAAAGTCATGGCTCCTTTTAAGAAATGAAATCCACACAAGTGAGCAGAACAAAATTCCCCCACATCTCCATATCTGATTCACAGCTCTGCTCACAATCATCTGACAAACCACTTAACTTCACCATGCTCCAGTTTCTTTTTTAACCCAAAGCACAATAATGTGCAAATCTGCCTCATGGGATTGTTTTGAGCAGTAATTATATATATATATGCACTTAAGCTTTATAAGGTGTCCTAGTAATATTTAAAAATAAAGTCAGAATATTTAATAAGCCTGCAGCTGTAACGGTTCTGCTCTCGCCACAATGTGGCTAGTATTAAACATCATGATTTAGAGCTAGTCTTCTCGGGTCCCCACCCTTAGGCTCTGCCACAAACTAGCTCTGTGTAACTGCTACTTTACATTCTCTCTGCCTCAACATTCATCCTGAAAACAAATTAAAGTGATGAACTCCCTTGCAGGGATAAGAAGGGGGTGGGAAAAACACAGAATTTCATAAGTGTAATTGAAAAACCAAATAGCAGACAGGAGCCAACTCCCAAATACACACTTGTTACTTCTATTCCAATAAATGCAAATTCAGGTCAAGAGTAAAATCTTATGGAATTCTCTAAGGCATTTGTCTAATAATAGTCACAGATAATGTTTTTCTGATTTGAACCAACCAAGTGAAGACCAGGAAATTTTAGGGAATGCCCCTAACTTTGTCCTCAATTATTTGTACATGGTTTCTGTAATTTAAATTGTTTGAGTCATCTATGGATAGCTGCAGGCAGAGTTTAGCCATAAATCTTCTAAGTAACCGTGACTTTCGGAGCCTCCCCTTCTAACAAATATTTCTAAAGTGTTTTCCTTGACTCGTTGCCAATAAGTGGATGGAACGCTTTCAATTCTCTCTTTTTCTTTCTTGGTCATAGCTTCAGAACCCTAGCGCTGCTTGAGTCCCTTCAGTTGCAGATATTGGTGGCTGAAATCAAGGGCCAGGCCCCAGAAAAGTTTCACAGAAGGGACATACGTAGGGCCAAATGCGACCCTCCGATTCACACCGTGTATCTCTGAGATGTGTGGTAAGTGTCTGAGGTGCTGATAATGCTGCAGCCAAAATGGTAAATGGGAGCTAACACATCGCTCACCGTAGTGAGAAGCCGTGTTGCATCCCAACACCCATCGCGCTGCAATGCATATAGCTCAGGTCACCACTCTCCTGGGCTCTATGCGCTTTAATTGCACATGCTGCAATTAAAATTTAGGGTGAAGCATTATTGTATTCCTTGTATTTCCAGGTCTTGTCTGGTTATTTCTGCATTCTTTGACAAAAACATTTAAAAACTCATGTTACTAAGGTAGATGGGGCCGTAGGGACTGTTTGCAAGTCCACTTGAACAGAAAGAAATATGCCACCACCAAAGAGGAAGCATTGGTGTGAGGTACACAGAATGGCTCCAATACTGCACAACTCCAGGGACACCATTTACTCAGTTCCCAATTGAACGGTGTCCCCCGGAATTCTGAAATGAAAAGGCCTTAAAAGATCGTAGATGTCCCTAGAGAAATCTTCCTCAAGGAAAACTGATTCAAATAAAACAGAAATGTCCATCTAGTAGTCGTTCGTTCCCATTCTTCCCCTCTCTGGGCCTGACTTTTCTCATTTTAAGTAAGAGGATTACATGAGATGCTCTCCAGGATTAACTCCAGCTCTGAAACCTCGTAATTCTATGAGTCAAGGTCAATCAATAAAGATCAAGTGATAGGGACTGCTGCAAATATTTCCCTCTTCCACGCAGTGTTCTTTTAACTAGTGTCATAGTGGTGAAAAACAGGAAGAAATTCCAAATAACCCATAGCTGTTTTGAAGTAGGCATTTGAAAAGAGTTAAATCCCTGAGACACCTGACCCATTCGCTTTGTTCCACAATTAATGAAAATACTGCATAGAAGTGAAAGGCAGAATGGAATAATTAAGTAAAGGAAAGTTCCATTGAAGCAATATCAGCAGTATTTCAAAAAATAATTTTAGGAGGCTTATTTCCCCCAAGCTGGGAACATACATATTCTTTAAGCTAAACAATGAGTTCTGATTTAAATCAAAACCAAACAAAACAGCATCCTTAATTTGGGGTAGTATTTTATCCTTTTTTTCTTGTAAGTTATGTTCTCTACCATGTTTTCTCAAACTGTCTTTTGCATCTCATCAGCTAAGTTGATTATTGAGCTTTACTTTCTGCCATTTGATTTATGAAAGCAATAGCTAGACTGATGATGCTTCTTGCGAAACCTCACATGTCCCTCCACTCCACTGGTCCGAGATTCTCAGATCACCTTGTGTTTGGCCTCCCAGGCAAGAACCCCTTAGACCCTGTTCTAATAGTATGGAGCCAAGTTTGGTTTCCTTATGGGAAATGTTAGGTTTATTACATTCAAACAGACTCAGCAGCTACTTTAAGGGGTATCATCTGGGTGGCACTGATCGCTTAAAAACCATGAGCTTTTGTTTTAGAAATATAAACAGAAGGGCTAGTCTTCAAATTATATAACCATCTCTATTTCAAACATTAGGCATTGAGCTGCTGGACTAACTCAAGCTGAATGCAGGCACACAGTATGAGATCAATGGAATTTTATGAGAGAAGTTAGCAAAATCACATTTGCCAGAAATTCAAACACACTCACACACACTCACACACACACACACACACAATGTTCTATACCTGGGAATATCCAAGAGAAAAGAAAGGAAGTAGAACTCTGCCCTTGCAAATGTGTGGGTAATATATATATGCCTTTCTAAAAGAGAATAGGGCTACATCTCAGTCTCTCAGGTTTTCTGTCCAAATCTAATTCACCTGCAATCCTCTGGGGCATATCCATTTAAATATTCTATAAACTTTACTGACAAAGGGGAGATGTGTTTCTCCTAACTTGACTCTCATCCATCCATTCCACTAGACTGTGGGTTCATGAAAACCTCATTTTGTTCACTTAAGCCCCAATGGCTAGAATATTGCTTGGCACATAGTAAATGCTCAGTTAATAGTTGTTGGATTATTGAATGAAAGAGTTCTTTTATTTTCTTTCAGAAAATGCACATTTAGTAAGTACCTGCCACAGCCCCTTGTATATAACAGCACTCAGTAAACGGTATAAATCGTATTGCAGTTTCAACTCAAGGTCAGCTGTCAGGACAAGAACAAAGCCTAGTTGATTTGCACTCAGTTCTTGAACCTGCAGTCCCTTCTGTATTCCCATGACAATGAGTTGGAGTGAACTTCATGACTTTGCTTTTGGCCATCTAAGAGATTGATCCCTCCTGCCCTGCATCTACTTGGTACTTTGGTTACATACAGTTGAGTAACAAAAATTTGACATTTGTGTGCAAAATTTTTTAAAAATTAAAGGTGAGATCATTTTCCCCCCATTCCTTTTGTAGAAAAAGAGCTATAGCTTCCTTTATCCTTCCTTATAGAACAAAAAATATTAGCATATTGTCCTTATGATCCTGTTAAGATGTTATGCCTTTACTGCCTCTTGAGAGTATATTCCAAAAATATAAATTTGATCTCCCTTCAAGTTTAAAATGCCCCCAAATGCCTTCAGCATAAAGTCCAGATTCATTAGCATAACTTAATAAAAGCTTGACAATCTGGCCCCTGCTTATTCTGAAAGCTTATGTCTTGCCAGGCTTCCCAAAAGGAAAACCTCGCCAATAAATCTGTAACGCTTGCACCTATTTATGTTTTTTCCCTCTAATCCTCTCTGTATGACAATTCTTTGCCCTCCTCCTTCTACCAAACATACACATGCACACACAAACATACACACACACACTGTGCCAGGCTAACTTCTATTCATCTTCATGTTTTTGGTTTGCTTGGGGATCATACTTCAAAAAAAAACAAAAAAAAACTTGCAAGTCCCCACTCCTCATCCTCTCCCACAAACTGGGTTAAGTGCCCCTCTTAGATATACCCTGTACTGTCACAACTTGTCTGGTCATGCCTTCCCCAATAGTCTGTAAGCTCCTGGAGAAAAAGGATCTGGGTCTTAATGTCTTTGGATCCCTGGCATCCAGCATAAGGATTGGCAGTTAGTGACAACTCAATAAAAATTAATGGAATAAATGAATGAATATATCCATGGCTTTTTATTTGTTTATGCTTCCTCCCAAAAGATAATGCATGGATTGCTTATTGAACTCATTAACTCAATGCATAAAAACTAAGCAAAGCAACCAAGGGCAAATAAATTGCTTTCAAATGGATCAATTGTGGCCTTTTGCAGTGGGCTTGCTATTGATAAGATTTTGAACTTGGGACTGAGTAAATATGTATGCCATCGTGCACATTCACCCTCCCAAGAAGTGTGCTCGTTTTCCATTCCCTTCTTTGGGGACATGTCTATTCTTATTGCCATTTTTCATAAGACTGCTGTAGGAGATGAGATGTTTTTGCTTGGAACTGGATTGTGAGAAGACATGATGAAGAACAGTGTGACAAGCATGTACCCCTATGTCTGTGTGGCTGTGACAAACAAAATGAGAAACTGACAGACTGAGCACTATTCATTGACAACTGCCAAATGACTCTTCATGAACTATTAATCTGCTCACAAAACAGGAAGCTGTTCTCCCTATAGAGCATGATCACTGTGATTAAACAGACCCATAGGCAACCTCCTACACTCTGTAGGTGAGGACAGTTTTTGCACAAGTAGAGAATCAGTGGGACATTCAGCCTATTTTAAGCAGATCAAATGAATAGTATGTTACAAATATCTCTGCATCAATCAGTTCAACAAGTAAATTTGTGACTTCAAGTGTTGTGGGTGAGGTTACACTCTAGATAAAAATATTCTGATTAAAGCAACTATTTTATTGAGTGATTAATGCAATCTAGACTCAAGTAAAAACACAAATACATACTTAGAGTTCTTTTTCAGTAAGCTAATTTTACTTTACGAAAGATGTCCTAATGAAATGTTTTCTCTACCCCTCCCTAAGCATATTTATAAAATATTTTACTTTGTACTACCTTAGTTTGGATTCTCTGCTTTGTGAAGTCTAGGTTACTTAAGAGCTAGGATTGGTTAAGAGAGTAAAATTCAGGATAACTTCTGTCAAAATCCGCAGTTATTTGAGAGCAGAATTAAGTGTCTATCTTATTTGCACAACCCACATTAAAATTTCCTTTGGGGAGAACCTCTTGTAATTTGTAAACTGAACACTTTTAAATTGCACCTTTAGATCTTCCTGTCATGAATGAATATCTGGCTTCATATCTTGTAATGCTTGCTGCAATACCTCTTCAAGAAATTAAGCCACTAAACAATCAATTAAATTTTAAAAATGGCTGTGTGATGGTGCTCTCCCTCACACTGACACTGATTTGTTTGGGGACTCCTGTGTTTGATTAAGAAGAATAACAGACACTTGATAACATTACAAAGGATATGTAAATCAACTCAGAGGAAAAATAAAACATAACCCAATTGGCATCAAAGGAAACTATTTATTCCCTAAATGTGTTAAATTCAATCACAGGGAAGTTTGTAAAATTATTTTTGGTAGCCTTAAAAATTTCATTCCTCTTTCCAAAATTTGCCACAATCAAAATGCCAATTCAAAATAAATGCTGTGATTAGTTCAGTGTTAGTAAAAGTGTCACTGCTAGCTAAAATCCTTGTATGTACCTTGTACCAACTAGGAAAAAAAGATCAATGGGAATGAAAGAGAACTTGTAGTTCAGTTAATGTCCGACTAATTATTATTCTGAACCATTAAACTGTGAACCGAAAATTTTTAGATTTATCCACAAACATTGTTTAGCAGATAACAAAGCTACCCTGAGCTTGTTTCACAGCTAATCCAAAAGGAGGAATGTTAGTTTTCCTTTGCATTCGGTGTTCTCATGATGTACTGCTTCTTTTTAGCAGGCAACTTGCAATTAGATTGCATAAACATTTTACAACTAATATTTTAAGAAATATAGTCATTCCTAAAACACACTGTTTTGACTTCTATTACACCACAAATTATAAGCATCATGGATACTGGAAAATACTATATGTTACACAGTTTAATTAAAACATTTAAAATTTACCTCTAAAATGGGAAAAAGTAAAAATTACCTCTAAAATGGGAAAAAGTAAAACTTAAGATTAATGTCGATCTTGGGTATATTTTTACTGCTGCATGTTTGTTTTTGCATCAGTAAGATTCACAGAAAACTTAAAACCATTAGATAAGTTAGCTAAAGGAACTAGGTATAAAATTAAAGCCTACTGGTTTTGATTCATGCTGCCCAAGAAGTCCTACTGGAATTCATTCTCATCTTAGAAGTGTTGCTGTCTGTTTGTTGAGAGGCCCATGTAAAATAGCTGATAATCTCTAATGCTTATTGAATCTCCTAAGGATACCTATGTGTTGGAAAACTTGGTTGAAAAAAAATGTCAGAAGGAAGATAATAGATGTTACTATTAAAAACAATAGCTAACCGGGAAGTGGATGTGGCTCAAGTGGTCGGGCATCCGTCTACCATATGGAAGGACCCGGGTTCAATCCCTGAGATCTCCTGGTAAAATATAAAAAAAATTTTAAAAGCACAAAAAAACCCAATAGCTAACATTTACTAGGCATTTACTATATACCAGGCAATGGGCTGAATCTTTATGGGCATTTCTCTCTTTAATTTTTTTCAATAATCTATTAATAAAACTCCCCCACTTTACAACCCAGGACACTGAAACTCAGAGAAATTAGATAACTTAAGCAAGTTCCTACAGGTAGAAAATTCTGGAGCAAGATCCAGATCCAAGCAATGTGACTCCAGGGCTCCAGCTATGAACCAGTATGCAATGCTGCCTGAAGATGACACTTTGTGTTTTCCTGTAAGACATGGTTTCTCCTTGGATATGGTGGATATATATTGGATAATTGCTGCCTTTAACTCTTATGTAAAGCCAACATGTTCTGCACCTTATTGGAAGAATGTATTTCCAGTGTTCTATGTTTTTTAATGCTAATGAAAATTAAATTTTCACTAAGATTTATATGAGAAGAATGCAGCCCTCATCTAAATTAGAGAAATCACAGGGAACTTAATTTGCTCTCTGGGAAATGTATACTCAATTGCAGACAAAGTCTCTTCTAAAATGTTCAGCATCTGCAAATAATGTACTGAAAATCAAGACAAGAGGGACTTGGGATGGATTTTATGATGATATAATATATGTCCTTAGCTGTGTCAATGTGTTCTCTCCTTCACCAAATAGTGCTCAGGACTGGACAGCTTTTCTTTAGACAACATGTGAAAAGAAACAATGAATTTCCCCCCATTCATTTCACTTTCTTTTACCTCCTTAATGTCTCTATTTAACTTTTCCTCTCCCCTCCCAGATGGCATAATTTTTTTTCTTGAAACATACGAATTAGAGGATAATACTTGGAAGGAATAAGACCACAAAATATTGGCCCTTCACCTAGTAAAATTCAGGTGTTTTGCTTATACCAGCTCCAGAAATACTTTGGCATAGAGACATGGGATGCTGTGGGAGAGGCCTACCTGGACTGGGTTGGGGAGCAAGTCTGTCTTTTATTTTTCCATCACCTGTTAAGGTCACTTGGCTCTTTAAATAGTTTGTTCTTGGGAAGCGGCTGTGGCTCAATCAGTGGGGCTCCCGTTTACCATATGGGAGGCCCTGGGTTTGGTTCCCGGGGCCTCCTGGTGAAGGCAAGCCTGCCCGCACGGCGTGGTTAGCTGACCCAGCGAGCACAAGCAGCAAGGGGGGGATAAATGAATAAATAAAATCTTAAAAAAATAAAATAAAATAAAATAAATAAATAAATAGTTTGTTCTTCATCCCTAATATTTGCCTCATGTTTCTAGTCTTAGTGCCATCCTAATAGGAAAAAAAAGCACCAAAACCTTCCCTCTATGTCTTCTTCTTGTTTATTACTCTGAGTGACATTTAGTTTTTCTACATCAGGGTCCACCACTCAGGCATATGTCATTCTGCTAATCAAAGGGCTCCTCATCCCGCCCCTGTTACAGCCTCATTGCCCCATGTGGTTTTGGTTCATTTATGAGCATGCTTCAGCATAGAATAGGAGCTCAGACAACATTTGTCAAAGAACTGATAGAATGAACTTCGATTCTTGATGGGAGATGAGTTTTCAAATACTTCTCTGGGTATTGCATGGATAAAAATGGCAATATGTAAAGCGGGGGAAAACACCACCTTTGGGGCAGAACAGCCTTTGTTTTGCATCTCTGCTCTACCACCTATTAGTTGGGGCCTCAGGGAAGGCCCTCGACTCCACCAAACCTTGGGTTTCCCATCTTTAAAACTGTGACAATTAGCACCTACCAGGCTCAGTTCTGAGCTTGACACCAAGCAGAGGCACAATAATAGCTCGATTTATTGTTATTTAATATTATTATTTATTTTTGGTGGTAAGCAGAGAATGTGTTTACACTTAAAACTTGGAGATTTTAATATGAGTCACTGCAGCTGATGTATTCTAGGCAAATTTTAGAACCACATTACAGTTTGGGGAAGAGTAAGCACTGTTTATTCTTTTTTTGTTGAGGTAAAAATGTTGACTCTAATTCAGAATAATAATAAACAGCCACCAGAAGGGAAGTTCAGCTGCTGAAGAGCTGCCGTAGTTGTTTTATTTTGCTCAGGTGGAAAAGGTCATTCATTATGGGACACTGCTGGCTCCCCAGCTGCATATAATGCCGATGACAGTCTGCCTGGCTTTAATGGCTTCCCCTCATTTTAGGTGGCTCTCACCAGCAGATTATTAACAGAGTCCCTTCAGCTTGTCCTTGTGTGCAGTGCGGTAAAATGCTGGGAAAACAAGCTGTGACCACTGGGACTATTTGCATCTGATCATTTATACACAACTCACCAAGCTTCCAGGCAGCTTGGAAAATCACATAATTGCCTCCCAAACCTACCAGGATTACAGTCCCTCTCAGGTGCCTGATACCAGCTGTTGTGCCTGTCTGGGGACTGGCATTGCCAATTGCCTTTCTGTCTTCCACACTTGTCGCATCAGTGAGCAATCATTGCTACTGACAAGACTTTGATGACTCAAACACAGAAGTGGGAGCAAAGTTGAAGTGACTGAAAACTTCTCCTGCTGCTGCGTGGCTCAGATTGACCCTGACTTCATTGAGAAATGTGCAGTTAATGCAAGATGCAAATGCTGGTGTCAGAGCTTCCAAGGCCGTGGAGTTCCTATTTGAACAGGCATCGCCACACAGTGACAGGGGTGCCCTAGGCAAGCGAAAACTGCTGCAGGCACTGGTCAAAACAAGCTTCCCGCATCTTATTATCCCACTTGTATGCCTCTCCTATGCTCATTCCAATCTTTCAAACTTCATACTCTCCGTGGCTTTCCCACTCCGGGAATGGATTTATCCCCAGGGTGATTACAACTAATGGCTATACAATTTTCGTACACTTTCATCCAAGACATGTTTATATAAACCTTCCCATTACTAAAACATGTGCACAATTTAAAAACAATGTGCCAACTTGAGGTTCATTCATTCAGCAAGCATTTGTTGCATCAACGCTGTGTTAGGTTGTCATTTTATCACACTAATGCCTTTTTTGCACGTTTCTAACAGTTCTCACTGAAAAATCTAAATCCTGCTCATAGAATGACTTGCACCTAAAAGATATTCCGTAGCTGATTTTTAGTAGCAACAGCAAACTCATGACAGAGTCTTTTACAGATTAATATGAAGAGTTGACTTCAAGTATGAAAAGATCCTTGGCATTTGGATACAATCCCCTCTCCCTACAGAATTCTTAGAAAAGTTGAGTAGGGATGGTTTCATTATAATGTGTTAAAACATAACTTTTGATATTACCAAAATTTAATTAACTTTTGAGGTCTCTCAATTCTCCAGAGAGTGTTTATCTTTAAATATATTTGGTTTAAACATGCAAAACTGACTTATAATAAATAGCAATTTCACAAACTAATAGAAATTATAGAGAGAAGCTAATTCTCTTTCATAACCTTAAAAATAATTAATCAAGCTAACATAATGAATATCACCAAGTCCTTCCCTTGAAACTTCATAAGCAAGATTTTTCCACATTATTTTTATAATAGTCAGTGAAAAGTATTTATCTAACCCAGAGCACCTTCCAAAAACACAAACTATGTTGTATTTGTTCCCAGGAAACTTACAGATCGTCATCCTTGAGCTGAATACACTGACCAAAGAAAGCAGGAGAGATAAGACTCAGAGAGGAAAATGAAGCTAGTTGGCAAACTCTCCTAGCTTAATTGAACAAACAAGGGAATTTCAAATAGTGTCTTAAATGTCCTTTCGAAAGCCAAACTGGTTTGGCTGATTCGAAAGTGCTACTTGCTAAATTCCTCCAGAGCATTTAGAAGTTCTGGCTTTGGGCCAGATCTGCCAAATGGCTTCACTTTCACTTTGTTGCTGGGTAAGGGAAAAACCTAAAGTTTTTATGGTGCACCCTAGAAGTGTGATTATATGCCAACATTGTGTCTTCGGGAATGATAAAGATAACCACCATGATTTGCAACTTACAGGAATGTTTTTGCAACTATTATTTTACTTGGTTATCCTATGAGGATAACAGTACAGAATGATATCACTTTTCCTGACTGAAAGTAAGAAATTGAGATTCAGAAAGATCATACAGCTAACAAGGCACAGAAACCAGAACTCCTGGCTTCTGATCCCAAATTCTTTTCTCTGGCCATTGTAAACGTTTCACAGGCAAAATAGGGAGTGGATCCAGGTGTGAACAGCCCTTGCCATACTTAGCTTTCAGAATAATCTGGACCTTTATCTGTACAGGTGTAGATTAATAAGGCTGTGTCCTCAGAGTTACTGATCTACTTTTCAGTTAATTTAAATGCTGTGAGAAGACTGGGTTTGTCAAGCCTTTGAGAAGGTAGTGAATGATAAGAACCAAGAGGGGCTGACCCAAACTGGTCCACACAGCCCCAGCCCCTCTGTGATTTGGAAGTTCCTTGAGCCCGGTAGTCTTTGAGGAACCTACATTTCAGCCTATGGACTGGTTCACTTAGGCCTCCCTGATTCTGGACTCCATTCTCATTGTGGGGCAGAGTCTCAAGCCCTGAAAATAAATGATAAATAAGTGATTGGAGAATGGTGAACTGTGCATGGAATCTGGAACCTTGGGCAAGTCTCTTAACCTCTCTGAGTTCCAATTTCCTCATCTCTAATATAATTATATATAAAATTACATTATTATTACTCAATGATAATATTAGTAATATTATTACTTATTATTGAGTAATAAGAATATCTACTATGTTTTTGCAAAATTGCTGGGACGATTACAGGAGGTTAATGGAGTCATCTCTTATATTACACTAAAGGTCGGGCACTGTTCTATGCCATATACTATCCTTTGAGGTGCATACTTTTATTAGCCCATTTTGCAGATGAAAAAAACTACAGCATAAAGGAGTTAAGTAACCTGGCCTAAGGTACACAGTTAGTAATTAGCAAAACAGATTTGAGGGAGCAGATGTGGCTCAAGTGGTTGAGCACCTCCTTCCCACGTGGGAGATCCCATGTTCAGTCCTCAGTGCCTCCTAAAAACAAGCAAACAAACAACAAGGAAGCAAATGAAAAAACCAACTTGGGAGCCGATGTATCCACTTCCTACATATGAGGTTCTTGGTTCAATCCCAGGCCCTGGTACCTCAAAAAAAAGCAAAAACAAAAACAAACAAACAAAAACAGTTATGAAACCAGGCTCCCCAATTTACAATGCAATACTATGTCTCAATTATCCTGATTTGTCACATACTCCATGTTACTTAAACTTCAAAATCCTTTATGCTAGTTATTTTGGATAGCAGGATCTTAAATACCCAATAGTCTTCAGGTATTCATTGCTAAATGCACCTTCCACCAATTATAGAGTAACTATCTCAAAGAGTAGGTGATGCTTATAGAACTTTGAAGAATTATAAAATAGAAGATAAAAGCAAAATAGTAAAATAGTCAAAGTTAGTCTGGAAAGTTGAATTACCTGCCACAAAGGTATTTTATAAAGATTCGGTAAATAGATAAAATTTCTCAGGTGTTTGGATTCACTTTGAAAGCCTTTGTTATTAATGGCTCATCATTTAGTAATGTTTTTGTCAACACACTGAGTAACAACCCTATACAAGCTGCTGTAAGAAATATAGAATGATACATGGCTGTTGCCTTTTGGATTGATGATATTAATTATTTTTAACCAAGTATCACAGTAGCACATGATCTTTGTAAAATGTATGTTTTCAGCAAGAGTATTCTGTTGCTCAAGACACAAAAGGAATCTGTCACAGTGATACTAAGTCTAAACAAAGTATGTGGCATCTCACATGAAACAAAATATTTTAAAATGTAATAAGATGTTTCTGAAGGTCCAGAGCTGGCCAAACCCTAAAGAAATACATAGATGTTTTTTAAGAAATTTATCTCTGTAACAGTTTTCTAAAGCTTCTATCAATTCCAACCAAACTGAAAGGAGGGCTAAATTTTTTTTTCTTGGTGAGACTATCAGTGAAAACAAGACATTCCATAAACAACCCTTGGTGATAATGTTGCAAGAATTTAACCACAAAGACTACCAAATTATTCCACAATTTGATGAAATGCCTGGTTTTCCTCATCTCCACATCTGAAAGGAAGAAAGAATCCATGAAATCATTTAATCATTCAGCATCAATTGATTCAAATTTTGTATGCTGGATCTAGCAAAAATAACTGAGATATGCTGGCTAAAAATAATCAACTCCCTTCCTAAAAGGCATTTGTGTATTCATTCCCCTACCACCTCCATCTCCAACCCTGCCCACTAACTTCTGGGTCCCCTTAGGGGTCCAATGCTAGAGCATGCTTGGGGTTGAGTGTGGGGGGTGATTTGGATAAATAAGGAGGGGGAGAGACCTAGTTTAGCTCTCAGAAATTAACTGCCCCTGAAAACAGTGTAGCAAGCTAAGCCTAAATGATTTCTGTTTCTTTGCAGTGTTGAATCTTTTATTCCCTCTTATGGTCAGACCCATTTTCTAAGCAGAGAAAAGGAATTGCAGTGGCATTTGGCAGAGAGCTGCGAAGATGCACAAAACTTCAGTGTGATTACCATATGTTCATTGTGTTAATTTTCTTTCAGCCAAGTGCTCCCTAGATCTTGTTTGCTATCTCTTTTAACTTCTCCTGGATTCTCCTGAATTCTAATGTTTTCCTTCCTTTCTCAGTAATGCTCTAGTGGGGAGCATGCCAAAGCACTGCTTCATTCTAGAAATGGCCACAATAGGAGTAATATTACAGTTCTATGTGGCAGTTGTCCTCCTTGCCAGTGACTGTTAGTTTCATAAAAATGAAGTGTTATGTTCACAGGCAGGCCAAGTAATTAGTGCAAATATCAGATTTGCTATTTTAGCAACAACAATCAACGTGCATTTTTTGGGTACTCAGAAATCTTGTCATATGTTTTCTATTATAATGTTTGCATATTTGAAATGAATGTCACTCTTTCATCTCTGAAGCTCCAGTTTTGTAAAAAATCATTTTAAGCAAACCCCTAGAACACTGAATGTTAAAAGCCAATGAATGGCTGAGTGAGAACAGTTCAAATGATTCTATGCCAAAGCCAAGTGTCACAGAGGGAACCCCAAAGGGAATGATACCCTAATTTTAACACAAGGTGCAATCCTACTTTCATGAGTACAGTTGGAAGAAATGCTACAACCATTTACTGAAATCCTGCGGTGCACTGCGATGAATGTCTTCGTGGTGTTCAAAGTCAAGTATGGAAATGGACATGTACATAAATACCCTTTTATGCCAGATTCCATAATAGAGAGTAAAGCACAGTACAAGGACGGTCCCAGTGGCGTGAATTATAAATGGAAGCTGGTGGTAATTTGTAACCAGGGTCTGAAGTTCCCCTTGAATGCCACCATTTATCCAGCAATGAGCTGGGGCTTGAGTAAATTGTAGGAAAACAAATATAACACTTGGGGATCCATTCCCAAACTTTGAGTTTACTCCATGCTGAAATCCTTAAATCCACCCTAAAGCTAAAGCAAGAATGATTTTAAAACAGGCTAGAACGAAACAGATCTAGGTGCACACAGTCTGAGGTGGGCTGGGGAAATTACATATAACCTGGGGCAAAATTTACTAGGCCTCAAAGCACGGAAGACATTCAAACACTTTTCACCATGTGGTCTGTGCTGCCAACATCCATATTTCTGTTGTCTGTATACATGTTCTTTAAAAATGAGGGCTACGGTTATTATTTCATATTTTCAGTGATTAAGACTGGTCTCAACATGAAAGTTACTGGAAAGTGGGAGATCAACTGAGCAACACTTATTCAAAACAATTGTGAGGTTCTGTCTAGCTTTCTCCCATGGAAATAGGACTTAATAATGTTCCAGGTCTGTGGAATGTCGTAGATACCTAAAATCACAGAGATTCCATGGGGATCAAATAAATAAAAGCACATTCCTTTATTATTCCTTTTGTGTACCTGGAAAATGAACGATCCTTCAAAGACTTCATCAGTTCTAAAGTTAATATGACTTTTCCCCCTTGAAATATTTGGAAACAAATAATTCTGTTCTAATGAAGCACAGTGTATAGTATACAGAAGACAATGAGTAGCATTAGTTGAGTGAATCCTTAAACATGTAAAGGTTCGCCTCTTTTGTATGCATGAGAGTTTTTATTTCCTCTTCCAGCTTCTTTTCATTCACAATGAGTTACAAGTTCATGTGAATTCTGCTTTCTTCAAATGTCTTCTCAATTTGGAGGCAATGCCAATGTAACTCTAGGGTTGTCATTAAATCTACAAAAATCATGATTCACGGATGTTTTCCTTTCTGGGGCTCTTTGCCAGTAGTATGTCAGCAGGGCAATTAGCTCAAAATATTCAGTCCTCTTGTTAGTTCTGCTGAGCTACATGACTCACCATGTCGCCTTATGTTATGGATGTGCCATCATTGCTTGACAACATGAGGCATTCGATTCGCAGGCTTTAAACATTTACGCAAATATTTTTTGTGCCAATATTCTCTAGGATCTGTGTGGGCATATTTTTTTAAAAACTGCACATTGGCAGAAATGATCTACTTTTGATTTCTGGAAATGAAGAGTGCAAGCCAGGACTTACAATTCATAAATAAATTTCCATGTTTTCCCTGCAGGATATAAATACTCTTAAATGCTGCCTACAAATTCAAATCTAGGCAAGAAATTCAAACAAATCCTGTCAATTGAGGTACCATTCTGAGAGCAAAGAAGGGTCCTTAATTTTTTTAGTATATATAAGGCAGCTAAGGACAGACCATGAATGCTGCAGTCAAATCCAACCAAAGTAGTAACATAGACAACTTGTCAAGTGGCTACATTGATAATAGCTTGCTTAAGGTGGGCAATTATTTTGACCCTTTGTGTTCAGGCTGGACCAAGTCTTTCCCCTACAGAGATTCTTTTTAAGAGCACTATCAACATCATTATTAATCAATACACATTTTGAAATTCTTTCAAAATATTTTGGAAACTTCCACTTTATGTCTAAACTTATCCTTCCTGCTTTAACATCATCTACAAATGAACTCAAGGGGTAGTATATTTTCCTAATGTTGCTGTAACAAACCACCACAAACTTAGTGGCTTAAAATAAAGCAAATTAATTTTCTTACAGGTTTGGAGTTCAGAAATCTGAAAACAAAGTGTTGGCAAGTCTGCGTTCCGTCTGGAGGCTTCTGAGAGGGAGAATCTGTCTCCTTTGCTTTTCTAACCTCTAGAGGCTGCCTACATTCCTTGGCTCACGACCCCTTCCTCGCATTACTCCAAGCTCTTGCTTCCATCATCACATCTCCTACTTCCTGACCCTGATCCTTCTACCTCCATCTTATAAGGACCCTTGTGATGACTTTGGGTCTACTCAGATGGTCCATGTTAATTTCCCCATCTCAAAATACTTCATCACAACTGCAAAATCCCTTTTACCATGTAAGGTAACGTATTCCCAGCTTCTGCAGATTAGGATATGGCATCTTTGTGAGGACGTTATTCAACCTACCACAAGTGGATACACCAAAGCAGATGCAAGAAAGCAACTCTCCCTACTTAGGGCATTAATTCCCCTTCTAAAGCATTGGACAACCACAGATGAAAAAAAAGTAATTAGGACATTATGTTACCATGAATAGGCTGTATTGAGAAGTTAGTTTGGTCATATATTTATGTTATAAAAGGTTGAAATCAGGGTGGAAATACAGGATACATTTCTTGGATCTCCCTTCTTGATTCTGAAACATTTATGCCCTATCCGAATGCCTCTCCTAAGAATCAAAGAAAAGCACTGAGCTCCATTAAAGACTTTACTTCCTAAGTCTTCAAACTTTCTGATGCAAAGATGGACAAACCCAGATATGCAAATGTTTTAAAAAGTGCCTAACTCAGTGTTTAGAAACAAGTTGGCTTGCAAATCTGCATGTGAAATGCAAGTGCTGCACAAATTCTCTTTATTGCTCAAATGCCCCAGAAAGTACAATCCCTAGGGCTTTACTGCACCATTTGGAATGAAAATGAGCATCATATGAAAACTTGGGTGTGTTGAAAGGTCAGTGAATTTCAACCAGATGTTTTGCTTCCCCACACTAGACTTGGCAATTGCAGTGGTTTATAAATTCCACTCAGGGGAAGTAAATATAAGTGTTTTTAATAACATGTTTCCATCTCATCCTTGGCTCCTCTTTAAAGTTCAAAACACAGTCTCACATTCATTTTTTAAAATTTTTCTAATGTATTCAACCAACATTTATTCCCAGAAGTAAAATGTCTAAACGTGAACTCGTCATTTCCCCATCCCCTACTTATCACCACCACACCCCTCCTCTTCCCTGAATCTTTTTCTTTACTGTCCATCTCAGTGAATGGCATTTCCTATCACTCAATCGATAAACTAGAGGTGTGTCTGCCTCATACCCTATATCCATGCCATTAAATCCTCCCATGTATTAAACGAATGTTTTCCTCTCTGTACTCAAAGTTATACCTTATTTCATACTCTTGTCTCCCATCTGGACAATCACAGTATTTTGCATGTCCCTTCTCTGATCTTGCACATCTTGTTTCAGTCCTCATTACTGTGGACAGAGTGAACTTTCTGAAATGTAACATCATATCACTTCTTTACTTCAAACTTTTCAGTGACTCCCCACTACCTAGAGGTTAAAATCCAAATACCTAATTTTGGTACAAAAGGCCTTTCATGATCTTCCACCAGCCCTCTCTAATATTCTCTCTCTCTGTAATAATGGACTTCCCACCCCATTCCTGAACCCTATGATTCAGCTACAAAACCTCCTCTTTGCCCAGCACTGTGACAAAAATTAGCAAGACATTTCCTGCTTTTCAAGATTTCACAGTATCTTAGAAAGGAAATAACTGTTGAACTATATATATATATAAGAAAGATAGTGTCATAAGGGAGGAACAAAGTGCTTTGAGGTTTGAAGGTTAAAGAAAAAAATATTTTGGAGGAGAATCAGTGTAGCATTCATAACAATCTTTAAGTATACATTTTGCAAATGGCTATAAGGAAAATAAAGGGCATTCAGGATAGAAAAGAATCTCATTCTGATCTTCCAAAGTTTTCACTGAGAGATGGCAAGTCTTCTTATTCACATTTAAAGGACTGTGAAGCTGTAGTAGATTTAGTACTGCGGATGCTATTATGGTGCTTCGTTCCAGTACCCTGAGCAGCTTCAGACTCTAGTTGGATAGGGGACCAGGGGAGGGGGAGAACGGTGAATGTTTTAGGTATATTATTTGTCTTTTTAAAAAAATCCTTTGCAGGGAGAAGGGATAGCTCCTTTTGGACAAGCAGTGACTGTTGCTGGCAGTGTAATATTTCTCATTTCTATTTATGACTATGATTAACCTCTATTTCCTTCCAATCTATCAGTTCCCATTGATCTTTATTGGTTTCCCTTTCTAACCTAGATCCTGTGGTCTGTTAATTTACCCTCCTTCTTGCTGGGTCCCACTTGCCTAGCAAAATCCCGAAACCACACCCATCTCAGTCTGTCTCATCCAATACCAGCTCTGGGCTGTTAGAGAAACTCACACAAATGTTCTGCTTCGTACCACAATAAAATCGAGGGTTTTACTTTCAGTCAAGCTTTCACTGCTGCCCACTTAAGCCCTTAGAACTGGCCTTCCCTTACCACATCTTCTCACTCTCACTCTCAGTAGATCACTTCATTTCTTCACAGCAAAATGGCTTCATCTTTACTTTCTTGCCTGCCATCATCAAGAAACTTTTCACTTCTCATCATTATCTTAAGATTTAGGAAAACTGTCTTCTTGTTAAAATGTAGATTCGGGTTTAGCAATTTTGGGGCCACCTGATAGTCCTCATTTCTAACAAGCTCTCAGGTGATGCACATGCTACTGCTCCTGGGATCTCACTTACTTGACTGGCAAGCCAAGAATCCACTGATACCCAGAACTTCCTCTTCTCCAAACCTTCAGTCTTTCTTTCATTACTGGCCCTTTCCTTTCAGTATATAGATGTGTACATCCCTCATCTTGCAAAAAGGCCTCAAGAGTTGAGTGAATGAATAAATTCAAGCCCAATATATCTTTTTATTACTGTATCTCCAGTGTTTTGTACAGTCTCTGGCACATAGAAAGCCTTCACTAAATGTTATTTGGATAAATGAGTAAATGAACTCTCCTTAATGGATATCTGTCCATCAGCAATTCCTGGGAGGGCAGCAGATTTAGGGATATCTTTGAAATAAGAGTGAGAGTATTTCCATTTAAGGTTGACTACCCTAATCTCTCTTCTCTCCACCCTTCCCACCTCTAAATTATCCCTCTAAATTAAAGGAAAAATCAGTGGCACAGCCAAGAATTAAATCAAGATTTCTAGACTCCCAGGGGACCAGTCCTTAACTTACAATTATACTTAATTTGCTTCTTAGTGTATGAAAATATTTTGCTATTTTCAGAAGACACAATGGACTCTTCAGATATCTTCTTACCCTATAAAACCTCAGTCATTTTCCTACCTGGTAATAAATGTTGTTGTGTAAAGTCCATTTACGTTTATGATAAAAGGCCAGAGTCCCAATGCATGATCTGAATGACCCTACAAAATGTATTCTCTGAGACAAAATAGCACCTCTGAGTGTCTCAGCACATCAGCAATGCAGAGTTCCTCTTAAAATATAGTCTTGGAGGTTGTTTATTCTGCAGCAATTCAAGCTTGGACCAAACTGATTGTTTTTCTGGCTTAAATTGCTCTGCGGACCTCAAGGAAAAGAACATAAAACAGTTGGCAAATTTACAGCCTTTAAACGAAATTGCCTTAACTTGAGGGGATTCCCTTAATATTGCTCTTATAATTTTTTTCTCTTTTTAAAACTTTCTCATTTCACAGGAATTCAGGAACATGAAGCATCGAACACAAGAACTGATTCTAAGCACATGTTCGGGAAAAAAAACAAAAACAAAACACAGCAACATCTTTTTCATGTAAATTCCTATGTGCTGGGTACCACAGTCAAAGGATAAAGAAGGAGCTGGCCTGACAGAACTCAGAGAACATTATTTATTTGACATCAACACTTAATCTAATGTCAGCAGAACTAGCATACTATAATCTGAGGCCAAGAATCCTTACCAGGAGGACTTCCAATAAATGCAAAACAACCAAGTGATTTCCAAAATCAATGTCATCATTTCCCTTTTTCTCCGGTTTAACTGCTAGGTCTACAATTTCAACCACTCTTTTGTTCATATCCACCATTTCTTTACCTTTTTCAACCCGAATGCCTGCCGAAACACCAGCCCTGGATCACAGCTTACATACGCTCACAATGTGCTGCCTGTTCTCTGCACCTTACATGGACTAACTCACTTAATCCTCACAACAACCCTATCAGGTGGGTATTCTTATTGTTCCCAGTTTATGAATCAAGAAATGGAGGCACAGAGAGAATTGTCCAAGGTGACACAGCTATTAAATGGGTAACCATCTGCCTAGGGCACTCGTCCACAATATTACTGAGTTATGGTGGGAAAGATCATAAAACCAACCAAATTGGACACTACTCATTGGAGTCATCTTCCTTATTCAAACTCTCAACCCCAATCAACAATTCTATTATGCTTCCCCAGTCAGCTAGCTTTTTCTCATTCTCCCTATGACTGTTTCAACCCTCTCTTTTTTTCGTCTTCCCAGTTAATTCTCAGCAGACAAGCATCCCTCCTACTTCTTAGAGAAAGTGAAAATTATAAGAAACTTCTTCAGCTTCTTAATGCTCATTGCAATGAAGGGGGTTCCCCATCTCCATCTAAAGACACAGAATTCCATGCCCCTTTTGCCTTCTGAGGGTCACTATTCTATCAATTATTCCCCTCTTCCCTTATATTCAACTTCTTTTGTGCCTGGTTCTTTTCCACCAACATTTTTTTTTTTAATTTATTTATTCATTTATCCCCCCCTTGCTGCTTGTGCTCGCTGGGTCAGCTAACCACGCCGTGTGGGCGGGCTTGCCTTCACCAGGAGGCCCCGGGAACCGAACCCGGGGCCTCCCATATGGTAAACGGGAGCCCTACTGATTGAGCCACAGCCGCTTCCCATCCACCAACATTTAAACATATTTATTTCTAGCTCATCAAAAATATTCCCTCGATCTTGGCCTCTTCCAACTATTGACTGGGATTTCTTTATTTCAGCATCTACATAACTCCCATTCATTCTTCACCTTTCTGCAACCTGGCTTTTGCCTCCAATACTCCACAGAAATTGCACTTTTCAAGGTCACCGATGAACTTGTCTCAGCCCTTATCTCAGCTGCCATCTCGGCTCTGTTTTTTGACAGTGCTATCACCCCACCTACCAGAAACACTTCCTTCCTTTCCTTTCCTTCTCCATTACCACATACTCTATTTTTTTTTCTCTCTGGGTTCTTCTTCTTAGTCGCCTTGGATGGTGCCACCTCTTCTGGTTTCCCCACAAATTCTAATGCCATCCTAAGTCCTCTTTCTTTTTGCACTACACCAAACACTCCAAGGAAATCTAATCCATTCCCATGACTTCAATTACCTTCCATTTGCCAGGGACTCCCAACTCTGTATACCCAGCTCAGTCAATTCTATCCTGCAATTCATTTTCACTTAAACAATTCATGTATACTTAAATCCAGTATTTCTAATGTTAATATCATTCTCTTTCCTCCTGCTCCTTCACCAGTATCCTGTACACTTGCTTAAATCAGGGACTTGGGGAGCATCTTCTAACTCATTCCACACATCCAGTCTGCCACCAAATCATGGTGATTCTATCTCCTAAATATTGTTCAAATCCATTCACTTTGCTACATTTCCATAGCCACAACCCTGGTCCAGCCTACCGTTCTCTTGGCCTGAACCAATGCAAGAACAGATTAAATTGGTCTACTTTCAGCAGTATAGCACACCCCTCACCTCTGCTCAAATTCATTTTCTACATTGCCTCCAATGTAGTCTATTTCAAAAGTAAATATGGTCATGTCTTATTTCAGCTGCCCTGTGGAAGCAATCCAAAATCCCAAATATAGTTTTTAAACCATCAAGATCTATGTTTCCATCTCCACTTTTATCCTTTGCCCCTCATCTACTGCAGTATCTACTCTTCAGTGTCTCAAAGCTTTCATTGCTCTTTAGCCAGATATCTGCCGCTGCCCCCATCCTCCCCATCCTCCCCATCCTCCCATTATCATCTACCACTTCCTCAAGGAACCCCTTGCTGACTTCTATATTAGATTAAATCCCTTTACTATATGCTCTCTTTATTTCACTTTTCAGAAATCTAATCCCATTGTTACTTACTTTTTAATATTTACATTTCCCATATCCATACAGAAAGGAAATATATTTGGTCAACGTGGTATTTCCAGTGCCTGAAACAGTGGCTGGTACATGGAAGATAGTTAATATTCTCTTGTGGAATACCAAATTACTATTTTATTATAATTCCAAAAGTTAAATTAAGAAGTCTGAATGTGCAGTTTATGGACTACTTATTTCTACTAATTTTGAGGGATGGTCTATTTTTTAAGCAGTTTTATTGAGATATATTCACATACCATACAATCCATCCAAAGTGTACAATCCATGATCAATTTTAAAACATTTTCGTTACTCCAAAAAGAAAAACTCCATACCCTTATTCCCCCTTACTTTGTTGACTCTTAGCTTTGGTATGGTACCTTTGTTACAAATGATAAAAGAATATTACAATATTACTTTTAACTACAGTCCATAGTTTGCATTAGGTGTATTTTCCCATATACCACCCTATTTTTAACACCTTGTTGTAGAGAGGTACTTTTGTTATAGTTTATGAAAGAACATTCTTGTATTTGTACTACTAACCACAGTCATTGTCCACCACAGGGTTCACTATGTTATACACTCCCATGTTTTATCTGCTGGTTTTCCTTCTAGTGACATAACAATGCTAAACTTCCTCCTTCAACCCCATTCACACACAATTCAGCTCTGTTAATTATATTCACAATAATGTGCTACCATCACCTCTATATATTTCCAAACATTTTTACAATCAACCAAATTAGAAATTCTTTACAAATTAAGCATCAGATCCCCATCCTCTACCCTCATTCTATCTCCTGATAACCTATATTCTAGATTTGAACTCTATGTTTGCTTATTATAATTAGTTCATATTAGTGAGATTCATATAATATTTGTCCTTTTGTGTCTGGCTTGTTTCACTCCAACATATTATCCTCAAGGTCCATCCATGTTGTCACATGCATCAGGACTTCATTCCTTCTTATACCTGAGTAGTATTCTATTGGATGCACATACCACATATTATTTATCCATTCATCAGCTGATGGACACTTGGGTTGCTTCCATCTTTTGGCAATTATGAGTAATTCCGCTATGAACATTGATGTGCATATATCTGTTGGTGCCCCTGCTTTCAGTTCTTCTGGGTATATACCTAGTAGCGGTATTGCTAGATCATATGGCAATTCTATACTTAGCTTCCTGAGGAACTGCCAAACTGTCTTCCACAGCAGCTGCACCATTATACAATCCCACCAGCAGTGTATTTCTACTGTCATCATTTTTGTTACATAGTTATTAGCTATCTACAGGCATCGTTAAATATACATTAGAGAAAATTCCACATTGTTACTTAATTTACACACAGTATGCATAATAATGCATCTTTGGTCACATGTTCCAATAATGAAATGTCCTGCTTGTTTTCTTTTTTTTTTTTCAGTTGTAAATTATTTTGTGTCTTTGAACATAGAGATTGAAAGAGATTGAAAAATTTTGTTTCATTTTCTTTATGAAGTGTATTCTGTGATGTGCGTGCGTGTGTGTGTGTGTGGTGATGCCTACTTTGTTGACAAGCATACCCCATGTCTCATTCCCCTTTCTCCCAGTAAGGAAGTAATTCCCATTCTAGGGTGCTCACACAAGCATATAATTTTAAGGAGATGAAAATACGGTTGTAATTTGTTCATCAATAAAACAGGTAGTTTCCAAGTTGATGCTAAATTAATTTTCACTTGTGGAATGTGTGTTGCTTAAAGAAATTTTATTTTTTATATGAAGGTTAAGATAAAACTGAAGAGTACAATCTTTTCTAACCTATTTCTACTCCAAAGATAAATAGATACTATTTTCTTTCTAGTAATAGCCCACTTGTTATTTTGGGGGGTGGGAGGGTGGAAGTGGAGAGGAGAACCAAGGTCATTAATCCAAAATGGTTCAAATTGCCAAGCTTTATACACAACTCTTTGATTCTCAAGCTGTCATATGGATAAAATCACACTTCTAAGAAACACAGTAATGACAGCTCAGAGGCAGATGCTGAAACCCAAAAGTAATTGAACCATTTAAACACCATTTACTTGCTCAGAATTTCTCCTCAGGAATGACCCATTGCTAAAAGCCTAGTGCTCAATGTTAGGGCTTTTATTCAAACTCTGCCCATATCCTAAAGCTGTGGTTCTCAAATTTTACACTGCATCAGAATCACCTAGTATGTTTATTGAAGCACAAATTGCTGGGCTCCACATCCAGAATTTCTAATTCAGTAGGTGTCCGGTGGGGCTAGATAATTTGCATTTCAAAGATATTTCCAGTGATACTGATGCTAGTGGTCATGGGTCCACAATTTGAAAACTCTGCCCTAAAAATATGCCCTTTCCCACATTATCTAGCATTCTTTCCTTCCAAATGATGTAAACTGTCAATTTCCTATTGGCCACTCCCATCACCTATCCTTCCTTAATTCCTGTAGGCCAGTGTTGACCAAGAGAAATACAATATGAGACACTTGTGTAAATGCAAATTTTCTAGTAGACACGTTAAAAAAATTTTAAAGGATGAAATTACTTTTAATAATATATTTTATTTAGCACAATAAATCCATGTATTTATTCAACATCTAATAAATATAAGCAATATTAACAAGTAAAAATATTCATTTTTATAGTAAATTTTCAAAATCTGGTGTGTATTTTTTCACACTTACAGTACCTCTCCCTTTGGACTAGCCACATTTCCTGTGCTCCATAGCCACACATGGCTGGTGGCTGCCATATTGGACAACACAGTGGTAGATCTTTAGAGTCAACAGAACCAGAGTATTGATGGGCTCTGCTTGGTCTGCCCCTTACTATGAACTCCACCATATTTCCTCAATTCTAAAATACACTACCAATCTAACAATAAATCTTAAGGAAAACAAGAGTCACTACATCATTAGAGATACCCATGGATTTTTGAAATGCATGTGATGAATATCAGAATATTCTCTTTGTTTTTAATGCAGATAACCAAATATAAATATTTCATGATGTCTTATTTTAGTGCAGATTTTTTTCTTTGTTTTTCTCCTGCCCCTTAACCCTACTCATCTCCGCCTTCATCAGCAACCCCTCTCTCCCAGGAAGATAATTCATGATAACAACAGAGTATTTATGCTTCTTTATTTTCTCTCCATCCTGATATAATCCTCTACAAATATACACACAGATGTTTGTTTGTCTATATTTGTTTTATTAAAATGGATCATATCGTATCCATTTTGCTGCATAATTCCTTCTTATGCAATAACAACTCACAAAAATCCCTGAAAGTCAACTGGAAGTTCTAATTTATTCTTCTTAGTGGTTGCAGAACAGTCTATGGAGTGGGGTATTATAATTTACTCACCATCTCTCTTATTGGTAAGCATTCACATATTTCCCTTTTTTTAAGCAGTAAAAAAAGTTACTGCATAAATTCTCACCCCCTCAATATAAATACATAAATATTTAGATATTTAAATATATAGATATATATCATCACCTACTGGCCCTTTTATTTCTATGGGAGACATTCGTGGAAGTGGGATCTGGGTTAAGGGTCATATGCATTTTAAATTTAAATAGATGTCACCAGATTACTGGTGGGCATTTGAAGTATTTGGGGGAAGAAAAGCATGAAAGTACCCTTTTCCCCACATTCCCACCAACAACAGAAGTTATGGCTCAGAAAGATAAAAAAAAAAAAGGATGGGAGGACTTTTGAAAACTGGGTAATACAATATTAAGCTTGCAAATTCTTTGTTTGCTTTTCACTTAGACTTTCTCTCACCATATCTGGACCCTTGCTTTCCTACAAACAGAAACACTCATTATTAGCAGCCCAAGAAAACAATTTTTAAATAATTTTCCTAATAAATCCCTCCTAAGTTGACAACTGGTTTTGACCAATATCTCTCCCTGTAAAGCTCCCCAATGATACTCTCTCTATGCAGGTGTTCTCTTCATCCTCTTGCTTCCTGGTAAACAGTAAATGAGCCTAGGAGAAATCCCACGTCGAAATGATTTTACTGCTATTTGCCCACTCACTTTGCAAAAAATATTTGTTACCATTAATAAGGATAATTCCTTTGTTAATTAGGCTAGAAATCAAAGAACCTGGAATCTGTAACTTACCCAAGTACCAAAGAGTATAACTCAGGTAATAATAATTATTAGAATGATAAGTAGCAACAACTAACATTTATTGAGTTTTGGTATGTGCCAGGCACTCTGCTAATTCTTTACGTATGTTAATTCGTTTTCTCCTTCAAAACCCCCATAAAGCATTTACTATTATTCCTTTATTGTTATTCCCATTGTGTGGATAAGGACATTGCACTCACACAGCCAGTGAATGGCAAGATCAGGTCTGGAACATGGACAGCCTGACTCCAGAGCCTAATCTTCCCACCTTGCATCTCTCTTTGAGCCTCAGTGTCTTCAGCTATACTGCTATAACCAGGGGTTAAGAATTAACAAATTATTATGATTACTGAATCATTATATAGATGCCTTTTCCTTCAAGTATATTATAAAATAGTCAAAGGTTAATATCTGAAATTACTTAAACTGGCTAGAGTGACCACACCTCTGTATATGGTCACTTCCAATTAAGACCTGCCATTATGACGATTATTCCAGATGGATCTTACCCTTGTGTAGGAGCATTTCTACTGAAATGGTAACCACTCCACCCTCCTCTGCTCAAAAATCCATAAGAAAAACCTTGTAACTGACCCTGACTCTGTACCCACCCCATCCCTAGATGCCTTGATCTCTAATAATGATTGTCTTGCGATTGTAATAACTTTGTGACTCACCCCTATTTTGTACCCACCCCACATCCTGTGCAGTCCCTTAATGTTTATTAATGAAGGAAACTGAGCCAGCCCCACCACAATTACTCATCAGTAATAAACTGCTAAGCCTGGATATTTTAAAAGTATCAGGATTACTGCAGTTCCAGGAGGGAGTGTTTGGGCCCTTAGGCCACTGTCCTCCTTTGCTAGGCACAGGCAAATAAATTCTTTCTCCCCTTAAAACCCCGATGTCTCAGGAATTGGTCATTAATGAAGCATATCCGGCAAAAAAAGGTAGCGCTTTTGTTTGGTATCATTATGGATAGGGTAATATCAACTCTGCCTACCTTTGGTTTTGCTGGGAAGAAACATGACAGTGATTTGAAAACCAGTGAAAGCTCTGACAAAGTGAAGTAGTCTTGTTTTGGCTTGGAAACTTTGGTTGAGATTATTCCATCATTCAAAGCCATTTATAAGCAGATGAAGTGTTTTGAGCAATGGCACACCAAGGCATGTTCTGCCACAAACATCATTCTGAAAGTGACACTGGCCAGCTAATGCACAACCTGACCTGCACCAGATCCCCACAGCCTGCTGATTTGCCTGATATTAGAAAAAGAGCAGCCAACCTTTACCTCTATTGTGTAGCTTGACCACGCCCTTCCTTTCCCTGCTCCAGCCCTTGCATTTTACTTAATTGGAATGCCAGGCTATAAATCTTCCATACTTAAGGGCCAGAAAACTCTCCCGAGCTCTCAGAGTGAAATTTGTGTGTGAGTTCAGCAATATTGAATTTCCAAATAAAATGATTAACAGGCACCTTTAGGGCAGCCTCAGAGAAAACAATCCTTCCTGAATCTTTCCACCTTAATCTGAGGAAGCTTTTTGTTTTTAGGTTTAATAAAATGGATTCAAAAGTAACTTAGGGATGAGTGACTATAAGTGAGTAGAGAGAGACAACCCGTTACCTAGTCTGGAGGCACCCTTTAGCAATTGCAATCTCAACACTGCCATCTGTCCTGGTCTGAGAAGGCCACAGGAACATACATGTTACTAGAGAGGCTCGAGGTACTTGGTTTAACTTTAATTGCAATCAGATCTAATTCCCGATGTTCTTCTTTCAAGATGTGAATAATCGAAATGGGTACACCTGATCAGAAAGTCTATTTGCTTGTCCATAGCACAATAACATCTATTAGACTTTGTGAAACACAGAACTGAAATCAGTTAGAAAAAAGAATATAATCCAATCCAATTCAACCACAGACTGAAGCCTACAAGCCTCCTATTTGCTGAAATGATGATTTAAATGCTCTGCCAATATAGGATGTTTATGGCCTTACACAATAGGAATTTGCCTCATTTATGCAGCAGGAAGATCATTTACAACCAATTTCTAAAACACACCAAGCGTCAATAATAAATTTTCAAATCAAGGCCAGACATTGCAATACTCAAAAGAGGTCTATTAAGCAATACGAAGTTGTCAGAAGGAGGATTTTTGGGGGGGCGCCATACCAATTTATAATCATGAAGCACCTATAAAGCGGTCATCACCAGCCTGGCTTTCCTAGTCTCTGGGAAGTAAGAAGCTTGGCTTTAAAGAGGATTTGGATAGATGACCAACAAGGACAGGGCACCTCCTGCTCACAGATCTCAGCGCCAAACGGACTGCCTTCCCAGTCATATCCGGATTTGTAAATAATTCCTTCTTTGCCGTCATAGAGGAGAGATCAAGTAAAGCTGCTAGAGGGGCCCACTTCTCTGCCCCCTCATGGTGTTTTTGTAAGCAGATGTCTTCTCCTTCCCATTCCCCATTAGCCCTTCACCTACATCTACACAAACATACACACACATAGGTAACAGGAATATAAGTAGCCTAGCCTTTTCTCTCTTCTGGGCCCTACACCAACCATCCCAGGTTCTCTCAAGATTTTGAGGAAATGAAAAGTAGCTCCTACTCCTAAAAGGGTTGATTTCTGGGTTGGAGCATGGAAAAGTAGCTCTGTATCCCAGCTCACTCACTTATTAGCTGTATGACTTTGAGAAACGCATTTGACATTTTTATGTCTCATTGTCTCATCTGTTAAAAAAACAATAATAGCTCAAGTGAGGAGGAAATGAGGTCATGTGTAATATGCTCTTTAAAATAAGAATTCAGAAAGTGTTAACTGAAATCAGTTGCTGTCCACTGAATCTGGATTTCCGCTGAGGTTCCTACAAGGGAAAACTGGGGAGTCAGGAACAGGAGAAAGTATGATTATGACTAACAGATGGAGTAAATAATAGCACAAAAAGCAAGACTCTCCTCAAGGGAAGTCGTAAACTGGGGTCAGATATGTGAGTTGAAATTTAAGGCCTCTCATTGTTTAGTTCTCTGCCATTTATCAAGTCACTTAACCTCTCTAAACTTTACTTTCTTCACTTGTGAAGTGGGATACGGTGATATCCACCTATGGTGAATATTAAATATTAAATAATGGCTACCGGTAATATTAAGTAAGAAAAGATACATGAAAACATTCTGTAAACTATAAAGTATTTCCCCACTGTGGGTACAAGCACATACACTCACATCTTAAAATACTTCGAGAGCTCCCCATTGTTCTTAGAATAAAGATCAAAGTCTTTAACTTGGCCAACAATGCCCAGGATGTCAAGCTCTAGCCTAGTCATGTGCTAATAAATATTTAACAACAGGATTTCTAGGGAAGTGGGGGAAGCCCTGCATTGTACATTTGCATCTTTGATGGCATAAATGCTCCATCATGGCCAATTGATAGCTGCCAAAGCGGCAACCAGCTTACAGAATTTCTGAAAATTTAACACTTGGCTCTAGCATGCCAGTACCAGCAGACTCACCACACCTCTGAACCCTGCTTTCCTAGCCACTTCACCCGTCTCATCTTGCTACATTTCAACCCCATTTGGCCTTATTCCACTTCCTGAATGTGTCATACCCCACACACACCTGGCCTTTCCATAGACCTACAGTCTTTGCCAGGTTCTCTGTTACAACCTTACACAGTTCTGTAATCCTCTCCTTCAGGAACACTTATTTCAGGTTACTTATTCCTTTATGCAACTATGTGATGTTTAACAATATCATAAGCAAACATGGATTTGCAGGAGGTATGATTAGAACAGCTACAGACTTCCTTCTCCACATACTTAGGATACATTCTTTTGTAAGGGAAATTTCAAGGATTTTTAAGAAAGAAAACTGTGGTGAATCTGCTCAGCTCTGACAACCACTGATGTGAAAGAGGCGGCTCCCTCTATTTGCTGTAGGTTTCTTAGAATCCTAGGTAACTGGAGCTGGAGGAGACAATTCCAAAAGCTTTTCTCTATGAGCACTAGATATTCTATGCAGATGTCTCCTGAGTTACCTCTATGAGATGGAGGTGGAAAGATGGGAAAAAATGCTGCTGAAAAATATACAGCTCTGGGCTCTCTATAGCCACCTCACAGAGCAGTTCTGGTTTATATATTTTATATATTGGTCTTCCTTATAAGAGTCCTTCTGAATGGTTTCCTTCGTGGAAAAAGGGGTTTGCAACCCAATTTATTTTATAATTGTGAAAAATAAGTGTTCAGAGAGGCATAGAATAATAGGGAAAATAATTATTTACATGCTTTATGGAGAAAATTTTTTCATATATAAATATTCCTAGCCTTCCCCTCTTTCCTCCTAGCTAAGTCTCCAGTGTAGATTTGCATTTCTAATTGTATTGCATTCTTTTTAAATATGATTCCTTACTGAGACTAGTTCATATGAGCTCCTTCTTGTATTTAGGTTATGGAAGTATTTGCCTAGTCCACATAGCTAACCAATCATAGAGCCACAGCTCGGATCAGGTGCCCTGAACCCCAATCCAAAGCCATTCTGCTTCTTAGTGGGTCTACATCTAGTACCGGTAGGAATTCCACTACTGCCAGAAGGAACGCCTCACTGCCAAGCCTCATCTCCATGAGAAACCTCTTTCAGTTTTTAAATAATTTAAGTTTCCTGGAGACTATATGGATACATAATAGAAATCCAGTAATTCTAATTAATATCTGAGTAGAAAAACAGTGTCACTTCTCTCTTGCCATCAAATCCCTTATCTCAGTACATGATCTCAATCCCAGGAGCAAGCAGACCTCTAAACCCCAATCTCAGGACCAGCTGGGCTCTAAACCTGATATCTAGGATCTTGGCAAAGGACACAGTGAGGCCCTCCTAGACACCTATCTATTTTCCTGAGCAATTAGAAGCATCCTACAGATGAGACAGATCTGAGCTCATAACCCAACAATGCCAATTCCTGGATGTATGATCTTGGGCAAGTTATCTTCTCTCTCTGAGACTCAATGTTCTGTGGATAAAAATGTACATCTTATATGGTTTGTTGTAAGGATTAAGTAAGGCCAATTCTTGCATGAAGTATGTGCTCAAGAAATGATCACTATGTGTTTCTATCCACTAACAAATATTTCTGTATCTATATTACCAGGGCTAAGCCCAATATATAGTTAAGGCCTTACCTATAAGTTCAGAAAATAAGTTCACTTCTGATATATAGCTAGCTAGTTCCTACTATTCCGTTCAATTCAACAAACATATACTGAGTTCTTAATATTTATCAGATGCAGCATTAAGCCTAGACAGATATTCAGTTCTGTCTTCAAGGAGCTAAAGATTTAAACCGTCTTTCACAGATGAGACCTCCTATATTCTTAAAGAGCTCTAAGGGAGAGTATCTCACAGTATTGTTGACAACTGCCACAATCAATTTTCAGTTCCCTCAGGAGTTTGTGTATGTGTATGTGTGTGTTTCCAATTTGGTGAGACTAAGAGTACCTCCATTTCTTCTTATTCTAAGAAAGAGAGAAGAGTTGGTCACCATTCTTCACGTAATAAGCTTTCATTCCCTGAGAGTTATTGAGTTATTCCTCTGTATTCTCTTTCTAGATTAAATAATTCCAATCCCTTTAACCTTTTCTCGGAGGTCCTATTTGCCAGCCTTCAACTGAATCATTTTCATTGCTCCCCTCTGGACTCTCTCCAAGTCCTCCACATTAAAATATGTTTCTTTTGCCACTGAGTTCACTCTTTTAAGCAACTTTTCTTTCACCTAGACCAAGACAAAAGAAAAGCAGCCCCAAGTAAAGACAAGAGAATTGGATAGATTTCCCAGGCAAGGGACCCAAGTAAGACACCCACATGTGAACTCCCTTACTCTCACCTCTATGAAGGTGGAAGGGCTAAAACCAGAAAGTTCCTAGATAGCACCAACCATTCTGCTTGACCATTATGTAAATTACTTTTAAGCAAATGAGACTATTAACAGCAAACATGAGGCTTGCTGTAGTTACACCTGAGGTCCTCAGAAGAATGTTAATAAAATCACTGTACTAAGTTAAAGTTAATGAGATCAAACAAATTTTTGGTTTTTATTCTGTAAAATACTTCTGGCTGTCAGACAGACAGTTGAGAGCTTTCTATGTTACTTACAAGCAGTGTCTTTTGTCAGTCTTGGCAACTTGCAAAGGATCTTTCTTTGCATGCAGTCAATCAGTATAAATTAATATTTCCTGAGCTGAGGGTACAGATAATTCTAAATGTGTCTTAAGAAATGATGTATAGAGGTTAATCAAATATACTGATCATAGTATGTGTATTAGTTTCTTTGAGCTGCCATAGCAAATTACCACAAACTGGGTGGCTTAAAACAACAAGCAGAAATATATTCTCTTGCCATGTGGAGGCTAGACGTCCAAAATCAAGGTGTCCACAGGACCATGGTCCCCCCTGAAAGCTCTAGAGAAGAATCCTTTCTTGCCTCTTCCAGCATCTGGTGGCCTCAGGCATCCCTTGGTTTGTGGCAGCATACCTCCAACCTCTGCCTCTGTCTTCACATGGCCACCTTCTCCCTTGTTTCTCCATCCCAGTTGCCAAATGTCCTCTTCTTATAAAGACACCAGTCATATTGGACTTAGGATCCACTCTAATCCATATAAAGTCATCTTTACTTCATTACTTCTGCAAAGAGCCTGTTCCCAAATAAGGTACCATTCACAGGTACAGGGAGTTAGGACTTGAACATATCTTTTTGGGGAACACAATTTAATCCACAAGAGTATGGTACACACACATGTGGAAAGGGACAGATATGAAAACCTGAGCTCAAGTAAAACACTCTTTCCAGGTTTGCATGGTGATTTGTACGAATCTCTTTTCTCAAAGATCCTCTCTGTCTTTTTCTCATATCGTGCTATTATGCTTAGATTAACCTCATCCCAGTTAGCCAGCACCATGTCCACATCTCTCCCTACATCCTTCTGAAATTTTTGCCAAAAGCTCTCAAGAAGCTGGGAAAGCTCTTACTGCATAAAATCCTGCCAGTTTCAGGGACTTTGTTTTGGAATGCTGTTTTAGAATTTTTTTCCTTTCTTCATCTGGAAAAGTCAAAAGTTTACAATGGAGTTGAAAGGAGTAGAAGTGGTGGTGGGTGGGGAGCAGGAATTATTGCCTCCTCTGGGGTAAATCCAGGCAAATAGGTGGTAGTCGACGTCAAGGTGGATTTCTGAAGCTACTTTGCTTCTGGCCAGACCATGCCTACCTAGAACTGGCTGGGCTGTCAGAGGTCTGTCAACCATGGCCATGGGGAACCTGAGACATTCTGGAAAAGCCAAGTTGCTTAACACTCTCTCTGTTCTAAGTCCAGAACAAATTCATGGTTTGGAGTGGAATTTTTTCCCAGGGTAGTGTAGTCCCAAAGGCAGTCCAATCTATCAAACAATGTCTAAATCCAAGGATTTATGGAATTAATAGAAAGTCCCTAAATAATCAGCAAATTAGGACGTCCAGAGATTTACACCTACAGTATGATAACAAGCAGCATCCTCCCTGGGCAAGAGCAAACAGTTCACTAGCTGTTTAACTGTCAGAGCCAACCATTCCTCCTACTCAACCTGGTTCTTCTTGCTCAGGCCCTTCTCCCAGGTATTTGTGGGTTCTTATCCTACAGAGTGAAGGAAATGTATATGTGCACATACATCATTGGGAAGTCCATAATATAATTGAGGTCTGGGAGCTCTAGAACAATGGGTGATTAAAGTTAGAGCATGTTAAATATTTTTGTATTGATAAATATGCATTGTAACTTGACTGTTAGAATTTTTATAAAAGCAAGATTACAATTTGAAGTGGAACTACAAATAGCGACTGAATTCATCTATCTGGTGGTAATGATCGTCTGGTAAATTCTTATCAAGTGGCAAGAAGGCACTTGTTTCCAGAGTGAAAGTAGGGCACTAATATGGATGGATGTTGCCGTGTTACATGGTAGTGGTTATGGCCAGTGACCAGGAGTCCTGGATTAATAAATCACTAGTAGACACAATACACTGCTCTCTCTCTTTACCCAGATGTGTGTTGCAGAGACTTCTACCAAATGGTTTCAAAGAATCCACAATTTGCACCACTCTACTATAATCTATTGCATGTTAGGAAGCAATTTTTATCCCATTTAAACTGAAGAAATAGTACCAGCTAACACGAAACACTGGTGTCTCTATATTGGGAGGATTTTTGAATAAGAAAAAAATAACAGAAAGGGGAGAAAGAAAAGTAAAAAATTGAAATTGGTGAATTTTTTAAAAATCATGTATCTACAATAAGTGGTGATATTTTCAGTAAAGCTTTCCTGAACCTAAAAATTAAATAAAATTCCTGCTGACTTTCAAAGGCCAAGCATTTGGGTCATTAAAAAAAAAAAAATTAAAAGATAGCCAGCAGATTAAAGGAACTCCATTTATAAAAGTCAAATGAACCTCTAACAAAGCTTGTTTGGGACATGAATAAATCATCTGGCCATGAATTATTCATTGTTATCAAGAAACAAGCTGGGAATTACAGGAAGTGGGCTCAGGGAGGTGCTAAAACTGGGGAGTGAGCAAGTTCATTGTGTCATACCCACAATGAAGGGAAGGGAGAGGATAAGCCATGGGGTACTGCCATCTGATTCGGAGACCATGCCAGCCCTCCCCTGGTATTCACAGGGGACACCCCGGCAGCCTTTACACCTCAGATGACAAAGCAAATACAGATTAATCCATAGGCCCTTAATTTAGAAAATTGTACATGCTTGGTAGACAGACAATAAAAGTTTTAGATGATTGGGGCTTTTTTTAATGCATGATGTACATGGGGAATATGAGCTCTGTGGAAAAGACAATAGATTTGCAGGTTTGAATTTAAAGGGAAATCTCTAGAAAAGCCCTTGGCAATAAGCTAAGAGCAGTCTGACCTACTCATTCATGGCTTTGGGGTGTCGACTTTTTTTTCAAGGAAGAGAATGAGCCTCCAGATTTAATCAACTAATCAATATATGTGTGTGTTCCAGGTCCAAACTGCTTTGCAGGAACTACAATAATTCCGGCTGGCATTGAAGTGAAAGTGGATGAATGTAACATCTGTCACTGTCACAACGGGGACTGGTGGAAGCCTGCTCAGTGTTCAAAACGCGAATGCCAAGGCAAGCAGACTGTGTAGAACAAATTCCCAACCAATGACAAGTTCTTAGGAGAGAATGTTATGGCTTCTACACTGCACATGTTTAAAACAAAACAAACAAACTCCTGCCATCTACAACAGGGTCACCAGCAAAACCTTTTGGGGTTGACAAAAGTGAATATTTTACTAAGGGGAAATTTCTCTCTCTCTCTTGCTATATAAAATATATATAGTATATAACTATCTCAACTGCTTTTGTAATTATCAATGCTTGATGGTGACTTGACGACTGGATTTATGGAACAAAATGAAAGAAATATCCTTGCACAGGCTCTTTCACTGGTGATGCCTCTGACCTGCCAGCTTATTGTCAACTGATTTACTCCATTTCTATTCTTCTGTAAACCCTATATGCATTTTTCTCTCATAGTATTTTTTTTTCCAAGTTTAAAGTCCAACAGGCCAATTGTGTCAAACTCAGTTTTGAGTTATGTCAAAAAAAGCTTTGGTAAAGGAATGCAGGGTTGAGGATCCTTCCTAGCCAGGAGGACAGAAAAGAATCCACCCCATCACTCCCTTCGAGTGAATCATGCCCTGCAGGCTAAGAATAGAGAAGCCGGACACACAGACGGACCCACTGCTGGGCAGAGTGGGGACTGGTGCTTTGCTGTTATGTGGGGGCCCACAATTTGATTCTTACAAACCTGCCCATTTCATACACAAACCTCGAAACTGCCAATCAAAAACTAATATGAGAAGGACACCATGAGCTCACCTAAAGAATCCGAAGGAAAGGGGAACAGATATTTAAAACAGTAGCATTAATCACCAGACTTTCTCATGATGCTGAATTTGAATTTGGAATGTAACTAAACCCACTCTAAACCCACCCCACTCTGTCGCCTGGCAATATAAATACCAGAACCAGGGTGAATAGCCCACTGTGAATCTGAATCCTTCTGAGCCTTTCTGACTTTTGAGTTCAGAGCTGGTTGAAAGACAGTCGTACACACAGGTAGTTTTTATGGTTAAAGTCTGTTTTTGCCATGTTATAGTAACAACTGCTCAGCCCTATGTCTAAAAGACAGATTCAGGACACTCTTACCACCTCAAGTGCTGATTTAATTAAAGATTAGGGTAGAGTGAGTCTTGCACAATATAATTCCATTTGTTGAACATTTTTTAAATGTATATATTATATACTGTACAATTAAAGTGAACCTTTGAAGAGTCTCAAGGTTGCCCTGGAAATGCTGCTAGTACAGTCACAGAAAAACTAAAATACACAGGGTATCTAATACCACCTTGACTCGAGTGCAAAATGAGCAACTCTGAAACCATATGGCACAGTTAGTTAGTTATTCCGCTCTCCTGTCTTGAAAAGCCTGGTGCAGATCTGACCGGGTCCTTGAGGAAACTCTAAGGTTGTCATCATCATCAATATTCTTTCTTTTCCTGCTGCCACACCAACCTGGGCTTTGCCATGGCTCCTGTGGGATAGCCATATTCTAGAAGAGGTTCCTCAACCTTGGCACTATTGACATTTGGGGTCAGATAATTCTTTGTTGGGAGCAGGAGAGGGGGCTGTCCTGCATAGGTGGAGGCTGTTTAGCAGCATCCCTGGCCTCTGTGCATCAGATGCCAATCACAATCCCTGAGTCCTGTCAAACAAATGCCTCCAGACTTTGCTAAATGTCCCCAAGGGGTGGAGAGGGGGGCAAAACTGTGCCTGATTGAGAATCACTGGTCCAGACTAATTGCACATAGATGGTTTCCACTAGGGAGCATTCTGAGCAAGCTCTGATTGCATCTGTGGCTTGGGTAAGCCTCTGAACCCTTTGGGACATGCACAAACAGCAGCCCTGAGAGGTCAGACTCCTTCACAGGGACTGAGTAGCTTCTAACACCATAGGTCCAACCTCAGGACACGTATTTCTTTAGTCTCATCAACCGGTTTTTCATTTTCAATTATCAGCCTCTCCTCCTGGAAGCATCTCCTGTCATCAAGAAAGAGCTGTCATTTCCAAAATTAATGTGTTGACGAGTTGGACCTGACACTTCTTACACACACTGTGCTTGTGTTATGATACAAATAGCCATGCCGCACCCTCCCGGGGAAGAACATCAAGCCGCCTTCCTTTAGAACACCAATTTGCAGCAAGGTTGGTGCCTTTCAGTTGCCACCGTGGATACATCATATAGACAGTCATGAATCATTCATGAACAATTCTGCATGATTTATTCCTGCACTCAAAAGTAAAGACATTCCACACTTCAGCTTGTGTCTAGACAGAGATGTATTATAGAGGTTTCTTTGCCCTAAGGTTGCCTGTTGCCAGCTTCAAAAATTCACACTCTCAGAAAGAAATAATAATAATAATAAATGACAGGGATAAGGTTTGAAACCCAGAAAATATCATTAATAGAGCCATGTAGCATAGTACCCTATCTGTTATTAAGGAGTTTCTATGTGCTTTTTTAGAAAACAGAGAGAGTGCAATTGGGATTCTGGGGTACAAAAATTTTGCATCAAAGTCTTGGCACAGTGTTAGTCACAGTGAGAATTTACTAGAATGGAGTATAACCTGCATCAAGAAACTCACTTCAGAGAGTTTGCAAAAGGAAGGCTGCTCAGTGGCCTCTGTTCCCAGACAGAGAGAAGGATTTTCATTTTTTGTAATTGGATTTTTTTCCCTCAGAGTTTCACTACAAGCTGTTTCCTTGAAGACTTTGTAGCACTGATATTTTTCCCCCTTTAGGGAGAGATGAACCTATACTGTGACAGAATTTCTCAGAAACCAATACACATTTTACAACTTCCTTCTATCCAGATCATGAAGAAATTCTTCCCAAACTCTGAACAATGGAGTTCTGGTCTCCTCTGTTGTTTTCTTTGAAGGCTTTGTTTGCCGCCAAACTGTCACCTGTGTACTCCTAGTCCTCCTCTGCCTTTGGTTCTCTGCTTTAACTTCAGCTATGTTTAAATAAGGGAGCAACATCCTGTTTGTCAGCTGATGCCTGTTAAACGATTCAGTTTCTAAAATCTTTGAAAAATGGTGTGCCTGAAAACTAGTGAGAAAAAAAACTAAACACTAAACTGTAAAAAGGGGATTCTAGCAAATATTTGATGTGTAAAATAATATATTATTAAAAAATTATTTTGTTAAATATAAAGTGTGTTAACCAGCAAACATTGTTTGTGGTATATTTCCTAAGCAATTTCTCCCTCTTTTACCCTCATTATTTAATGTCTAATTCTCAGTGACTTCTGTTGTCTGAAAGTATATGTATCATTAGTGCTACATTCAGTTTAATTAAGCATTAGCTTCAGCGGTAACCTGTACGCATTTCAGTTTTCATGATATAAATCAAGACCTGACATAGAGATGAAAAAGGAGGCTCACGTAAACCAGCAGTGAGAGTGTGAGGGATAGGAAAAACATTTTCCTGGCCCCAAGTTCATACACACTACCAATGATATTCTATAATTATTGAGTGTTTACTCTGCACTAGGCACTGAGCTAAGCACTTAACCTTAGTGTCTGATTCAATTCATACAGCACACCTATGAGGGAGGGACTCCTATTATCTCTACTTTGTTGTTGAAGACAGCAGGACACAAAGAGGTTAAGTAATTTGCCCAAGGTCACAGGATAGGAAGTGGCAAAGCAGGAATTTTTTTATTATAAAAATTTTCAAGCATACACAAAAATCGAGAAAATGTGATAGCAAACTTCCGTATACCTATCATCCAGATTCAACAGTTATCATGATTTTGCACAATTGCTTCAACTATTATTATTTTCTTCCCTGAAGCATTTTAAAGCAAATCTCAAGCATTGTATCATTCACCCCTACCCCTTGTCGAAATCATCTCTTTAAAAAAATTAGGGACACTTTCTTACATAACCACAGTGATATGTGTGTAATATAACCAAACCTAATAAAGTTAATAATTCCTTAATATTATCTAATATCCAATACATATTCAGATTTCCTAGATATTCTAAAATACGAGTGATAGAGGGTGTGCGCATAATCCAAACTGTCCATAACACTGCAATGGGTTGTTATGCCTCCTAAATCCAAAGTAGACATTTGAACTCTAGAACAGGGGTTCTAACCTTTTTTGATCCATGGACCCTTTTGCCAGTCAGGTAAAAACCACAGACCCCTTACTAAGTCCACACTATACTGTTTATTATTTAATAAATATATCACACCTGCACCAACATATTCCCACAAGAATAATGTGTTGTTTTGTTTTGTTTTGTTTTGTTTTTTCAATTCAAGCTCAGGAGCCCCTTGTTAAGAACCCCTGCTCTAGAACAAGAACTGTTGCTAATGACCCATTATCCAGAGGAGGACGCTACCTTTTATATGTGTATGAGATTTCTTAAGGGAGTAAGAGCAAACTATTATTTTTCTTTTCCTTGAGACCAGGAGAATGCCTAATGCTAGGATACAACTGAACAGTATTTTATAAACTGCCAGCATCATCTTCTGCATTGTTAGAGGAAGAAAGAAAAAAGCTCACCACAAGGAACTGTCAGCATGGAGTCACTACACACGAACACACATCCCACTCCACCAACACTTTCTTAAAGCAAGATTAGACTTTCTTGCTTTTCAATTTTCCATGCATCCAATTCTCTGTTCCCTTTGTTCCTTGCATTTCAGATTCAAGTTTTATGGAGCAGGCACTTCAATGCATGGGAGAGAAAGATACAAACTACAACAGAGTCTAGGGTGTGCATTGTTACTTCAGGGTTTCTTTGGAGAATATTATTTTTTAAAGAAAGATACTTTCATGGTTTCGAAAGATGAAATGCTCTGAGTCAGCAAACTTCTCTATACTTTCTTACTGCATGTGTAAGTGTTTTACACCTCAAATTGGGGTAATATCTCCACCTGTGTCGAACCATGCTATCCAATGTAAATACCTGATTCTCTCCAATCAACCTAATACTCCCAGAAGGCATATTGTTCTTTTGATAAACATAACACAGCCACAGTCTTTTGTAGAGAAAGAATTAAATGAATCGAGTTGACTGAATTTCTTTAATTTTAAAAACTAAAATTTGTTTTGTATTTCAGACATTTTCAGTGTGGTAATGCTTGATAGCTTTCTTCTCAACTTTTGAAAATCTTGAACTCATAGTCCTTTGAAGACCAAATTCCAATTTAATTCAGTACCTGCATTACAACCTGGCTATGAGTAAGGACACGTTAAAAGAGCTAACTTTAGTTGAATAGTTACGTGGGATAGGCAGGGGTGGGGGCAGGGAGGAATTTGGATATAAAATGTAGTTACCATTTCTCATGTACCTTCTATGTGCCAGACACTTCACTGGCTATTTTACATGAGATCATGGTTTATATGTATTAGTTTAATCTTCTCCTAACCACCATGAAGTTATCAATTGGTATCTCCATTTTGCAGACTGGAAAACTAGGATTCAGAGAGTTTTCAGGGTTTTCTCAGACTCACACAGTTAGAAAGGGGAAGAACTAAATTTCATATCAGAGTGCTGTTATAAGAATTAAATAGAATAGTATACACAAAACAACTTAGAGTAGAGTCTGGCACCTAAGAAGAGCCTATTATACATTAGCTATCATTATCAGGACTGCTGGTAGAAAAAGGGATTTTAAAGAAGTGACACTGAATTTGGGTTTTGTAGCTTAGGTACAATTTGGGCAAGTATTTAGGGGAATTACATGTAGCCTAGAAAAATGAATAGCTTATTTGGACTGGAATAGTCAGGTATGACTTGAGCATAACATTAGAGATGGAGGGATGCTGTGGGAGATGTGTCCAGGATGGAAATCCAATTGTGAGGCCCTGGAAGAACATGCCAAGGAAATTGGACTTGATATTTATTGATACTATGGATTAATTAACATTGTCAAATAAGAGGGTGATATGGCCATAATTGTGTCTTGAAATAACAATTCTGAAAGTACCATGAAGGATGGATTGGGATCCAGGGAAAGAAAGTGGAGACACTAATGGGAAGCAACTCCAGAATGAATACTGAGGAACTGACCCATTGGTGGTGAGATAGGAACAGAAGATCTGGGACAATAGGACTTCACATAGGAGCAAATGGGGATGCAAGAATTAAAATAGTCCCATTTCTAGCTCAGGTCATTAGAAGGGCACTGATGTTAATAATAACCACCAAAGATGGAGAACTTGTGCTTTTCTTGAGGGTGGCTCATAATCTCATTTTAGGATATGTGCTAAAGTTGTTGGTAATGTATCAGGTGTTTAGGACTGTCTCCAAGGCATCCCACCCTGTTTCAATTTGTCAACTCTATTTTCATCCTGGTTTTAATAACTGGAATTTGAATAGCCAAAGTTCACCACTGGTTATGTGTTTTTTCATAATATTCCTGAAATGGAAGTCACTTGTTGGAGTGGCAAGAAGAGCAGATTCTTTCACCAGTTTGTGGCAAATATAACCATGTGAAACAATTTATTTGCTTATTCTGATACATTTCCAACACCTCTCTCCACACTTGCCACTTCAAAATGTAATATATCATTACATTTTCATATTGCTGTCCAATAGATTTCTGAGAAATCAAAAAGGGGATTGTGTATCAGTTCACTGTGGCTTTCTATTTTCTTCCCAGAACATGTAGGGTTAAATGACAGGCTAGGTCCTGGGAAATCCCTTCTATTTGAGACTTCCAAGGATGCTCACCCTGTTCCCATTACCTTTTTCTTTGGCTTTGTTTGTTTTTTGGTTTCATTCGCTTTTTAATTAATCACAACATTGGTTAAGCCAAACCCATTAGCTGCATTTCTCATTTAGACTTTTCAGAGATGCAGTTGCAGATGCAATTTAATTTGTTGACCCATGATCGATAGCAATTAATAGCATCTCTTTAATCTTGTTGAAAGTTCTTTCTTTGGCTTCCAACAGCTACCCTCTCAAGGGAAAGGTATCTACACACATAGGCTATTTAGCTTCTGTGCAACAGTTTCTCTCAATCATCTACTTCTCTCCTGACTTAGTATCCATTTCGGAAGACACCATTCTTTTCGGCATTTTCAATTATCACAGGGAAGTTTATCCAGGCTTTCTTATAAAGATTCCTTCACTGCAAATTCATCACAAGAGCATTACAGACATGGAACTCTAAATAAAATACTGCAAAATGTTTTTTTTAATTATTCAAAAAAACAGATTTAACTTTTTTAGGTGCTTTTTGTTAATAAAATAGATGTTCACGTTTCCTAGGACCTCTCCATGTTTTGTTGTGGCTAATGCAGTTATTATAATCTATTCTCTTTTTTTTAATGTTATATTAATTACAGAGTTTATTCATTTGTTCAAAAAGTAATTTTTCAGCTAGGAGACTAAGCACTACAGATGAAACTGAATAAGGCATTTTTCCCTGCTCTCAAGGAGTTTACAGTCTGATGGAGCAAACAAGGCAGTCCATGATAACAGAGCAGAAATGCTGTATTCTAGGAATGAACAAGCGCACTAGCTACTCTAGGGGAAAAGGCAGCCCCACCATCCTCGACCTGTGGGAAGGCCAGCAAGCCACTGGAACTAGTAATCCGAGTTTTAAAAGAAGAACAGACCAGGTGATGAAAGAGGAAAGCGGCCAATGCCTTCCCGCAGTTTATAGTTTGGAGTTTCTGCTGATATGACTCAACAATGTCACAACTCCAATTTGCTAATAATGAAATCAACTCAAATCATTAAATATGCTCCTGGCACAAAACTAGGATCTTTGAGGAAAAAAAAAAAAAATGAGGTCCCATCATACTGTGAGTCACTTGTCTGATCCCAAGTCAGTTCAATGACCAGTGGAATTTCCTCTCCTCCACCCACTTTCAAGTACCAGTGCACTGCATTTTATCAAATCTTGTCCTCGCATCTCAGTAGGAATTTGGCTAAATAATGCCTCCTTCAATATTTGTGTTCTTGCCTTCATATGTTGAAGTAAGAAATTGGTGCTGGGCCCAGCTGTGGAATGGGAGTTTGGTCCCTATTAAACCATCAGCAAGACATGTATTTTTGAGCAAGGATCCCTTCTAGAGTTTTGGAAATGACAATGTGGGGATGACCACATGCTCCATAAACTCGCAAGAACCAGTTTGAAACCAATCGTCAAGAAGTTTTCTGCATTACAATTTTCCGAAACAGAAAATAAGATCATATTTGAGGTTATTGGATATATAAGTATAAGCCATATAAATTGTATGTCACAAATATAAAATGTGTAAGGTGCATATGTGTATATATTTGTATCTGTGTGTAAGTAGTGCAAATCTATATAAATATATCTACCAAAATGTAAAAAGCTGTAGGCATTGGGGTGGACTGAAGATTGTGTAATTAAGATCCAGTACTTGCTATGTCTCCATCTAGCTGGCACACTCTTTTCCCACTTTCTTCCCAAACAATTGTAGGCTTGTTTAGCCTACAGTCATTCTTATCCCACCTTTCCCTTGCGTGAAGCGTTTCATTAGTTCTGCTTGTTCATAGATTTAATTTCCCATCCCTAATCATTTGTGGCTCATGTGGTCCATCGATTTCAGGAGGAGGAGGCTTAACGTGAGTGAAGGGGAGTTGCAGAGCGGAATGAAAATCAAGCTCTTGTGGAACTTCAAGTTATTGCAATGGCAATGGGCTATATGTACAAAAAAGAAAACAGTATTTCTTATTAAATGTGCAAAATATTAACATAAGCTTATGGTTGGGGTTTTGTTTGTTTTTGTTTGGGGTTTTCTCTTATTGCAATTAGTCGCTGACTTCTGCCTGAAAGGGCTTATTTTCCATCTACCTGCTCTGTTTACTATCTGATGTGGGCCTGCCAGGCACTACTCCTATAAGATGAACAGAGAACAACTTCCCTGGGTATCCAGATATACACGAGGGTACTTACATGCTGTAGGAGGAAACTTTTTTCAAAGCCACTTCATTTATTTACATCAAGGTGCACATGTACCCTTTTGGTTGGACTGGGTAATGGTTTCAGTTCTCCAGAGAATGCAGCAATGTTCCAAGAAGTTCTCGCCACTCAATTGCCTGTTTCTCAGCCTGATAAGTACCATGCTGTCAAGAATGCTAACTTTAATTACCTATATTTGCTTTAGATATTATAGCTCAGGAGCTATTGAGCAACAAGACAAAGCAGGCATTGGATATAAATAGTACTATGAGAGGCCCCAGAACCACTCTAAACCAACCAGTGTTCCATTTCCCTCTCCCTGCCCTCTGGCACAGTGACTTCCATTAGCAGCCAGGCCACTGGCTACCAATACTCCAGAGTCAGCAGTCTATAATAGCTTCAGTGGAACATAATGACCAAGTCTTATTTTTTTTAACCTTCTTATGAATCAGCTGTCCTCCAATGAGTAGAGAAGTCAGGGTCACAACAGCAAAGCTGTGAAATTATGCATCCGAAAAGCATAAAGCACCTCTAAAAAATGGGGGGGGGTAGGTAATACAGAATTATGATATTTCACACAACCAATGGAGTGTGCAATGATACATTTCCCTTTTTTGTACTTGTGGAAGTGAAATTAGAACATACATCTGTAATTACATATTCCACCCCATTGATTTGCTCTTGTAGAAAATGGAAGGCTAGTTATCATACCTATATGCCTATTGAAATGATGTCAACTTAGAAAAATATCTTTGTTTACTATATAATCTATATTTTAGTACACATAAATCTATAGCACGTAGGCTTGATGTACAGCACCATACAGTTTTCTTAAGCTGTCTTCTGGAGAAATAAAAGGGCATATTGGAAATGCATCACATGTGCATTGAAATACAGCTAGAAACATGTTCCTTAACTCTCTCCTCTGGCATGCAATGAGATAGAGATTTTTAAAACTCTGGTTAATTTGAGCAATTTCATACATAACACCATTAGATCTAAGGTCAGATTGAATAATCTGGCCCAAAGTAATTTGCTTTGAGACGGGATTTATGTCTATTGAACTAAGTTAAATAAACTGGATCGTTAGAAAGGTCCCTTTCATTAGTGGTTCTGTAGATATTGCCAGAATCAGGTTTGAAAGGCCAAATACTTTCCTCCTTTATACAAACTTAAGGATTCATTGTAAGTGAACTTTTTTTTTTTTTTTTTTACTTTTTATTGAATTACACTATACAGGCAGAAAAGTGCACATAATATTTCACTTAATTGGAAATATTCACTCAATGAATTTTCACAAGCTGAGCATGTATGTAACCAGAACCCAGTTCAAGAAACAGAATATCACTGGTGCCCCAAAAGCCCCCTCATGCCCTCTTCTAGTCACTATCCCACCACCACCACCATCACCAGAGATAAACCCCACCAAGAATGGCGTAATGTTCAACAGCATAACTCACTTTTGCCTGTTTTGGAAATCCATTTAAGTAGACTCATACAATGGGTATCTTTTGAACCTGGCATCTTTCACTAAACATTTTGCTATTAGGATTCATCCATTCTGTGGCATCTTTTTTTTTGTTTCTGAAAAAGGAGAGATGATTTCATTTAGAGATACATCCCTTTGTCTCCTAGAGAAAATGAAATTATTAACCCTAAAAAATTAAAATCTCACCCAAAGCTTAGAGATTACAAAGAAATGAGGAAAAATCTATAAACATAACATTTTTCTTTTCAAGGAATTTATTAATACCTGTTAATTTAGCAATTTACTGGACTGAGATATTGGGGTTACTTCTAAGCATAAGTGAGCTTTAAAAAGCACCAGATGTGAGACTAAGTTTCTGTTTTTGAAGGAAAAGGATTGTCCCTCGCTGTAGTATCTCATAGTTTCTAGCTAAGCTTGTCATTGATCAGTTCCTCTGTTTATTCTGTTTATGCCTAGAAAGGGAAGAAAGCCTCTATGGCACATAAGTCCAGAGAAGTCAGATTTGAAAAGGAGGGGTAAAGCACCATGAAATCCTGGTCACTGAAGACTAGAGGGAGAACCAAAGCATTTTCTGAAGAGGACAACTCATCCTATCAGGAATTAAATGATCTGTTATCTTGGCCTAGAACAACTTGATCAAACCCATTCCCTCTCTTTTCCTCTGGATAATTCTATCTTATCCCTCAGTTCTCAGTCTAAAGACCACATTTTAGGGAGCACTAGCTTCATACCCAGATTGGGCCAGGTCCCCCATAGCCCTCTGGACTTTCCTTTTTTTAAAACTCATGGCACCATAATTAATTATTTTTTTTACTCTCCTTTCCATCAGACAGTAGGGAGGACACCACTGAGAGGTTCCAGAGAGAGAAGTTACATAGTCAAATGTGCACCTTGTGACTATTCTATAAAAGATACGTCTGGGAAAAGGGAGACCAAACTGTTAGATGGCAGCTGTAGCCAAAATAAGAAATAACAAGAGCCTATACTGCAGTGTTGTTTATTGGGATAAAAAGATGTAGGTGCAGTTGAGGCAATAAGATAATGGGGACTTGGGCATTGACTGAATGTGGGAGTTGAGGGGAGGAAGCAATCTAGTCTGAGACCTGGCATACCAGGGAGAAGAGTAGGGTTAGGTTGGTTTGAATTGGTGGGAATATAAGTTAAATTTGAGACATGTTGAGTTTCAAGTTACAGTAAGATATCCAAGTGGTTCTCTCCAGAAATCCATTTGGGTACAAGATTTGAAGTTCAAGTTCAAGCTCAAGATAAGGATACAGGTTGAGAAGTTCCAAGAAAATAGATGGCAGTTAAAACCACGAAAGTAGGTAAGTTTGCACAAGAAAAGGCTATGCAGGCATACCTGAGAAATATCACAGGTTCAGTTCCAGACTACTGCAATAAAGCAAATATCACAACAAAGTGAGTCACATGGATTTTTTGGTTTCTCCGTGTATATAAAAGTTGTGTTTACACCACACTGTAGTCTATTAAGTGTGCAATACCATTATGTCTAAAAAATGTACATACCATAATTTTAAAATACTGTATTGTTTTTAAAAATGCTAACCATCATCTGAGCATTCAACAAGTCATAATCTTTTTGCTGGTGGAAGGACTTGCCTCAATGTTGATGGCTGCTAACTGATCAGGATGGTAGTTGCTGAATATTGGGTTGGCTGTGGAAATTTCTTAAAATAAGACGACAATGAAGTTTGCTACATCAATTGAATCTTTCCTTTACAAAAGATTTCTCTGTAGCGTGATATGTTGTTTGATAGCATTTTGCCCACTATAGAACTTCTTTCAAAATGGGAGTCAATCCTCTCAAACCCTACCACTGCTTTATCAATTAAGTTTATGTAATGGTCTAAATCCCTTGTTGTCATTTTAACAATATTCACACCATCTTTGCCAGAAATAGTTTCTATCTCAAGAAACCACTTTCTTTGTTCATCCATAGAAAGCAATTCCTCATCTGTTAAAGTTTTATCATGAGATTGCAGCAATTCAGTCACATCTTCAGGCTATACTTCTAATTCTAGTTCTCTTGCTATTTCCACCACATCTGTAGTTACTTCCTTCACTGAAGTCTTGAACCCCTCAAAGTCATCCATGAGGGTTGGAATCAACTTCTTCCAAACTCCTGTTAATGTTTATATTTTAACCTCCTCCCTTGAATCATGAATGTTCTTAATGGCATCTAAAATGGTGAATTCTTTCCAGAAGGCTTTCAACTTAGTTTCCCCAGAGCCATCAGAGGAATCAGTATCTATGGCAACTATAGCCTAACAAAATGTATTTCTTAAGTAATAAGACTTGAAAGTCAAAATGACTCCTTGTTCAATGGGCTGCAGAATGGACGTTGTATCAGCAGACATGAAAACAACATTAATCTCATTGTAAATCTCTGTCAGAGCTCTTGGGTGACCAGATACATTGTCAATGAGTACTCGTATTTTGAAAGGAATCTTTTTTTACTGAGCAATAGTTCTCAACAATGGGCTTAAAATAGTCAGTAAAACGTGTTATAAACAAATGTGCTGTCATCCAGACTTTGTTGTACCATTTATATAGTACAGGCAGAGCAGATTTAGCATAGTTATTAAGGGCCCTAGGATTTGTAGATTGATAAATGAGCATTGGCTTCAACTTAAAGTCACCAGCTACATTAGCCCTTAACAAGAGAGTCAGCCTGTCCTTTGAATCTTTGAAGCCAGGCATTGACTTCTCTCTAGCTATGGAAGTCCTAGATGGCATCTTCTTCCAATATAAGGCTGTTTTGTCTACATTGAAAATCTGCTGTTTAGTGTAGCCACCTTCATCAACTATCTGAGCTAGATCTTCTAGAAAACTTGTTGCAGCTTGTACATCAGCACTTGCTGCTTCATCTTGCATTTTTATTTATGGAGATAACTTCTTTCCTTAAACCTCATGAACCAACCTCTGCTAGCTTCAACTTTTCTTCTGCAGTTTCCTCACCTTTCTTAGCCTCCATAGAATTGAAGAGTTTTAGGGCCTTGCTTTGTCTTAAGGGAATATTGTGGCTGGTTTGATTTTCTATCCAGACCGCTAAAATTTTCTCCATATCAGTAATAATCCTGTTTCATTTTCTTATCATTTGAGCATTCACGGGAGTAGCACTTTTAATTTCCCTCAAGAACTTTTCCTTTGCATTCACACTTGGCTGTTTGGTACAAGAGGCCTAGCTTTTGGCCTCTCAGCTTTCAACAGGCCTGTTTCACTAAGCTTAATCCTTACTAGCTTTTGATTTAAAGTGCAAGATGTGTAATTATTCCATTCACTTGAACACTTAGAAATCATTGTAGGGTTATTCTTTTGCCTAATTTCAATATTGTAGTGCCTCAGGAAACAGGAAGGCCCAAGGAGAGGGAGAGAAACCAGGGAATGGCCAGTCAGTGGAGCAGTCTGAAGACACATTTATTGATTAAGTTCACCATCTTATATAGGTATGTGCTTCATGGTACCCCAAAACAATTAGAATAGTAGCAGCAAAGATCACCAGAACAGACATAATAATAATGAAAAAGATTTAAATATTACAAGAATTACCAAAATGTGACACAGAGACACAAAGTGAGCACATGCTATTGGAAAAATGGCACTGATAGACTTGTTCAATGCAGGGTTGCCACAAATCTTCAATTTGTGAAAAAAAAAATGCCATATCTGCAAAGAACAATAAAGTGAAGAGCAATAAAATGAGGTGTGCCTGTAGAGGTGTGAAAATACCAATTATAACACAAAGAACAAGCCAAATAAAGACATGCTGTGACTATGATCAGTAGATCATAAATACTGTATAACCAGAAATTCTTCTATATTCTGTTCATGTTAACACCCTTATCCAGTGTTTGCAGGGCTCAAAAACATTCATTAAATCTTGTCCAGCCATATTTTAGAGAAGCAAATCCAAGAGGTAATGATAGGTTAATGTTGAGTAAAATTTAAGTAGCCAGAATGAAAATTGATTCTCAGTTATCTCAGAGAGATTCAACAGAATACTTTGGTGTTACCTACCCATGTAGATAAACACATATATTGTTGGATAAAGGGCATGTGAGCGATTTATTCTCATACAAATGTATATGTGCTGAAATGCTCATTTTTCAGTCCATTAGTTTCAATTTAATGCATATGGAACATGTCTGAAATCGATAAGACTTTGAAGGTTTCACTTTTAATTTTACTCAGATGAAAAATTCTGTGTGCTGCTTGATAGTTCAGTATTTCTGCAACATCGGCAACAGGCCCCACAGGAAGCATGAGGCCAAGGTTAAAGCCCCTCTAAGTCAAGATGCTGTGATACCCAAAGAACCAATTTTCATTGTATTGCATGTATTCTGGTATTTTATTGGCATGCCCAGAATCTGAGAGCAGAAGGTGTGCACTGGGACTAATTTCAGTTGCAGATGTATAGCTCTTGGCATTAAATTTTCCTTAACTTTCACACAATTCAAGGTTACTGTTTTAGCTTATTCGTCTTTAGCTAATTTTGTATCGTGCACAAGAAACAAAAGTAGAAATGATGTTTTTCCCAAAATACCCAGTGTAATGGGAGATGTGGGTCCCAGTTTCTGCTGAATTAACAAGTACTTCCTAAGGAAGTGACGGCTTAAATCACTTTCCTTCATCAGTAAAGTAACGGTCGTTTATGTTCAAAGGTGAATCCCCTGATTTCCCGGCAATGTCGCATTCCTTTGAGTTGTTTCTTTATTGGTAAAAATGGGTGTGCATACCCCCAACCCCCAGCTATATTCATAGCCCCATTTGCAAAATGATAGAATAGGGGTGTCAATAACTATGTATATAGTCATGAGAGCTAATCCTCAAAGCACCTCAAATGCAATCCAAAAAATGCATTTTGAGCAAACATTCTCCATACTACTTGCTCTATGCCACACATCATCCCTGGTGATTCCTTCATTAATCTGACCCATTAACTTACTGAGTGATAGTTCAAGCCTAATTTTATATTTGTATAGTACTTTGCAATTTTTCAACATATTTTCAAATATGCTACTTAAATTTATTCTCCAAAGTGCTCATTGAACTGACAGAACAGCTGTTATCGTATTATCTTATTGGGAAAAGTGAATCTCAAAGAGGTTAAATGATTTGTACAAAATTACATGATTAATCAGTGGTGAAAATGGCCTAGAAGCTAAAGCCTTTGGACCTCTAGGCAAACATCATCTTCACTCTACCCAGTCTTCCTGTTAAAAAAAAAAAAAAAAAAAAAAAAAGCAGTGAGGTCTTACCCAGACAGGGACTAGGACTTAGTATCGCCAAGTAAAGGATTTGTTTCATACTTTAATAACTGGCTGGAACAAATGACAGCACAATTGTGAAATTTTGCCTGAAACACCCTACCCCTTTTCCCATACCCTAGTTCTTTCCCTATTTCTCCACCTTCCACATCTGGACTAAGTGCCCCCAGAATGCCCGAGAAGTGTATACCCATCTCTTCCTAGTAGGAAAATTCCTACTAGTTCTTCATAAGACTCAGCACAAATGTGACCTCCTTTCTGAAGATTTTCCTGATTTCTCCTGGAATTGTTCCCTCCTCTAAGTTCTCAGAGCCTTCTTCTCATGCATTTTAATAGCACTTCATTCATTATGTTTTAATATTTCTTTCGACCCATTTTCCCACTGGTCTGTAAAAGGGTGACTGGGGTAGTTAAGGGGTGCCCAATAAATCTTGGTAGACTGTATCTAGAAAATCTTGAGTCAAAAATTTTAATGGCAATGTGCTTCCTCCCTTTACATTAACAGGTGAATAGAAATGTTAGATCTGTGTTCACCAAGAGGTCAATACTTAGCAAAATGTAATGAATCTCTCATGCTGAAATAGTAGGTACAATGACAGGTAGGAGGGGAGAATTTAGAGACAGTGGGGTCTTCCTAGTGTTTCTCAAATCTGATCACATGGGCACCTTTCAAGACTACTTCAAACTATTTCCAGTAAACAAATATTTACAGTAGATATGTCACATTCACTAGGAATAATTCCAGAATTCTCTACAAATCCTTAAATTCACTATTCATATAATTTTGCAAAGTATCTCACTTTTCTCCAGAACTACTTTCTATTGGAAATTACCTGCGCCCTTTCCATATCAAACCATAATTTTATTACTTTTTTCTTTTTTATTAAACTATACCTCTTATTTCAACTCTATTTTGCACAAAACACAAAAATTCAGTTATGACCACTTGATGATGGTAATGAAAATTACTTGATAAAGAATAGAGAAGCAAAAAGTTATGTTGAGATGCACATGCTAGGAGGAGCAAACTTTTATGGCCCTCTGGAGGTCACTTGAGAAAACTCAAAACTACAAATGTTAAATCTGCAAATGCCAAGGGTCTAATGTATACTGAGTGCTTTTATATGCAAGACATTATGGCCAATGCAACAGAGAATGCAAATATGAGTAATCGTCCCTGCTCTAAACATTCTATTAATTAATCCAATCTTTCTTTCTCTGTTGTATTACCATTTTAAGTGACATTTTTATTTAATAGAATAATTTCTTAAATAAATAACTTAAAGGCTTCCAGTCAAGAGGACGGCCATACTCACAGACATAATACCAATAGATTACAAAGTACAAAAAATAAAAAACACATGGATATTTTTTAAAATATGTAAATAAACACAAGAGCTGGAAATAGAATAAAAACAAACAGGAGTTTTGTACAGCTACCAGATCAAACAGATTCCAGAATTTGCCCTAGCCTATTCTTATATTTTTATCAATTTTATTGATACATACTAATAAAGCATACAATACATCCAAAATGTACACACCATCCAAAGGGTGCAATCAATGGTATTTAGTATAATCACATAGTTGTGCATTCATCACTTCAATCATTATTAGAGTATTTCATTATTCCAACAACAATAATAATAAAAACCAGACAAATAAAAGCTCTACCCCTTAATCTCAATCTCTCTATACTCTCCCTGCCATACATAGCTGCTATTGTTTCCTTCTAATTTATTTGTATTTATATTTTGCATAGATGGAGTCAAAAAATATGTAGTATCTCTTATCTAGTTTCTTTCACTTAGTATATTTCCTTTTTTACCCTTAATGGGAGCTTATTAATATATATATTCTTATATTTTTAAAAATGGAGAACTGGGACCTGGAAAGAACATCTGGGATTTCGATTCCTGTAAAGTGTGAGGACACACCTGAATACTACTTGCATTAAACCAGGTAATAAGGTATCAGACACAGTATAAAGAGGCTTAAAAAGTGCTGAAAATTCTCAGGGCACTTGCCTAAATGAAAATAGAGATTAGACAGATAGAAAGATAGACAGATAGATAGATAGATAGATAGATAAATAGATAGATAGATGATAGAGAGATAGATGATAGATAGATAGATAGATAGATAGATAGATAGATAGATAGATAGATGATAGATAGATAGATGATAGATAGAGACATAGAAATAGAAATCACTAAATTGAGCTGAGGCAGCCAGGTAGCATATAGGTGGGCCCCCAGGCAGGCTGCCCAAAGGCCCAGCAGCTAGGTTGGTACTTTTTCCAATATCACCATGGGACCAGACTATAAAGGTGTCAATATGAAACAAAAGAGAAATTAACTATATTTGTAAGGATTTATTTCTTTAATAAAGGAAATCTGAAAAATAAAATGTAAACAATTATTTATTCTGGATGGCTGGCATGGGGTTATTTATAATATATTTTATTTATGTTCTTCTAAATTTTTTTATTTTTACTGTTTAAGAGAAGTAATATATTTTCCTTACATCCTGAAGTTGTTTTGGGGGAGAGCAAAAAGCTCTCAACTTGGAATCAAACACTTAGGTTATAATCCAAGATCTTCCACTAGTTAGTCATGTGTCCATGGGCAGGTCTTCCGAGTTTTAAATGGAAATGATAATAAATATTTCAGAGATGAAGATTAAACGAGATATCCTAAAACGCAAGACTTAGGATACTGGCCTGCAATTTGTAGACTACAGTCAAAACATATGTAAAGGGAGAAAATGTTACCTTGGAGAAGGTTAAGCTCACCTCCCTCCCACCACCCAAAAGAAGTAACTTCAATGTATTGATATCATTTCATTGGTCAGGTATTAGGGGGCAGGTCCAAAGAGGGGTGGCATGAGGTTATTGATTTCAGCTCCTTCCTTTTCAGATGCAAAATGCACCTGTGTTAGTGAGGCCTGTGGCCAAGTAAAGGCTGGACCTGTCAGCTTCTCATTGGTCTGCTCAGGTAGCTAAAGGAAAAGTCTAACAATGCGGGGATCCTACATTTGATTCCCATCAGAGCTAATTAACTTCTCTCATCCCTGCACGTGGCCAGATGCTTAGTTGTAGCCTGCTGACCCATGGAACAACCGAGGCCAATGAAAAACAGGGCACTGACTGTTCAAAGAGGCAAGGCTTCTATTCTGAGTCCCAGAATTTACAACCCAAGAGCAGGAAAGAGGCAATTAGAGGTTACCTTTATCCCAGTCCAAACAGTCCTTCATTATGATAGTACAGACCTCTATGACCAAATGATCAACACTGTGCAAATAAATCATAGACCGAAACAGTCCACATGAACCAAGGAAAGGGAGTTAAGCACTCAAATAAAATGGCATGAAACCACACAGGCAAGGGTTAAAAACCTTCTTCTCATATGGCCATTTCTTTTCCACCTAATTAAATGTATTTTCATATGAGAATAGTTACAAATAAATTTAAACTGAATAGTCATTACTTAAAAAATACTTTACACCCATTTACAAACAATTCCAGCTCACTGCTCTATAAAAGATGGGACATTCTACAGAATAAGCAATTTACAAACAATATACACACAAAAACCACAATTCTTACATCTTTCTCTCTCTCGTGATTTGTTTTATCTTGACTCTAAATGAAGACAGGGCCTTCATACTCAGATACAGAAAGGAGTAATAGCATACCCAGTTGCTCGATGAAAGCTTTTCGAATTTCCAAGTTTTTCCTCTTTAAAGTAAGAAACTCTTAACTCCCTCCTGCCTCAGGAACTCTGAGCCTTAGAATCAACAAGGACAATACTCAAGAGAAATCAGCTAGGAACACAATACACCGGACTCTTCAATACAGGGATATGATTTAGGAGAACTCTAGTTGCAATTTTCTCCTTGTTAATTTCAAAGGTGTGATGACCACAGAAAGTGTATGTGAGTACATTCTTTTAGTTACAGGTAACAGAGAACCAATTCTATCTGACAAAAAGAGGGTTTTTCTGGCTCACATAATTCTAAAGCCCAGGAGTCTACTTCAAGCACAGCTGGATCCAAAATCCTCAGATTTTGGGCATCTGCACCCCTCTATCTCTCAGGTCTACACTCTCCATATAGGCTTTCCCCATATTGACACAGATGTTCAGCCAGGGTCTTGAACTATATCCTACCTGGTTAGCCACACCAGGAGAAAAATATAAAACTTTTCTTTTCCAAAATTTCCAGCAAGAATCCCGGGTTTCATGACCACATGCCCTTCCCTGAAACAGTCAGTGCGTCTCAGAGGATGCTGGGCTCTCGTGGACCACACCTGGTTCCTGTCCACAGGGCCCAGGAGAGGATCAAACCCCAGCCCAACCGTATGGATTGAAATGGGTGAGGGTTGGTTCCCTGAAGGAAGACTAGGGTGCTGTTATCAGAAGGGGAAATAGCAGGCAAAAGTAATAGGTACCCATTACTGAAGACTTAAGCTGCCATCTCAGAAAGGAGTATTAGTAGTCACAAAGCAAGTAGTGCCCGAAGGTATGGCATGCTCAGAACAAACTCATCATCATAACTGGAAAATAAATAAGTTTGAAATCCAAATTTGATGTTGGTGAGTCAACACTGCATTTTCATACGGACAATGTAATTGTAAGTCCAAGTTTCCATTTGAAAGCTGCTCCATAGAAATGAGAAAACAGCATAAGAAGAGTGATACTGAAAATTGGTTAAACTGAGGCACCAATATAATGATACCTAAGCCTTAAATTTTTGAAAGAAGAAACAAGGTGGCTATAATAATCATTCTGTTATAATTCAATTATTAAGAAAAATGATATATGCTGCCTTTTCTAGCCCTTTCCATGCAAGGGAATAACTCCTTTGTACATGTAATTAATTTGTTATAACAATTAGTTTCAGTGCTCTTGTGAGGTGTGCTAATCTCTCAGCAGGGTAAAATGAGGCACTCACATAAAAGTTGTGCTTCTGGGAGGCATGGATTTCCAATCCAGATAATAACTTTTGAATCAAAATGTGTTCCCTCACCTCAAGGAGTGTTCACATGGAGTTGAAAAGGATGTAAGAGAGAAGGGAACCTCACCAGGTGTGCCCTGCCAACTGCCAATTAGGAGAAGAGCTCCCCAGTTTGCTGCAGCCTCCCGTGACCGGCTGTCCAGTAGGAGAGCCAGCCTGAGGAATCAGGTATTTTTTGCTCCCTCTGCTCCAGCACATTAATGACAATGTCACACAGTATGTAATGCAAATTAATTCTATGTTTGTCCAAATAACCCAATGCAATTTGTTAACATTTCCTATGGAGAAGATTTTTGACTGCATTATCTGGAAGAAGGAAAAGACATTACTCTATGGAGGCTTTTTTTAAAGTCAAGAATTAAATAAATAAGGCGTTCACCACATGTGCAGCCTGGGACATTGCTTGTAGCATTTAGCAGGGTCAGATTATCAAGTTTCATTATTTGATACATTTTTCAGCCTGGCAACAGAGTCACAGAAAATTGATGGGAGCAGCAAATTCATTTTAAAACAGGTTTATCACTTCATCGGGTATTCATTTAAGCAGAATCCATGGCATAACTGGATCTCTTTGGCCCTATGTGACATGTTTTTCCAAATGGAATGATAATAAGCAAAGAGTCATAATATGGAGTTAAAGACTTCCCATTTCTATGAGGTACCTAGACATTCAAAGAAAGAAATGACTTGCATTCTCAAGCCACTGTTCACTAGAGGATCAGGGGTCAGCTGTTTTAGGGCCTGCTAAAGAGAAAGCTAGAAGCGCCACAATCCTTTTGGTTGTTACTGAATGAAGCTAACAGCTATATTATAGAGAAATCATCATAAGGGAATTTGCTTCTGGTGAGAAAGATAAATAAATAGAATATTAAACAAGTATTAAAATATATTTCCTTAGAGCTACTAAGTCAGATCAAATAGTGAAATGGCATAAAATTAATTAAGAAGCTAAAATTCAAAATGAAATCTATTAAGAAACTTCAAGCTATTTCAGATTTCCAGAGCTTGGCAAATTATGTTCGCAAGGTGCACACCAATCTATAGCCCTTAAAATTCAACTCCTAGTATGAGGCGAAGGTTATGAATTTGATGAGTTCTTATAGAATGGTTTCCATTTAATCAATTCTATCATGACCAAAAAATAAATAAGTCACTTCAAAATATAAATTGTTGATTTTCCAAAAACATATTGAAATTTTATTTTGAAAATACAAAAAGCTATAGGTGATATAATATATGTAGAATTGTTTCATCTAACAAAAGCACCTCACTTAATAGATTTCAGATGTTACCATCATTGCACTACTCTGGGCATAATAAATAATGTATATATATCTATCACTGTCAATACTGATAAGGCTATATTGAAGGGCATATCTTAGATCGACTAAGTAGCCGAAGACTCCTGCTCCAAAGACAAAACCAGTGGTTCTTAAAATGTGTCCTTGGAAACAGCAGCCTCAGCATCACATGGGATCTTGTAAGAAATGCAAATTGAGTTCCACCCAGACCTGCTGAATCAGAAACTGGAGGGGGGATTTGTGGAACAGGCCATCCAGGGGATTCTGATGCAGGAGGAAATTAGAGAACCACTTATCTAGACTTTGGAACACCTGTCAGGGAAAGTTTAGCTCTGTAGCGCAAACGTTCACCTAGGTTCAATACCCAGAAAGTCAGGGGTGGATCCAGGTTTGGAAGAGCTTGAAACCTATACAATTTGAAGAACTTTTTAAGAAAAAAGAATGAAAACTTATAAATACAAAATTAAGGATGAACTAAATATTCATTTAGAATGAGAGAAATCACATTTTTTAAATTCGTTAAGCTAACAAATACAACAAATAACAAAATAACAAAATACTTTTATTAATTAACTGCCAGGCACAACTCTCTAATATTCTTGCTACATTTTATTTTTACTGAATATTCTGCCTTTTCATATGATGAAAAATCTTGTAATATTTTCTGTGAAAAGAATAGAGTGATATTTCAATTCTTCCTCCAGCATGATTGATAAAAATATCATTATTGAGAGTTTATAAAAATTTCCTTTGTCTTCACAATTTATTATCAGTAATAGCGTCCACGATTTTAAGATGGTTATTGAATTTGGATAATCCTCTATTGAGTTTCTTTCTTATGTAAGCTGCAGGATTTTAGGGCATTTTAAGCATTTCATTGCAGCAAACAATCTTAAATATTCTTTCAGGTGAAGAATCTCTAACCAAGACCATAGCAGTGGCCCATACAAATGAGGAGTTCTGATGCTTCATTTGCTTCATGCTAAATCCACCTTGCATGGAATTTTAATAGATTAACTTCCTCAATCAAACTACCACCTAGGTAACTCATTCTACTTCCTTGGAAAGGAGGATGAAATGAGAGCCAGGAGTGTTTAGGAAAAATCCCTCCTGGCGGAAATTCAATGAACTGAGAATCATTGTTACTCTGGACAAGAAAGGCAGCCTTTGGGGTTTTCTACATATGGAGAAATGTGCCTTCAACTGAGGTCACATGACTAGAGGCCAGTCACTCTGTTGCTCTGGAAAGTGCAATGTTGCAGCTTCTTAAACTGGAAAGTTCCGGTAGGGCCGCATGTAACTTGACAGATGCTGAAGTTAGTCAAAGATGAACACTGTGGTGTTGAGCTCCAAATTCTGCACACTGCCTTTGTGTGGCTTGAGTGGTCAAAAATAGAGTACTAAGGATGCTGATCGAATATATCTCGGGTAAGAATTGTCATCTGCATGCAGTTTAAAGCTGGTTTTTATTTTATATTATTCCTAAAGTAGCAAATAAACAAAACAAAGTATATTTGAGACAAAGATACAAACACTGATACAAACAGCATTGTGTCCCTTGTAACTTCATGGGGGTGCACTTAAGGCTCAGAGTGAAATATCCATCACTTTCCAGGGGCTTGAACTATGGGTTTGTTGTCTTTTATACCCCCAGCCACATCGGCACCCAGACACACCTTATTTACTATAGAAAAATAATAATTCAGCTGCTTAGTGAAAACATGTCCACATGTCCAGGTTCCAATTCTTAAAATTCCTGCCAGGCCAACAAAGAGACACTTTCTCTTTGTGCACACCTGCTTTATGGACTCAGGAGTCGTCCGTTTTTGTCCACTTAATGACAGAGTGCCTGGAACACAGCAGATGTTCAACAAATATTTGTAAGATGGATGAATGGGGATTATGAGATAGAATGGGATAAGCCCCACATGTGAGAAACAAAAAAAGTGTTCTTGGCACAGTGGTTTGCATTTTTAAAGCATGATAATTAAATAAATAACCACTGACATGAACACCTGTTTACAAGGTGTCTTTTATCAGTATTTGTCTGCTCACAGGCAAAAAAAAAAAAAAGAGAGAGAGAGAGAGAGAACTTATCTTTTTGAGGAACTCAAAACAGCATAATGAAGTAGGTGGCATTTGGATGGGCCTTGACAGATAGACTTTGACAGATGACATATTTGAGGAAGACAGTCCAGATGGAGATAAATTCATAGCAAAGAACTCAAAGGTAAGAAAGCATGATGTGTGTTTGGGGAAGAGCAATGCTATAGTTTCACTGACATGTAGGATGTCTAGAGGGGAGAAAATCAGGATTGATAGTTTGGGACTGGATTGTAGAGCTGAAGAGTTGGGATTTCTTTCTGTTGGAATGTGGGAGCCACAGAAGGTTTTGATGAGGAGAGTGACATGACCATAACTGTACTTTAAGAAGACAGATTGGCCAGCAAGGATGCAGCAAGGACTGGAGGAGAGTGTGGCAAAAGATCCCCAAGACCTAGAATATTAAAGCAATCAACCGAATATGAAAGAACAAACCTTAGCTAACATGGTAGCTTGGGAAAAATAAAGGAAGGGATGAATGTGAGGAACAAGGCAGGAGAAGCTTCTGCCAAGCATCTCAATTGGGAGAATTTGTTAGCAAGGGTAAATAGGACAGTAGGATATGCAGTGGAGAGGAGGTGGTCAAAGAAGGCTCTGAAGTTTGAAATCTGGAATCATCATGGTAAGCTCGTTGGGAGCAAGACTTCCAACATGTTGTTGCTGGAGACATGCCCAGCAGATGACTCATGAGCATACCTGAACCTGTGGCTGTCATCACCAGACCTAAACAGCAGGGTCCATGATGGCAGAGAGTGTGTCTGTTTTCACCACTGAACACTTTACCTACCTGAAGTGGTTTTTTTAAGAAACATTTGCTAGATGAAAGAATGAAGAGCATGTAGAATAAAAGAATGAAGATCACTAGAAGAGGTTAAGATGGCAAAGTGTGAATGTAAAAATTAAGAAAATGGAACACACACACAACATTAAGTAACACCTACAAATTATAGTTCACAAGAGGGAGCCAGAAGAGGAAGAAAGCCACCAAGACCAACATCAGTACTGAGAGAGTGGTATGAGATAATAAGTCTTAACACTTAGAGGAGGCAGCTTAGAAGTTACATGCTTAGATTTCACTGAAGATAGGAGGGAGTTTGCCCCTAAGACATTTGTGGACCCTGGAGCAGCAATTGCAACATAAAAAGTTGATGCTCTTTAAATATATATGCTTAGAAGGGATACGAAAGGTTGAGCCTTCCAGAATACCCCGTGCTGAGTAATCACACTTTATGGAGATTCTGTAGCAGTTAGAGAGGGGATGTGAACATCATGATCCCAGAAGGATCTTTTTATTACACAAATCAATCAGTCCTCAGTTTAAAACCCTTTAATGACTTTCTATTGCATTTAGGAAGAATCCAAACTCCCTGACATTGCTCAAAAGGCCCTGCACAATATCTGTTCCCAGCCAACCTCTACCATCTGATTTTTTGCCTCCACCTCCTCTGGCCATGACACTCCAGACACACCTACCATCTTGGGTTTCCCCAAACAGGTTCCCTCACCACCCCTACACTCTTCTACATCTAGTTTAATACCTGCTCATTCTTCAATCACAGCTCAAGCATTCACTTCTTTGGCAGAAGCCTTTCCCCTCACTTTAGTCTAATTCAGACTACCCTGTCATATACTAAATAGAGTTCCATGTGTCATCTCTTTACCAACCTGAGAATAGTTTGTGTCAGACATTTATTTGTATACTTTTTTAAGTGTCATTCTCTGCCACTCTACCATAATCTCCATAAGGGCAATATTGGCTTTGGCTCATTTTTATACTCCTAGCATCCAGCAGAGGGTCTGGCACAATTAGGCTCTACAGATATTTATTGAATTATAATAATAATAGCAAACTTGCTCATCTATACTAAGCATTTATTAAATGCCAGGTGTTGTTCTATGTGCTTTACATGAATTGAAGGCAATAGAATATGTAAAAAGCATGGACTCGGAGACAGTCTGGGTTCAAACCTTTGCTTTGCCTCTTATTAAATGTGTGAACTCAGGAAAATCATTAAACTCCCTGTGCCCCAGATTCTAACAATGAAATGGGGATAATGTAGAGTTATGTGATGTTTGGGTAACCGAGGACCAGAGAGATTGATTAGCCTGCCCAAGATCTCAGAGTTACAAGCAGCAGTGCTGAAAACCAAGCCTATACAGTCTGAATCTGCTATTAACCACTATATGGAGGAATAAAGAAGATCATTTCCATCTCTACCTTCCTCCAACCCCACCCTGCCTTTCTCTTTCCTGCAAAACAATTTAGGCCATTAGGCCTTATACCCATCAGAAAATTTCCCAAGAACTGAAATCTGGCAAAGATATTCTTTCCCACCTATGCCATTGTTTCAGTTAGCCAAAGGGCCGTAGATGTGAAGTACCAGAAATGTGTGGAATTTTATAATGGGGATTCACGTGGGGTAAAAGCTTACAGTTCCAAGGTCGTGAAGTGCCCAAATCAAGGCACCAGCAGAGATGTTTTCTCACTAAAGTTGGCAGTCATGTGGTGAAGCAAGATGGCCGCCTATCTCTGCCAAGGTCCCTGTCTTCCCCTCCAGAATCTCTTGTCTCCTGGTACTCAGCTGAGGGAAACCAGGCATAGGGTTTGTCTCTTTCCAGGCCTCCTCTATGAGTCTTCCTGCTCTGCTTTCTTCCCAAGTTCAGCTGCAAGCTCTCAGGCAGATGGCTCATCTCTCCCTGGACCTTGGCTCTTTGACCCTTTGGGGTGTGTCTCTCCTTGCAGCTCAGCTGTGGGTAAAACTGGAGTCCTTACTCTCACATGGCAGGATCAATAGGAGGCCTTTCTTTTCCTCTGTCTCCTTTTATATTAGATGCAGCCAGAGGGTGGAGACCCAAGCTGGCTCACGCCTCACTGACTTAGTCTAATCAAAAGCCCAAAAGCGGCCTTATCAAGGAATCTAATCAAGTGTCCTTCAACCAAATTTAATACAATCAAAGGGTATCACACCCACAGGAATAGATTAGTTTAAATAATCTTTTAGGATTCATAAAATAACTTCAAACTGCCACAGCCATAGAGTCAGAAAAAGAAGAAAACAAAAAAAACCACAGGTGCCCTGGAGTGGCCTGGTGACCGTGACCGACACTGCCGCATTTATATCTCACTTTTGAGGGGGACATCACTTTGCTGACAGATTTCAAATGCCACACCTTTCCACATACACACCAAGATGCTCTATTTGATATTTATGATCACTTAATAAACACATGAAAGATTACATAGAATCTGTGTCCAATGATCCTTGATGACAAAGCATTAGTGACCCAATCCTTTTCCAGACCTAATGATATTTTGCTCCAGTAACCTAGTGCTATATTTCATATGAAACAAATAAGGCACCCATGCATAAAATTAATACAGTAAGCTCCCCAGGCGGTGATAAGTTTAGAAAGGAAACAGGTACATATAACCAGTCCATCCCTCCTGAAGGCAGATTTCCTATAAAACCTTGAGTCACCCATGTCTTAACTTGTAAGACTCTGTTGGAAATTATGCCATCAACTCCCATGAAATACAATAGGACATGTGCAGTCAAGGTGTAAATAAAGGGTGCAGTGGAGCTGCTGAGAAGGTGCTTAGAAATGTGGCCACTTCATTTTCTGTGGGGAGGCGATTGATCCCTAAGCGTTGAGAGCACTCACACCTGCCCTTTGCTATTAACTTATCCTCCCCACTCTGCTCATTCCAGCTCACCTGTGTGTAACCAGGTCCTGAATTCCCTCCTTCCTTTACATTTTATGTAGGGGTAGCCAAAGGTGATCGTGTGCCTTGGAAACCTTTCAGAAGTGGCAGAATCGAGAGTATCATCATGGAAAAACAGGATTTCCCAGATTTCTCTAATTATCAGTACAAAACACCTCTGCCTCTGAAAGTGTGAGTCTAATAAGGACATTCACAGATAAACCCTACATGTTCCTTGAAACATGTCTTAGTCACCCACGCAATGAAAATAACTGCCAAGATTTGGAACAAAAATATTCAAAAGTGGGATTTGAAATCTGAAAACTGAATAATGTTGCCCAGAGAAATTTGTGGGTTTTGAAGAACAAAGGAGGTAACCGGTGTGGCATGTATCCCATTAGGTCTCCCTGAGAACAGAAAAATGAAGGATCTGAATTATTTAAGGAATGTGTTGTTAATTTACTGCATGCATCATGGTGTACTTGGGTAGTATCTGAGAATAAGGGCTTCTGAGTGAAATGATATTGAGAATGGCAGTTGTTTTTTTCTCTTCGCCAGGCTCAAAACAGCATCTGTTATGAACTTCAGATGCCTGCTATGCCTTTCCTCATTCGGTTGCAAAAATGAGTTTTTGAAATGTGTTTGACTCACATAGCTACTGTACACCCAGTAAATTATATATGCAAGTGTGTTTAATGGATTCTTTTTGGCCTTGTTAGCATTTATGTTTCTTGTTATGTCATTTTGAAGAAAAAAATGAAAAACAAACATTGTCTTCTAAGGTTCTCATTTCCGAAAGGGGAATTGGCAAGTATTCCCTTTTTACCCCATCCTAGTGGGCGTCCTGAACCACAATAGAGTAGTTTACATGTTAAATTGATAACATGAGTCTCCATGGAAAATGAGAAGCAAGCAAAAATATACCCTGAGGGGATCCTAAGGTGCAGAAATGTGATCTCCTTTCTGTATAACCAAAGCATTAATATTAATAGTGAGTTAGGTTGCTTACTTTGCAAGCAACTCTTCTCCCCAGGGTATTTTTGCAGTATTGACAAATCCTACTTCATTCTGACTCCATTTCCTGACTTTGAAGTTCAGGCACCAGGCTGTTAGCATTTTCTGGCAGATCCTTCTTTTCCTTACAGGTCAGAGAGAGCCCAGACTTGTGCTTCAATGGTAATACATCCTTGGTTCCATACTTATTCAGGGAGTTCTCTTCCTCTACCCCTCTTCAATTTTCCCTCCTTAACTATATTATTTCCAACAGTAATCATCCTAGACCTCTGAATTATGGGAACTTCTGTTTAATTCAATTTTTAATGAAAAATAACTAATATTTTTAGCCGCACACATAAAGTTCCCAGAAGTTCTAGGAGTCACAGCAACATTCCAGAAAAGAATCTACGTTTCACTTTGCCATGATCAGGATTTGCACTTTCACAAGCACAGCTTGGTCACCTTGCACTCCCATTTTAGTGAAAAATGTCTTAGGAAATCTAGAGAAAATATGTGACTAAATGTTGTAGCTATTGATAAATAACACTTCCTCTAGTGCTTTGGGGTTCTAGGCAGATAATGACATTTTTTACAATATTGACAAGTACTTATTTGTGCACTAGAACGTTAAACTCAAAACAATATTTTAAAGTTCATCTTTTCCACTTCCATCATTTGATAGATGAGGACATTAAGCCCCAAAGAAAAGTGGTTTTGCACAAAATAATAATATAGTAACAGAATGTATTGTGTAATAGTAGTTCAGGATTAGGATACCTAGAATACTCGAATTTCCAGTTAGAGATAACTGGTTGAACCCACGTGTTCATTCCTTCTCTAGATACCACTAAAATGTTAGTAAATAAATGTGTTTAAGTTTGAGCTGTAACAGCAAAGAGAGTGGAAAAAGAGGCAGCCTAAAGAAAGATTCTACAACATTCTGGAATATAGAGGTGGGTGGAGAAGGGATCATTGATGGAAGCAGGCAGAGAGAGCCAGAATTCCTGATGTTCACATGTGGCAGAGGGTGGGAGACAAGAAGAGCAGTCAAAGTGCAGCTGGCCCAGAGTAAAGCCAGCCAGACAAAGTAGAAGGAAAGATGATTTTAGAAAGAATGGTTACAGGACTAAAAGGAAAATGACAATAAAATAGAGCTTTTACAAAGGACTGGAGGAGAGAGGAAGGGCGTTTATGATAAGGATGTCACATAACAAGAAGAAAACAAAGCTAGTTTGTTAGTTTGCAGCGTCAGGAAATATAGCTGCTGTACGAAAGAAGAATGTAATCATAATTAATAGTCAGACCTTTCCTAGAACTAGGCATAGTTCTAGAATTCTTGGGATAATTCAGCTTTTAATATTCATTGAGTATTTACTATGTAGAAATAATTGTCAGAGTTACAATGTGAACAAGAAAAAGATAGGCCTGATGATGGAGACAGACATCTACATATCTAATTATAATGTAAGCCATATTAATATGCCTTCCATGAGAATTGGACAAGCAGAGTGTTGTGGTAGCAAAAAGAAAATGATAATTCAGACAGTGAAAGTCAGAAAGACTTTTTATTAAACTATAGTCTTAAAAAGTCAGGTTGGATTTTGAAAATTTTTTAAATCAAAAAAAAAAAAAAAAGGAAGGAAAGACTTTCATGAGGAGGGAACAGAAAAATCTATGTCATTGGTGCTAGAAAGGAACATGCTTGTTTGGAGATGGTGAGTAGATTGATAAAGCATGAGCATGGGTTGAATAAGGGTGTCATGAAGAAGTCATTTGCCAGATCATGGACAGCCTAAAATCCCAGAGAAAGGAATTTGGATATTATAATTAAATTTTATAACAGGTATGGATCCATTGTGTATATTTGGTATAGGAGAGAAATAGTCATATATGTTTTTTAATAAATATAATAGGGGTATGATTTACATTCAATAAAATGAACCCAACCTAAAAGAACAGTTTGATGAGTTTTGAAAAATGTATATACTGTGTAACCACCATCTCAATCAAGATGAAGAACATTTCCATCATCCCCAAATGCTCCCTCTTGACTTTTCCCAGTCAGTCCCTAAACCAGGAGGGTTCCACGGACCTCTTTGCCAGTCAGGTGAAAACCATGGACCCCTTTCTAAGTCCACACTATACTGTAAATTATTTAATAAATATACCACACCCACTCTAAACGTCTCCACAAGAACAATGTTTTTTTGAATTTCAATTCAAGCTCACGGATCCCTTGTTAAGAACCCCTGCCCTAAACCATCTATCCCACCACCTATTGACCTCACTCTGATCACTATAGATGAATTTTGTCCATTCTATGTTTGTAGGTAGGTGGAATTATATAGTATGTACTCTTTTGAATCTGGCGTTGTTCACTTAACATCATACTTCTTGAGCTTCATCCTGCCCATGGACCATGGAAGGTAGCCTCTCCATCAACAGAACTAGCCCATTTTCAAGATCCTGTAGTCATCCCTCTGTTACAGTTATTTATTGCCAGAAAATAAATGACTTAAAATAGCAATAATAATGTATTTTCCTTTTGAATTAGTAGTTTGGACAAAACTTAGTGAGAAAAGCTCATCTACGCTCCACGTGGCCTCAGAGGGCAATTCAACTGGGACTGGAATTTCACTTCCAAGCTGGCTCACTTATATGGCTGGCCAGTTAGTGCTGGCTTCTGACTGAGAGTTTGGCCAGAGCTGTTGGTCAAGGTCTCAGTTCCTCTTCATATAGGCCTCTTCATATAGAGTTCTTAGTATGGAAGCTAGATTCCAAGAGCTAGTATTCCACGAGACAGGAAGTGGAAGTAGAAACGACTGCTGTCTTAAGGCCTGGTTCCAAAAATTGGCGCATTACTTTCACTGTATTCTATTAGTAAAGCAGTCACAGAGTTTTTCCGGACTCATGGTCCAGAGCCCACCTTTCAAATGCCAAAGAATTTACAGCCATTTTTAATCACCACACCTTTCTATCCAAGGGAGGCCTTCCCCCACCCCAGATGGCTCCCTCATTTGTTTGCTTGTTGTTTGCAGTCATTGTTGCTCGTTGTTTTTGGGGTTTTTTATTTTGTTCATTGTCTGCTCGTTGCTTGTTTTTTCTTTAGGATGCAACAGGAACTGGACCCAGGACTTCCCGTTTGGGAGGCGGGCACTCAACTGCTTGGGCCACATCCTCTTCCTGCTAGTTTTTTTTTGTTCATTGCTCATTGTCTTTTTTTGCTCATTGTCTACTTATTGTCTGCTTGTTGTTTTTGCTCATCTGCTTGTATGTTTTTGCTCATTGTCTGCTTGTTGTTGTTGTCGTTGTTGTTTTGCTCCATGCCTGCTCGTTGTCTGCTCATTGTCTGCTCATTGTTTGTCTTCTTTAGGAGGCACCAGGAACCAAACCCAGGAAATCCGATGTGAGAGGTGGGTGCTCAACTGCTTGAGCCACATCTGCTCCTGGGAGAGTCTTTTTGAATAAAAGGCTTACTCAACAAATTAATCTAGTTTGCTTGTCTGTTATCACAGATATTTGATGAAATAAAAGCAAGAAAGACAAAGACCAAGGTGAACAAACTGAATAATGGGAGGAAGCAGAAATGTTACAAATAATTGGATAATAGGTTTTATGAAATTTTAATTTTAATTAAATGCTAATTAATCTGTAATTATTCTCAAGGATAATAAGAGGATATCAACATCCATAAAATAAGCACAAGTTGCTCTTTTAAAAATAAAGGAAATCAGAGAACAAGATAGGATTCTTGGATATTATAAATAAAATTATCAAAATATAAAATTCACCAGAGGGATTGAATCTTAGATTGGATATAACCGAAAATCAAGTTAGAGATATGAAAGATAACATAAAATAAATTACTCAGAATTTAAAGTTAAAAGACAAAATGATGAAGCAAAGAAAAAATATGGCACACAGAAGCTAGATCCAGGAGGCACAACATCTGTCTACTAGGAGTTCCATAAGGAGAATGCAGAGAGAATTAAATGGAAAAGATGAGCAAAGCAAAGAAAAAATTTCCCTAAAAATAGATTTCAGATTTAAACAAGTCACCCAAAGTCAAGAAGAATGAAGGATATGACCCAAAGTCATAGTTAACCATTCTTGGGTGAAATTTCTGAAATCTAAGATTAAAAATAAGGCTCTCACGGACTCCTGAGGAAACAAAAAAAGTCCAAATGAAAAGAAGAATCATATTATCAGCCTCAATATTAGCAATGCTAAATTCTAAAAGAAACTAAAATAATGCCTTCAAATGTCTGACGAAGAATGATTTAAACCTATAATTTTATGACTAACCAGTCTCTGAATCAAATGTGTAGATAAAAATAATTACATTTTCAGACATTTAAGGACTCAGAAAGCTTCCAACACACTTTCTGAAAAGAGTTCCTAAAGTTCTATTGCAGCAAAATGAAAAAAGAGATCCAAGAAAAAAGAAATAGGATGTAAGAAATAGTGGAACCAACCCAAGAGTGCAGTAAGATGATATCCCAGGATTATAGCAGTAATGCAGGCCATATTAGAAGAGGAAATTAGAAGTCTCCAGGAAGAACAATTCAATTACATTGCTTAAAGAAAATGGAAAATCTTAGTGATGTTTACATCAAAAAGGGGGAAAAAAACAGAAATTCTGGGGAAAATAAAATCAAAAAGCTCTGAAAGAAAGACATGATCCTAATATGAAATCAACTATTGAGTAAAAGAAAGAAACATCCACTTGATCTTGTGCTGGGAATATTCTCCTTCAAACGGCATAGGGACAGCAACCTAGCATTAAACTTCCTTCTCTGTGGATCTAATCATGCACTTCTTGGTTTAGTTCTGCAATGAATAAAACTGAAATATATTCCACAGTGTTCATTGTTTTCCTTTTCAGAATTAACCTACGGACAGATTTCAAACACCTAGAATCTCTCTTTCTTTAATCTACCATAATGGTAGATTAAAAAATATATTTATTTAGTCATGTCCTCAGTCACATGGCTTAAATTCTGTTAGGACACAGTTTCTTTTTTGTTAAATGGAGATAGTAATATGAAGTATTTATGGGTTTATCAGAATCATTGAATGAGATGATCCTTACAAAAGTGCTTAACATAGAGCTTGACACACTGTAAATGTTTACTATATCTTAACTATATTTTTATTATTATGAAAAAATTATAAACTGAAAAATATTTTAATTCAAACTGTTTTGAATTAAATTTTTCTATATACACAATATGTAAATGCACTTTTTTGTAAAACTGAGAGCATACTTTCTATTCTGTTCTGGTTCTTTTTCACATAACATTATATATGAGCATTTCCCATATCATTAAGTATTATATTAAAAAATAATTCATAGTATCTTTTTAGAGATAATTTTAATGGGTACATTCTAGCATATGGTTGAACCATAAAATATTTTAATTGTTCCTCAATTGTTGAATGCTTACACTGTTAATATTTTTTCTATCATAAAATAAAGTCTTTAATAAACTATAGCAGTGTCCTAAGGCAGAAATAAAATGATTCAACTTCATTCAAGCCAAGAAGAGGGTAAAAATTTATTCAAGCAAAGAGGTTCTCTGAGACTTCAATCTCAAATTCTTCTTCAAAATATGGTCTTCAAAACTCAAACAGTATCCTTTCCCCTGTTTATCCTTGTCTTAAATGACAATTTCACTTTCTTCTTTAATTCTCTTCCCTATTCAATGTATTGTTTTATTTGTTTCTTTTTCTTTTTTCTTGTTTGCTTGTTTACCTTGTGTGAGGGTCACCTTTGGCACTGAAAATAACCAATTAGAGAAGATCTAAATATCTGGGAAAAGCAACCCTTATTTTTTCTCATTATTTTACTGTCTTTTGTTTCCCAATTAACACAGGAAAATTCATACAGCATCAATCTCTCTTCAGTTGCCCAGTCTGAGGGTTTACCATTATCACTGAATAAAATTTTAAGCTTTGGTTTTGAAAATACAAGCACTTGCAGCTGAGGTCCAATTCTTTTTAAGTGATGTGATATTAATGGCTTTGGCTGTTTTCTTTCTCTTAGCAGAGGGAAAGAGTTCAGTGGCTTAATTTTTCATGCTTTCATGAATTTAAAAATAAATAAATAAATAAAATGATCCAGAGGCAGTAAATTATTCATCGTGTTGCTTAGCCTTAAATCCCCAGTTAATTTTTTTCTTTTGTTTCCACATATACTTTTTCTTGCTCCATAATACTTCAGATACCAGTTAATAAATATGTGTGCTTGCGTGTTGATCACTGGGTTTAATCGCGTGAATATGTTTATCAAATCCAAGGGACTAATTATTATAAGCTTTCTACTGCATTGAGGAGCATTTTGCTGGGAATTGAATATTAAAAATTCAAAAGATCTTTCTCCATGCAAAATGGAAACTGATTTATTCTCACAAGAAAAGATAGGATAAGCAGAAATAAAATTGGCAAAAGAAAGCAAAATATATTTTAATTGGCTTCCTTGAACATATTTCAGTCTTCCTTCCTAGTAAAGAATTAGAAAAGAAACCATTTAAAGTAGCATGTACAAAAAGGCCAGAAACGAAGCATCATTTATGATACTAAAAGTAGCTTCTGTAATTCTGTAATTTCCATGTTTTGGGGTAAGTTTTTATAGCTATAAATACTTGGGTAAAGAAGTATTAACCAAAGTTTAAATATAGGATCTAGAATGTGACTTCTCATGTATGAAAATACATCTCTCATGGGTCAGTTAACCCAGAACATTTGACCCGAGGATTTGTCAGCATAAAATAAATATAAAACTAGCAAAAGGAACAAATACCTGCATTATAATTTCTGTTAGATGATGTCATGTGTTAAAGGAAGCAACTTGACCCATGGCATAACAAGTTCACATATAAAAACAGTCACAAGTTGAGAGAGCAGTTGTATTTGACAGCATTGAGCCAGTTCTGAGAATTCCTATGTGCACCTTTGCAAGCTAGTAATACTCAAAATAGGTCTCAGAGACCATTTGTCCAGCGCTTTTTAAATTCTTTTCTGGAGACTGGGAAACTTCCATAGACGTGTCTGAATGTTCATTGTGGGGAAAGAGGGGAAAGTTAAGCAATCATCCCCCACCTTTTCAACCAGAGTAGCTCAATTTTTATCTGTCTTATAAATTGAGGGAAGATATAAAATTCCATCTCAGAAAGGGTTCCTCTGCTTTAAAAAAAAAAAATTCTCTGGTCCAATGCCCTCCTTTTACATATGAGAAAACTAAGTGCCAGAAGATAGTGTTTATCCAATATTGCAGTCATATGGTGTCAAAATCAGAAGGACAACCCAGCAACATTACCAACGCCATTAATTTACACCCCTCATATACTCTCAAGAGCCCTCTTTCACTGGAAACTTAGAGAGGTAAGATTATTTTTGGTCAACTTTCTTATCATAACTTGCCAATGCAACTGGAAAGTCAAACTTAGGGGGAATTATCAAAAGGGAAAAAATTATTTAAATGGCTCAATTTTCTTTTTCTGTGCTCCAGGAATCTGTAGGTCCCATGACTGAGCAAGTTATTAAACTGTTAAGCCTTAATGTCTTCATGTTTTAATGGGGGTAATAATTATATCAACACATTAAAGCAACAATAAGATACCATTTTACACCTCTCAGACTAGCAAAAATTTAAATGTCAGACCATATCAAATGTTGTTGAGAAAATAGGAAGACAAGAGCATTCGAGCACTGCTCATGACAGGATAATTTGGTTTAAGTTTTGGAGAACCATAGGGTAAAATCTAGTAGAGTTGAAAACACATATGCCTGAGAGCCAGTGAGGTTGCTTCTTATTTCACATGCCTGCGTATCTTATAGAAGATGGTTATAAAGATGATCTTTGTAGCATTGTTTTTTAAAGTGGAAAATTGAAAACAGATATCCATCAGCATGAAAATTGAAAAATTGTGATATGATAAAATATTATGCAGCAGTTAAAATAAATGAACTAGGGGAGCGGGTGTGGCTCAGCAGTTCAGTGAATGCTTCACATATACAAATTCCCCGGTTCAATCCCCGTTGTCTCCTGAAAATAAAATAAAAATGAAATGAAATGAAATAGATCCTTGTGTACCAATATGTGTAACTGAGTGATCTAGGGCTAATTAATAAATGTTTTTGTGGCTCTGTTTCTTCATTTGAAAAAGTGGGGATAATAATGGCAAACTAATTCATAGGGTTGTTGGGGGTTACATTAAATATTAAATGAGTTACATGTAAATCACTTAGAATAGTCTGATACATCATAAACTCTACAGAAGTGTGCACTCTTGCTACTATGTATCTGAAAACAATGTTGAATGAGAAAAACAAGTAGCAGAGCATTTCAAACATCATATAGTGTTCCCATACTCTAGATAAATATTCATCTTGGAATTTCAGGACAAGAAATTGAAATTCCCAACTATTATTCAAATCATAATTTACCCCATATTTTTCATAAACCTGCATTTTAAAATAATATTGGGTTGTCAAAATAACAATGGGTTGCCAAAATAACAAGCAATTAATCATTTTTATGATAGCGTTATATTAAAATTTTAGGAATTTTTTTTTAATTAATTAATTTATTTATTTCTCTGCCACTGCCCCCGCCTCATTGTTTTGCACTCGCTGTCTGCTGCCTGTGTGTTCTTCTGTGTCTGCTTGTCTTCTCTTTAGGTGGGTGGCATCAGGAACCAATCCTGGGACCTTCAGAATGAGATAGAGGTGCTCAATCTCTTACACCACCTCAGCTCCCTGGTCTGCTGAGTTTCTTATTGTCTCCTCTGTGTCTCTTTTTGTTGCGTCATCTTACTGCGCCAGCTCTCTGCGCAGGCCAGCACTCCTGCACAGGCCAGCTCTCCTGCACAGGCCAGCACTCCACATGGACCAGCTGTCCACTCGGGCCAGCTCACCTTTTACCAGGAGGCCCTGGGAATCGAACCCTGGACCTCCTATATTGTACATGGGAGCCCAACCGCTTGAGCCACATCCACTCTCCTATAAATAATTTTAAACATGGTTTATTATTACTAACAAATTTATAGTGATAATTTTATATTTCAAAGATAAATAAAATTCTCTCTACCTGATATAGACATTTGATAACATAAAACATTTTAAAAATATATTAAATAAAAAATACCAATAAAAGTCATTTTAAAATGAAAGATAATAAATATGTAGATGTGCAGAAATTGCTTTCATTTTGTATTGACAGTGGTCAAATTTTAAGAGTGTGTTAAAGAGCATGCTCAAGTTGGGTACATGTTGCTAAATGTGAACTCATTTCCTTTATTAACAAGGTAAATATTTTGTCCGCATTACAACAAATTCTAATCTATAACAAATTTCCAAACCCCGGAAAATGTCAGCAAACATTATTGTGCAGTTTTCAATTAATTTAACATTTGAATCTCCTAGCGAGGTTAGCAGCATTACACAGAATCATTCACCAAAATTTTCAGTGTAAGGACTTATTTTGCTTCCCAAACTCGTTATTTCTTGGAACACCACTCACAGGGTTTGCCTAAAGTGTACTATGCGTATAAACTTCTACAAATTTCTTCTATTTGCAAGAACAAGTCACTCAGCAGCAGGGAGGACCGTAAGCAAGCCCACCTCATAGGGCCACAACCACAAGCAGGACTGATTCGACTGTGGCGGCATTTCTCCTACACACCTGTCCTGGTTCCCACAGTTATCAAGCTCAGCCTTCAACTTCACTTGTCAGTGTTTACTGCCCTTGCCTTCAACTTGATGTCAACAGATTCCTTCAACCCAGCAATGTTTTCATGTTGACAGTTTAGCTTTAATTCCTTCAAGAGTTATAATACTTTTCTCATTTTCCCAATTTCTCAACTGATTTTTCTCAAGATTTGGGATTCATATATATCTTTCCCAAAAAAGTCTGAGAAGGAATTTCCACATGGAAACCCTAATATATAATATAAAAACATAGACCAAAGAAAGATATATACAATATTCATGACTGTAATTATAGCTAAGAAATGGGAGGGGGAGGAGTATGGAGAGAGAAATAAAAGAAATTAGACTGTATCTGCAATATTCAATCTCTTTCATGAAAAATTGAAAGCAAAAATGACGACATTGTGTTTGTTAGTCCTGGGTGGAGTGTACATGTATGTTCAGTGCATTATTTTACTTTTATGTTCTTCCAAAATCCTTCTAAAGGGATCCCCTGGGCAGTTGATAATTTTGTTTCCTGGGCCCCACTACCAGAGGTACTGATTCAGTGGGTCTGGAGTGGAGGCAAAGAATGTTCCTTTTTACTAGTGCCCTAGAGGATTGCTAGGCAGATGGCATAAGACCAGATGGGATCTGCTGACCAAATCCAAGGAACACAGAAGCAAACCAGGGGAATCAAGAGTCCTAAACCATGGCCAAACAGAATTTGCAAATCACACCCTGTGGCCAAAGGAACAAGCTTAGCAGCGGGACTGGCTGTGCTTTTGAGGTAGCTGTGTGTGGTAGGAAAGGCTTCCCAATCCTTAATCCTCATGAAATAGCACCCACAGATGCCTTTTCCACCCCAGTAGGGCCAGTGCTGCTGGGATGGTGTCAACTGACTCCTAGCGCTATTCTCTAGATGCATTTTAATAAAGACAAGGGCTGGTTGGGGAGGTTAGGGGAGGCAGAAGATAAAGATTTATCCTGAAGGGGACAATATTTTGAGAATTTCCAAAGTCTTTGCTTTTAAGAAAAATTTCAAGACATGTTCCCCATTTTCTTTCTTTATGTTGCCCTTAAAAGCATTGTCAAACCTCATTGTGTTTCTTCTAAAGCTTTTCATCACACTTTATATTTTCCAATTGCTTTGCAACCATGAGCCAGTTAATGATTAAATTACTAGTTTCAAACTCTCATTATAAAGTAATAATGTCAACTTCTTGTTTCTTTTGATTTCTTGATTTTAAATTTCTTAACTCAGACCATTAGGTAGACCATATGCTAATATATGAGAAATATTTATGCTATAGGAAATTTATGTATGTTTTATGATACCACTAAGTGCAGCAAGAAGCAAGCTTTAGAGCTCGTAATGAAAAATTAATACAGACTCCTGAATTGTAAAACAAATGGATATGTTCTCTTCGTTCTCTCTATGTAGAAATGGGGTTCTGATAAAAAGAAGACCAGCTACCTGGAGTTCTGTGTCCAAGTTCTCAGAAAAAAAATCCTGGTTTCTACAGTAGTCCATTGTCTTCCAACAGCGGTGCCACTGACAACTTGTCGAACTTCACATAAGCTTCTGACTTCTGGATCTTTACTTTCCTCTCTTTCCTCTCATCTCTTTCTGGCTGGCTGTTGATTTCTGATGCCAAACTGAAGGGAGACCCCCCTTTCTAATTATAACCAACAAGACTCATTGCCATCCTGATCAAAGCTATACCATGTAGAAATTATTTGGATATTTATCCAAATGCCATGAAGTAAGTGGGATACCATCTGGAGACAGGGTTCACATACAGACTGTTATTCTGACTTTAGCATTTACACAGTGCCACAAGCTGCTATTGTGGCATATTGAGCTATACCAGCTACATATACACATTTTTTATTTTAAAAATTGAAAAAACAAGTTTAATTGTCCCACATGACTTCCAGTTGACAAATTCATCTGCTTTGCAGCATCTGAAGCACATTCTTCCCACTTTCCACTTAAATTAAGTGTTTACAATTAAGATTTACAATCAGACTTTGGAAAGCCCAATGCCAGAACATGCATAGTCTCTGACCTAACTCTGAGCCAGGTATACTGAGATGCTGGACATGACACTGCACTGAGGAAAATCTATCTGGGCTCTGACTCACGAAACATAGGCAGCATGAATTGAGGTAAGAGACATGTCAATTTCCCTACTGTCTGCCCCCTGACTCAAAAGTTCTAAAGTTGTTGCCCACCAAAATACCAGGCAACCACCCCTAAACTTCATGGACTACTGTTTTGTGAGACAGCTGAAGCACCATACTCATGCCCCTGATCTCATCCTCGTTGTTCTACTGTGCATTGAAAGATAGCATCTCCCAGAATGCAACTGGGCAGCAGCAAGTGTAATGGTGAAAATGGGAAGGCAAGAGCCATGGAAATAGCCATGACAAACCTTACAAGAAAAGTGCTATAAATAAGAAAACACGTGGAGGTGGAGAAAGGACAAAGGCTGCTAACATTCCATGCTGGAAAATGTTAAGAGTTTTGATCCATTAGTGCAGAGGTTAAATTTTTTTAAAAGTTGGTTAAAAAAGAAAGATGGTACCTCATCAAGCAAAACTAAATGAACGATTGCTAAATGCTAGCTATTGGTAAATGCAGGAAGTTAGAAATGTATTTACATGCAAAGGGGACTAAATCTTCACCCAAATGGAAATAGAGCATTACAGAGGGCACACCACATAATCTCCTTGTGGGCAAACACATAGTAAGCATATGTTCACTTTGTTGAAAAATCAGCAAGGAGAATAAAATGAATCTAATGATGATTGCACATAAATAGTCAACACTGAGTCAATGACCCAGTGTCATTGACTCACCTCCAATGTGTCCAGGCCATGCACTTTGGGTGGACTCAGATCCATCTAAATCAATTAGGATAATTCCATGCCCCCTAAATCCAGGGGCGGGGTTAAGTAATGATTGATGGCATAATGCTTAGGGCTTTATAAGTCAGAAGATCCCTCCCTCTTATTGCAAAGGACCCAGGAGTAGTGGTTCATCCTCCCTCTCACTAAGGGAGGAACCAAACAAGGAGAGAGATGAAAATGTATTGGGTCCTTGCTGACATCATTATAGCACTGGTTCAAAAACAAAAACAAATAAAACCAATGGAGAAAAAAACAGCCCCGAAACTTGAATCACATCCCATTCTAGCACTTTTGTCATGTGAACCAATATATTCTCTTTTGACCTAAGCCAGTTTGAGTTAGCTTCTGTTACTTGCAATCAAAGGCATTCTAATAAGCTGACATTCATTACTATTTACTTTGTATGAGCAATTAGACTATGTACTTTTCACGTATTATTTTATTAATTCTCATCATAACTACATGAGCTAAACACTGCGGGTTAAGAAAATTACCTTCCCTTCTAAGATGTATAGCTACCTTGTAGTATCTAGTCCCAAAACACTTTGGTATTCATCCATTAATTTAGTACATATGTGCCCTACAAAGTCATGGCCCTGTAACAAATACCAAGCCAGATCAGAAAGAGATTGTGTGCATGTCAGTAAATGCTGAGCTCCTAGAAAGCACAAACAACCAAAATGCAACAAAAATAAATGCTAAGTGTCCAAAGAGAAGTAAAGATAAAGTGTTGAGAGCATTCAGAGGAAGGAAGAGGGCACCTCAAGGGAAAGGAACTAAGGACAGCTTCCCAGGGTTGAGCTGAGCCCTTTATTATAAGGAGAGGAATGAGTGGAGGTGCAGAAGCACACTCCATGCCAAAGAATGACAAGAGGCAAGGTGAGGAGCAGGAAAGGAACAAAGGATAAGATTAGAGAGGTAGGGTTGGTGCAAAGACATGGAGAGTCTTGAATAGGAAGATCTTTGAAAAACTGAGTGGAAATATCAGAGCTATGCATCAAGAGTCAATAGGAAGGAGACTAAATTGGATTGGAGGGGAAGATTGAAGGAAAGTAGTGGGGGGAATTTAATTAAATAGTCTTTCAGATTTATAGTAAGACTGATCTGGGACTATGGTGAATTTTATAGATGAGTAATCTCAAGCACAGAGAAGTTACTAACATATTTAACATATTCAAAGTCACACAGCTGGTTAGTGACAGAGCCAGGATTCAAGTCTGGGAAATGTGGCTCCAAAGTCCATGCTTTCAACGAACTCTGTTATATGGCTTCTTGATAATAATGTTTTTCAATAATATACTACCTGTTCCAGCCATTCCAAAAGCTAAGGGCACAGCTATGACCTGACATTTAATAAACAAATAAATACTTCAATGCATATAAAGGAGTAAAAGTTAAAATTTGGACAGTAAAAATCCTATAATAGACAAGAATGAGTACATAAATTATGAAACATCTACACCATGGGCATTAAAAATGATGTTTGAAATAATATTTTATGGTATAGGAGTAGCTTCATAATATATTAAGTGAAAATGTCAGATTACCAAGCTACATCTATAACAATATTGCATAGAATGAATATGGAAATAATCTATACAAAAATATTTATAGTTATTATTTATCTTGAAGGAAGGATTTGGTGTGACTTTTATCATCTTTATTTTCCTGAATTTTAGGATTTTTCTACTTGACTTCTGTCGTAAAAGTGTTCCATTTGTGAGTGCTAAGTAACTAATTTGCTAAAGTCCTTCACTTCTCATACATGTCTTAAATAGAGTCTCACCATTTCATGTTTAGTTTCTTTAATATATTTTTAATATATACGAGTGCTAAACAGGTACCAGACCCTGTGTTAAGCACTGGAGTTGCAATTGTGAATAAGATGCATATAATCATGAACCTTAAAGCCTAGTAGAGAACAAGATAATGAACAAATAAATTAAAATGTGATTGTTGTTTCAAAAGGGCAATTACAGGATATTATGAGAGTACCTAGGAGTACCGAAGCCTGGCTGAGGAAGGAGGTTTAAGATGAGAAGTAGAAGTGAGGTAAAGAATGGGGGTCAGAGAATTCCAGGAAGAGCCAACAGCACACATGATGTACTTAGGAGAAGGGGTGTGGACGTGGATAAAAAAAAAAAAAGGCACGAGTGTTCTGGGAAGACAATGGCGATCTAGGCCAAGCTGGAAGCTGGAGGGACTGAGAAAATATTAACTGCTGTGGACTTTGTCCTGAAGGTAATGGAAGCCACTTGTACCGTGGGGCTGTCTGAAGTAGAACAATAGACGTTGCAAGGAAGCCAGTTAGGAGGTTTTTGTTGAAAAGATGGTCACTTGGACAAGGAGAGTGGCAGCAGATAAGGAGAAAAACAAACCAGTCAAGAGGTATTTAAGAAGTGGAATCAATAGGACTCATCAATTGAATGTGGTTGGTATGAGTGAGCAAACTGTCAAAGACGGCTCCCTGATTTCTGATTTGAACAATGGGATAGAATGGATGTAATTTAATGAGCTACAAAGCAATTGGAGTGGAAGAGGTTAGCAAAAAATGAAACAGAACTTAGCTCTAACATCTAAACTAGTTTATATAATTCTGAAATAAGATCTATACTTCCTGGTGAAAACTTAAACTGGCAGAATAGGCAACTTGTTCAGAAAATAATTTTTCAGGGATCTGGGAGTGAGTGACTAGCTTTCAGAAGTCCTTGTAAAGATAAATGCTCCTACTGACAGCTAGGATTTGAAAAGATATGTGTAATTCCAACTACTTATATCAGCATTGACTTAAGTAAAATTTACTATCATTTGATCAATAGGGTATCTTGCAGACAAACAGGCAGGTGCCTCATTCTGCATCTGTTCTAAATGGAATTTAGAGGTACACATCTCACCTCATTTACACTTGCTTTCAGAGCTTGACAACAGTGTTAGTGCTTCAAGTTGGAGTCTGATTTCATTTTATTAATAAAAAAGTTAAAGATACTTTTTGTTTTCAAATCTTTTTCTATTGCTTCCTTTCAAAACAGACTGTTTTGTGATGCCATTGCCTTAAGGGTCCTCAAGCAGCACCATTCAGTGATACCAACAATTGATTGGACACCTGGATGGGTACCTCATAACTGCTGAACAGGCAGATCAGGAAGATCATGGGGGTGAGGACGGGCTTGGAAAATTAAAATGCCTCCAAGAGCAAAGCAAGCCATAGGAATGAATGCAGTAGGCTGAGCATGAAACAAGCAATGCAAACACAACATTAAGTGGCAAACAACATTCAGCCTCAGACCTGGCAAGACAGTGTGGAGTGGTGAGGACTATAGCGATATGGAGTGGTGTGCATGCCCTACCCAAACATGAAACACCTGCTCAGCTGATTGCTGCCACACAGGATGATGGGCCCCAAATTGCCAGATCTTTTAATTTTTCAAGGTTAGCCATAAAGGTTAAGTTTTTATGTGAGTCTCCTGATTTGTACATATTGTCAATTGATTCTATTTAAATAGCTGTATAAACCAAATAAGACAAGCCTATCATAGGCTGTCATTTTGCAACAGCGATAGAAAAATAAAATAAAACATTACTTTCCTAAAATTTCTCATGTCTTTTGTTGAAAGGAGTGGTCCCTTCCAGACCATGAATATCTTTAATGTCTAAAATTGAATAATTTCCTTATGCATTCTTTTTCAGAAAACACTGGAAATTTAAAAGTTTGGAACATAAAATCTTTGTAAGACACAACTGGCTAAAGAATACCCGTGGCATTGTCAGTCTTTGCAGATGGGTCCTAAGTGAATCAAATTCATTTTTTAAATTAATTTTCAGTGTTTGTCAGGCATTAGCACGAGACAAGACAAAATGGAAAACATGGTCCCTGCCCAAGGGGCATGAAATCTACACAAGGAAGACAAACCACTCCAGAAATAAAAAACACCAGCTGGGAAGGAGGCATAATTAATGAAATAGTGCCAAGATTATTGTCTCGCTACAATCACCAGGTGTTTCAGATGCTGCCACAGAGACTGATGACTTGTGGCTAAGGGGACAGGCCAGGGTCTGATGCACCTCACCATGCACAGAGGAGTGAAATAGAAAAGCTCTCCTACGCTGCAGTGCCTCACTTCTGTCCACAAAACGCAGCAAGTGAGCTAACTGATTTGCAAAACCCTGGAAACGTCCTTAAGGGTAGACATTTTACAGTTACACAATTCCCTTGACCTTTACAGAAATTTAATGGCATGAATTGCCTTACCTTTCCTAGGTTCACCCCAATTTATTTTTAGAGTTTTTGCTATTGTTGTCCTGATTGTTTAAAGGTTTTAATAAAGGGTTAGGGGAAATGGTTGGAAAATATATGCCATAACCAACACAATATGATCCTAATTTTGTTTTTGTTTTTAATGTAAGCAAATAAAAAAGACCAGAAAGAAATACAGCAACGTGCACAGCTGTCTCTGGGTGGCTGAGATCTTAGGTGACTGTGATTATAACAGCAGCCGAAACCAACCATATTTTTTTCATTCTGTTCTGTGACTTTGTCCTGCACTGCCTCTTTGTGTGAAATTTCAGAGAGTTCCATAACTTTTTCTGTGAAATTTCAGAGAGTTCCATAACTTTTTCTGGTGACTTTTAAGTAATAAAGAAATAGTCTCTTTCTCAAGACACTAAAACTTCCAGTCCTATCTCAGAATTGTACAATCCCAGTTAGGTATAATATTAAAACTGCAGACTCTGATCCAATTAAATCTTCTCCTCCATAATGTGCAGTAGTGCTCAGGCCTGCTTTAGACTGGAGAGCATACAATGAGCAAGAGTTGAGAGCTTGGCTTCTTCTCTTTCTCATGTCACATCCTCCCCAACTTGCTAACTGAAATGGGCAGCCTCTCCAGGGCTGGTTGAGTGGGAGGAGAGGTAGGGGAGCAGACGAGGTTTTCTCTGATATGATCTGGTGTTGGTGCCCTCTGGAAATATAAGTCCAGAGATGACTGTTTCTTTCATGGGGATTTTTGTGCAAATTCCTCAGAAATTCCTCCCTGGGCTCCTCTGATTATAGTTCCCTTTCATATGCTCAATGCCTCTCATCCAACACACTTCTGACATCCCCTCAGCCCCTAGACTTCCAGCAGGCCACATGCAGGTTGGGGGCACACTGCACCTTCACTCTGTGTTCTGAGTGTTTACTTTAGCACAATCCCAGGCCAGTCCTTTCCTTAGGCTCCACAGTAGTTGCACAGAAACACACTTCTGTCCCACTTTCCAAAGAAGAGCAGCTCACTCCCAGCGGGACTCTTTTCTTGGCTCTGGCAACTCCAGTCAGCCTCTCACCTAAGGATTTCTCCTGAAAGACTCAGACACCAATTCTGAGTCCACCAAACTCCAGGGAACAAATGTCAAGTCCTCCAAGTGGATCTCCTTCAGTCCTTATGTCACATGGCTAATGTGAGGAAAAGCCAATTCAACTCGTCTTTACTCTCAAGATAGAAAATAGCTTGGTTAGTGCTGTCCCTCCTTATAGCCTTATAGGTGGCCCACATCTCACTTTAGAGTGGTATACGGCCTATCATTCCCAGCCTGGGGTTTCTGCTGAAGCTACAATAGAAAGAACATCATTTTAACATACTGCTGCATTATTTTCTTCTCTGTGGTTTTTCTCTTATTTCTATTTTTTTTTTTTTTTTTTTTTACTTTAGGAGGAATTATTTGATTATCTGAAAAAAAGGAGAGCTCTTTTTCTAAGATGGTCCAGTATGAATTTGGTGGGAATAAGTTGGCAGCAGTTGCTATATTTGTTTGATAGAAATTAAAATATTATTTCCTAAATAAATCAATTATAGGATAATTCCCTTGAAATTTGCAATTTTAAAAATATCGACAAGCTTCTCTAGAAGGTTGCCATGTGTATAACCAGAACAGATCACTTCCATAGCATTGCACGGAGCCCATGTCAATGTCACTCCTCTGCTGTCTCCATCAATACGGTTTCCTATTGTAATTTAAAAGGGTCCTGCTGATAAAGACAAAGCTTATTAAGGGAAGGCTACCAGGTTACCCAGAAGAGGTCTTCAAGAATAACAAATCCTTGTGAAAACACCATTGGCCAGGGATGTAACTACAGCTCTTCAGTCTAGAAATTCAGCTTAACTAGGATAGCCAGAATCTATCAGACTCAGAATAATCAAATCCAATTAAGATGATAAGATGTAGTGGGTACAAATCTCACTAAGAATGATATAGATGTAGTGGGTACAAATCTCAGATCACAAACATAGGTGTTCATGGAATGCAACTTTCTTTATGTTCTCCATCTAAATTTAACTTCTGTTTTGAAACTCCATGCTGCTATGTAGACAAATGTAATATTGGTCATTTCATGGTAATCTGTTGATTCAGGGTTTCTTTAATTGATTCAGAGTATGCACACGGATTGTTTGTGTAGAGTAGGAAATGGATGACTTACAGAAGGCCTGGAGGGGGAGCAATCTGGTCTTTGGCATCCTTGATAAGATACCTCTTGCCCAGAAGAGAGCATCTCTCTGGTGATGATAATGCCCATGTGACCTTCACAATCCAGTCCCAGGCACCTTTGGCCATCTTTATCTGGGCTTTGCACTTATCACTCTGTTCTCCAAATAGGGCACAATGCAACTCATCAAATGATGAGCCAATGCCCAGAGGGAAAAGCTACACCTACCAGAAATTTGATAAACATAATATTATAGTTCATGAAATCAGCCATGTATATTGTCAACTATGATGTTGCATTTCATTTTGCCTCATCCTTACATAATCCTTATTTTAAAGATAAGTAACTCAGAACTAAATGACTTCTCCAAGGTCTCAGAGCTAGATGGGTGGAACAAGACATACTGATTTTCAGAAGCTATGTTTTTATCCACTGTGCTGAAGTGGCTCCATTCTTTGGTGCCTCAGGACACAGAAACACATTTAAAACATACAAAAATCACTGCTTTAAGTCAGAATGTCATTGAAATTCTGAAACTTGTAGAGTAACAAAATGTACACAGGTTTCTTGTTCACTTCTGTGGATCCTCCCTAATTTTTTCTCACTGCTGAAAAATAGCAGCACCTTTTACAGTTTGTGTTGGAGACTTTGGGAGGGGTCCTGGCAATGTGGTCATTTTGCATTTGTTTTCATAAAACCTAGATACACTCCTGCCAATTGTCAGTCACTTTCCCTGGACCATTACCTTGCCAAGAGACAATGACATTTAAGATTTTTCAAAAAATCATCAACTACATGGAAGCACCTGGAGCCAACAAGTAGTTCATGATCTGAAAGTAACATGTAATAAAACCCTCTAACTTTAATTAAACTCAGACTTGCCTTTGCTTGTTTTCGTGTAAGGGGAAAGCACTCCAGTTCTACCCTGTTAACAGAATTTAAGAGGATAACATAATATAGTGGAAAAGTAACATTGTGAGTCAACAGAAGTGGAAAAGTAACATTGTGAGTCAACAGAGATGAGTAGTGGCTAACAGTCACTCACAGCAACTCCATTACTTTATTTTAGCCTCTCTGGAGTCCCTTGATGTCTGAATCTATCGTGTGAGTGAGATGACTAATTGTTCTCTAAGGTGGCTCTCAGGTCTGACATGCTATGGCGTTCCAATCCCTTCTGTTTGGGTTTATTCTATTTTATTCTATGTAACTGAAGTACCACTTCCCGACATCCAGTGCCACTGAAAAGGAAAATTGATCCTTGATTTATTCCTCTTCTTCTAAAGAAGTCTTCCCTGCCTCTTTTATTCCAAACAATGACCAATGTTGTCATTAATAGGATTGGTAGCTACCCCAACTAAATCACTCTGAAAAAATAGCCTAGAACCAAATTGTCCAAGAAAGAAAATTATAAACAAATCAGAGGTGCAAGAAGGCAGAGCAGAAAGATGTAAAATATGATAAGAATTTCAAAATTTATCCCATTGCCTGCAATTTCAAATGCCACTGATAAATTACTTCACTATTGTATTTGTCAGCCAAAGGGGTGCTGATACAAAATATCAGAAATCTGTTGGCTTTTATAAAGGGCATTTATTTGGGATAGAAGCCCACAGTTACCAGGCCATAAAGCATAAGTTAATTCCCTCACCAAAGTCTATTGCCACATGTTGGAGCATAATGGCTGCTGACGTCTATGAGGGTTCAGGCTTCCTGGGTTCGCTTTTTACTGGGACTTGGTTCTCTCTAGGCTCAGTTCCTCTGCTATCGCCACAAGTCCAGCTGTAGACTATCAGGTGAACGGCTTGTTTCTCTTCCCAAGGCCTTTTCTCTTTCCTCATAACCAAGTTCCTCTCCAGCTCAAAAACTCCAAACTTCCTTCTCTGCGGTGCAGTTTCTCTGTGAGTTCCCGCCCACCAAGGGGGTGGGGACTCAACGTCCTACTGATGTGGCCCAATCACAAAGCCTTAATCATTATTTAATCAAGTAAAAGTAGAATCTCCAAATGCAATACACTCTAATACGCCCAGAGGAAAAGACCTGTTTACAAACATAATCTAATATTTGCTTTTGGAATTCATCAATAATATCAAATTGCTACAACTGTTTTCTGGACTTGGACACATCCATATGGATTTAGGGACTAGTACCAAGAACACATTCATACTCTCCCAAAAAGACAATGTAGTGTTAAATATGGATGACTAATCTAAAAGAAAATAACTGAGTCTGGTAGGAATCCTTTGATAAGTTATAGTCCTTGTGCATGCACAAATGATGCTTCTGAGGCCAGGAGATGGTAATTTATTTTGATAAGTTCAAAATAATCCCACCAGCTACCCTGGTGGGATTTAGTCCAAAATAGTATTGGACCCACCTCTTTAATAGCACATATTTATTACACGTCTACAGTGGAAAATACCAAATCATATCAGAGACAGAACATGTTTACGGCTGGGCTCCCAGAGGGCACAAATTACTACTAAGGTAGTAAGCGTCCATAAGAAGAAAAGATGAAGTGTTATGGGAGCTGAGAGGAAAGTATAGGGTATTGCATGGAGGGAAATTTGGGTTGGATTATTAGAGTTTGAGCTGAGTCCTAAATGACAAAGATATGCATGTGTAGAGGTGAAGGAGAAGAGAAGTCAAAGGAATCAACATCATCATAGACAAAGTACAGGAATGTGAGGGATTGTAAAAGTTAGAAAGAATAGGGTTGGAAAGGTAGGTTGATGCACAAATAAGGAAGACCTTTAAAATCCACCTATAGGGTTTGGAGGAATTTATGTTTTTGTTTTTCTATAATGGGGAGGCCCTGGTGATTCTTTAGCAAGGGAGTGCAAATATCAGAGCAATGTTTCAAAAAAGAATGAGAAGGCAATTATAAAATGAAACAGGGATTGGTGCTGGAGACATTGACAAACAACACTCTGTTGAAACAGTCCTGGTAAAATTTGCAGAAAGCCCAACCTGAAACTTTGCTACCTTTATTTCTCTGGGGATCATAACACCCAGTGCTCCAAGAGTTAAACAGGATGAGGTTAAATGATTTTTGAGTGAGGGAGGAAATGTGAGAGGGAGTGAGGGAGTCCAGTATGTTTCCTAGAAAAGATTGGAAAATATAACTTGAGGAAGACAATGTGTTATTGGAGAAGGACAACAGTAATTACTACAGATAAATCTAAAACTAGAAGAAAATATTAAGGTCATTGGGTAGTTGAGAATTTAGGGTCATTGTAGTGGTTTGAAACTGTATCTACCCCCAGAAAGACATGTTCTTAAATTTAACCCATTCCTGTGGGTATGGACCCATTGTAAGTAGGACCTTTTGATGAGGTTACCTCAGTTAAGGTGTGACCTACCTCATTCAAGATGGGTCTTCATCTTCCTACTGAGTCCTTTATAAAAGGAATGGAGAGAGAGAGAGAGAGAGAGAGAGAGAGAGAGAGAGAGAGAGAGATGGGAGCAAGAAGATGAAATCAAGATAAGGGTGAGACCAGTAGACACTGCCGTATGCCTTGTCAGGCGGCAGAGGAGCCAAGAGCTCCAGCAGTCAGTCTTTGGGAAGAAAGCATTGCCTTGATGATACCTTAATTTGGACATTTTTCTCAGCCTCAAAACTGTAAACCAATAAATTCCCTTTGTTAAACCAACCCGTTTCATGGTATCTGCTTTCAGAAGCCTAGGAAAGGGTCTTAGAACTCTCTCTCTCTCTCTCTCTCTCTCTCTCTCTCTCTCTCTCTCTCATAGCAGGAAAAATAATTTAAACAGTATATACTCTATCTTTCTTTCTTAGGCCACCTACCCACCCCAGCCTCAGAATATATGCAACAAACTCATTTTTAAAAATACTTTATTGTATTTCTTCTTGTTACAAAAGTAATATTTGCTCAACTTAAAAGAAATAAATTTAAATAACTTGGAAATTTGAGAAAATATTTGTAATCCCATCCCCAGAGATAATTATATTTAATTTTGTATATGCCTTTCAAGTTATTTGGGGATGTAGTTTTTTTTATGTGTGTGTGTGTGTGTGTGTGTTTATATGTAGTTAGAGTGTTTGTCTAGTCCATTCACTGTCTGAGATAAATTCCTCTGCTCTTCTGCTACCTTAAAATTTTGACATCATTGCTTTTACATCTCACAAAGTCATTACAGGATTAAAATCTACTCTGAAATTAAACAACTCTGTTTAGCTATCTCTTGGATGACAATAGTGTCCTTACTTTAATAAGTTATAATATAGGACATTCACTGTGAGGGAGCTGGAAGCCCTCATCAAACTCCAGGAAGTAAATAGGAGCCATTTCTAATCTCAGTGCTCAGATTCATAAATGTAGGCATCCAGCAGTTCATAATGAGCTCAAGGTCACATGGTACATGAAAAAATGGGACTGGAAATCAAAGCCAGGATTCCGCAGCCTCAAACTTGTCCTTAAGGACTAAAATCTCTTCATAGACTGTCCGATCAGTAGATCTACACATGACAGACAATCTAATTCAACCTCTTCACTTTACAAACGTGGAAGCAAAGGACCTGAGAGGTTTCATAACTTGTGTAAATCATGTGGGTAGTTAATGGCTGCTCTAGGAAGTGATTTCCATTGTTTTAAAACTGTACAGTGTACAGAACTTCCTGAATAGTGAGGGGAAAACATATTAAAGGAGATGTTTTTCAAATTTTTTTTAAAAGTTAATTAAAAATAAAGCCTTACTGGGTTGAAAATTATAGCATTCATTAAAAATGAAGAAAAGATAGCTGGCCATTTTTGACTTGATGAAAATGATTTTAAAGTGAATTTCATTTTTAAATTTAGTATCTATTACTTAAATGAGTTTTTAAATTATGTTATTAAGTCAATATGTTTTTTTATTTTTAGTAAACTTTTCTTTTAAAACATTTTATCAAGCTTCTCCACACATTAAAACAGATCCTGTCAACATGTGACATGATTATATTTTGGTAAAGTGTGGGGTAGGGATATATATGTATGGGGGTGTTGGAAAATGTTTGAAAGGGTATACACGTTAACATATTAACATTGGATGCTGAGATTTCAGTTGATTTTTTTTTACGTTTTTCCTAACTGTACTTGCTTATTTCCAGGTTTTCTGTAATTATACATACATATTTCTTATATAACACACAAAAAAAAGATTTTGCCAGACAATGAACAGTTTTCCCAGCATTTGTGGGAAAATAGCCATTGATTGTGTTTGAAAATATGCTATTTGCTCATTGTGGTGTGTAGCGTGGATTGCCTGCTCAGTCTCCATTCCAGCTCAGTCTCCCGCTTCTAGTATGTCTTCCTGTACCATAGTGTTTGAAAAGCTACAAGTTACATTTTCAAACTCCCTTGCAGCTAGGGTTCCAGATGAGACTTAGGTGCTGCCAATTAAAGACCCTGCAGCAAGGTTAGAATTTGGAACTGAGGTTAGTGGGAGGAAAGGACATTGTCTGCGAGGCACTCATTTTGCTTCTCTGGTCCCCAGGCTCCTGACTCTGCAGCTACTTGCAAGAATGGTGGCAACTGCCCTGATCACAATAGAGGCAGTATGATTCTGGGGCTGAGAGTTGATTCTGGAATGAAAAAATGTTCTCCTGCTTTTCCAATGATCTTGAAAAACCATCTAATACATAGTAGTACATTCCATTGTGCTTTAAACTAGCTACTTAAACATTAACTCACAAAGTCAGATTCAAAATATTTTTGTACTCCCACCTTCCAATCCCCAACCTCTACCATTAATTTTTCTCTTTTTGTAATTTTAAAACTAAAACATGCCTGTTTTAAAGAGTCAGGCAATACAAAAAGTTATACACTAAAGAATAAAAATATACATACAATGGAATGTTACTCACCTGTAAGAAGGAATGCAGTATTAGCACATGGGACAAGATGGATGAAACCTGAAGACCTTATGTTGAGTGAATTAAGCCAGTCACTGAAGGACACATATTACGTGACCTCACTGATATGACTTAAACAAACTGAGCAGACTCACAGAGCCTGGAAGACAGGTTATCAGGAGCCAGAAAGAGAGTAGAAGGTGGTGAGTCAATGCTCAATATGGGCAAAATCTATGAGAAGATGGAAGGGGGTGGTTGGGAAATGGATGGGGATGATAGTGGTGCAGAGATGTGATCGGGTTTGAGGGTATAGGAATATGAGGGGGAGTTGGGTGAGGGGGTTGGGTTGGACTATCCATGGAACTAGGGGGAAGGTTGGAGGAAGAAGCAGGTGAACTCTGGGGATTTGCAGGTCTGTGGTTAAAACGACGATGGTGGGGATGTTCTTTTGGCAAATATGACAGGGGAGGATTACTGGTACAGGGTATCGAGGGTGGGAGGATATGCAGGATAGGGCACACCTGGGGAAAGCTTCTATGGAAAATAAAAGTGTTCATCTTGTCATAGTGTGTTATCTCAGTGGGTGGAGATCCACACAATAAACAAGAAAATATTAAACTCCCATCCTGGGGAGTCCTGCTATGTTCTCAATTAGAAGGGCAAGAATCTCTCAAGAACATAGGCAGTGCTTAATAAAAAGACCAATATGTCAAGACCTCAATATTATTGCATGTAACTATGAACCTAATTCAAGAATTGAAACTTAGTGGTTACCATAAGTTCTGAGGAGAGGGGGAGGGAAGAACAGAATAGATGGAACATAGAACATTTTTAGGGTATTGGAATTGTTCTGCATGATCTTGCAATGATGGATACAGGCCATTTTAAATTTTGTCAAAACCTATAAAAATGTATGGGCAAAATGTAAACCATAATGTAAACCATTGGCCATGGTTAGTAGCAATGCTTCCACCATATTTGTACATCAATTTTAACAAATGTACCATACACATGTGTATTAGTCAGCCAAAGGGGTACTGATGCAAAATACCAGAAATCAGTTGGTTTTTATAAAGGGTATTTATTTGGGGTAGAATCTACAGTTACCAGGCCATAAAGCATAAGTTACTTCCCTCGCCAAAGTCTGTTGTCACGAATTGACGCAAGATGGTGGGCAATGTCTGTGAGGGTTGAGTCTTCCTCCTCCTCCCAAGGCTCCATGGTCCCAGCTTCTTCCAATCTTAGCCTCAGGCTGGGACAAGTCCTGTCTCTCTCCCGGGGCTCATTTCTCTCCAGGCTCAGCTGCTCTGCTCTCTCCACAAGGCCACCTGAAACTGTCAGGTGAGTGGCTTGTCTCTTTTCTACCATGTCTAATAGAGCCTTCTCTCTTTCCTCACATATATGCTTCTCTGTGTGCTTGCTTCCCAGGCTCCAGGATCAAAAACTCCAATCTCCCTCCTCTGTCATGAGGTTTTCTCTGTGAGTCCCCACCCACCAAGGGGGCGGGGACTCAACATCCTACTGATATGGCTCAATCAAAGCCCTAATCATAATTTAATCAAGCAAAAGTGAAACCTCTGAAGTTAATACAATCTAATATGCCCAGAGGAACAGACTAGTTTACAAACATAACACAATATCTCTTTTGGAATTCATAAACAATATCAAACTGCTATAATACATAAAATGTTATTAATAGGGAAGAGTGGGGGAGTGGGATGGGTTTGGGTTTATGGGAATACCCTGAATTTTCTATGTGACTTTTCTGTAACCTAAAGCTTCTTTGAAGATAAAGCCAAAAAATAAGACCCTGGGGGAACATACAGAAGAAATTGACACTGTACATAAAAGATAACAGATCTTACAATAATGAAAAACACAATGAAATTTTTTTTTATTTTATTATTTGTTATTTATTTATTTATTTTTATTATTTTTATTTATTTTTTTGGCTTTGTTTTGGGGGAGGTTTTGGATCACAGAAGGTCACAACTGTGGCCAAGGGAGCATCACTGGTGCAGGGTGTCAGTGATGGGGAATGTGTGGGAAGGGGTACACCTGGGACATCCCTCAATGGCATATGAATATGTTCAAGTGGTCATAGGAAATTGTCTCAGTGGGTGGAGACCCACACAATAATGGAAGGAATATTGAATTCCCACCTAGGAAGTCCTTTTACATTCTCTAATAGGGCAGCAAGAATCCCCTGAATACATGGGCAAGTACCTAGTGAAGGAGGACAGACCATTACGCCAGGCCCTTGATATTTATGGTTGTAATGAGGAACCTTTTCTTGTGAAATTGAAACTTAGACTAATATTGTATATTGCCTAAGAATTACTTCCTGAAAGCCTCCTTGTTGCTCAAATGTGGCCTCTGTCTAAACCCAACTCAGCATATAAACACACTATCTCCCATGGGACATGACTCCCAGAGTTAAGCCTCCCTGACACCAAGGGACTATTACCAAGCACCAACTAGCAATGAATCTGGAAAAAGAACTTGACCAAAAGGGGGAAATATTAAATACAAATGAGTTTTTATTGCTAAGAGATTTCAAAGTGCATCAGAACGTTATTCTAGAGGTTACGCTTACGCACGTCTCGACAGGATCTCATTGCCACAGTAAACACTGCCTCAAACAGCAGGGTTCCTGAGGGTTCTAGAGACATCTAGACACAATAGGCAGGGCAGACAATCTCAGGAACTCAGCACCCTGTCAATGGGCCTTACTTTGTCCCCCAATGTAACAGAGTTAGATTCATTTATAATTTCCCTGCACATGGTTCTTCTGCCCCTTTTATTTGAACCTATAATTAGCATTATACTTGTTAAATATATGTCCCAGAGACTTAAAGCTTTGATCTGTTCATATGCCAGTTGAGCTCTGAATCTCAGCAGAGTGGCAACACCTACTCTCCAGTTCACCAGACTCACCCAGGACAACTAACAAAAGGATGGTGATGGACAACGCTCATCCCAGGAAGCAGAGAGTGTTTGCAGCTGCAAGCAATACAGTTCCATCCATCTGCCTCCTCTCAATCAGAGGCAGGGTAGGCATCACCATCCCAAAATCCTCAAGATTGAGGAATAAACAAATATAAGGTCAGAAAGCAGCTATGGACTAAAGTAGACTATTCTTCTAGCAATAGAAGAACCTGTATTATTGATATAAAGGAAGTGGTCTCAGAGGTGAAGAGAGTGAGAGAGAATAGCTTCAACATGGGAGCATTTGGGGGACATTAAAATTGTCTTGCATGACATTGCAATGATGGATACAGGCCATTATACATTTTGTCAAAATCTATAAAATTATGCAAGGCAAAGTGTAAACTATAATGTAAACTTAGTCCTTGGTTAGTACAATGCTTCAATATGTGTTCATCAGTTGTAACAAATATACCACACTAATGAAAGATGTTAATGTGGGAAAGTGTGAGAAGGGGAGGGGATGGGTATTATGGGAATTCCCCTATATTTTTGATGTAACATATATGTAATCTAAAGCTTCTTTTAAAATTTAAAAAAAAATGTTTTAACTACTACCAAAAAAAAAAGTAAAAATATTTCCCTTATGTTCTCCACCCTTACCCTATGCCCCAGATGGGTTGTTTCATAGCCTTATAGATATTTTCATGCTATAGAAAGTGTGAACAGACTCAGAGATTTCTTTTTTTTTTATTTTTTTTTTTATTTTTACAAAAATGACAAGATACCACATACACCTAAATCCTGCAACTTGATTTTTTGGTTTCTTTCCATGTTTATACATATAGAGTTACCTGGCTCTTTTTATTTTAATTACTATATACTATCTCATACTGTGGAGGGACCAAAATATAACTTGCACATTCCTTTATGGAGGGACATGTTACACATTTACAAAAAAATATTGTAATATTCTTTCTTTATCATATATCTTTGTGCATTTGTTCAAATAATTCTTGAAATAGATTCTAAAATTAAAATGCAAAACAATATTAAACATTAGCAGATTGCATTTTGCAGTGTTTTTAGAGAATAATGTCTGTTTTGCTTATTACTGTAGCACCAGTGCTAAGAACAGCATCTGCTATGTAGAAGGCACTAAATAAATATGTATGAAATGAATGTCAAATGAATGATTAAAAAGAGATTAAGAGATGTATTAATGCAATTCACCACATGAGTGGATTAAAGAAGAAAAACATAAATACATATACAGCCATCATGATAGATGCTCCCACAAATCTGGTAAAATTCCACTTCCATTCCTAATTTTTAAGAAAAATTATTCATCAAGAAACATAAGAAATATCATTTACCTGATAAAAAGGACTTATCAGAAACCAACAAGATATATTTATAGATATTCATAAAAAAGAAGAGTTACCTCCTTCAAGTGTTCAGTTATGAATAAAAATAAACTGAAAGCCCTGAGATAGGAAAGAAGGCAAAAAATATTTTTAAAAGCCATAAAATATTAAATGACCCATTGACTTCGGCAAAGAAATGCAAAGCAGTCCTAATAAAAAAAGCAAAACCATCAGTCACAGAGGTGCATTGAATTTATTTGAAGAAGTCCATTTATTGGGGGCAGGCCTGGCAGTCTAATTTTAATATCTTGAACACGACAGTGTCAGACAAGGAAAGGCATTCTAGAGGCAATAGCTGGGCTGCAGCTGTCCTGCCTCCCCTCCAGTACTCCGCATCTCATCAAAGAAACAAAGCCAACTCACCTTTCCCATAAATCCTCTACTTTATCAGTTCTATATGCTTCTTATGGTTATTTGTAGGATATGAACAGGCTGAAAATTAGGCTCTTTCAATTTCAGGAAATTCTGTGATAGACGGTCAAATTATAGGAAAAGATCAAATGTCCCATAATTTGGAATATTGCATAATCATTGAAAACCATAGGCAGCATTATATGTGTTTATATGCCATGACCCTCCCCCCATGCCATGACCCTCCCCCCAGCCTCAAGTAACCACTAATCTACTCTCTATCTTATAAAAATGGAATCCATAAAAACAGACTCACATAATATTTGGCCTTTTGTGACTGGCTTCTTTCACTTGGCATAATGCTGTCAAGGTTAACCCATGCTGTAGCATGTATCATTACTCCATTTGTTTTTTAACCCAGTGGATATTCTATTGAACTTTATTCATTCTTCATTCATTTATTGATAGGCAGATAAGTTGTTTCTACTTTTTGGCTATTATGAATAATGCTGCTATGAACATTTGCATTTAAATTTTTATGTAGATATATTTTTTTCATTTCTCTTGGTAGTGGAATTGCTGAGTCATATGTTAACTCTTTAATATTCTGATGACCCACCAGATACACTAAGTTATTTTATACCTCCTTGCTTGCATTTTTATCACTCTAATGGAATTCCTTCCTCTGATATCCATCCAGTAAGATCCCATCCATCCTTAAAATCCAGCCCAGATTTTACCTACTCTTTGCACTCTTCTTTGCACTAATCCTTCCCTAAAAGCATCCATCCCTCATCCTTCTCTGCTACCTCTGCCCTTCATCCATATTTTTATTGTTTCATTTAACTGACAATGCATTGTGTACCCCTTGGCAATGAACTAATTGTTGCATCACTGTACATAGGGCACTTTATAAAAACAAGCACTCTTATTTGATAGACAAATACTTTACATTTCCACAGACTGCAAAATTATGACAAATATAGCACTTTAATACTAGATAGATCAGACTTGATCCTCACAGCAATCTTGCAAATGTATTTTATACCATTAATACAGAACAGCTAGTAAATGCAAATGCTAGTATGAAAACCAGAGACTTTTGACTCCTACATTGTCCAATACTCTATATACTACCTGCTTTGATAAAAAAAAACATTTACTATCAGACTTTCCTGCTCAGCTAGCCTGATAAGAAAGAATCCTTATGAGATGAATCTCAAAGTAATTATGCTGAGGGAAAGAAGTTAGACAATAAAGAATATATATTGTATGATTCCATTTATATAAAGCTCTAGAACAGTGATGTTCAACCAGGTGCAATTTTGTCCCCCAGGCATTTGGCAACGTCAGAGATTTTGGGTTGTTACAACTGGGGAAAGATGCTACTGTCATCTAGCGAGAGAAGACCAAGGATGCCGATAAACCTTCTGCAATGTACAGCATCGTTCCACAACAAACAATTATCCATATCAAAACGTCATAGTGCCGAAGTTGAGAAACCCTGCTCTGGAAAATACAAACTAATCTATAATAACAGAAAACAGATCAGCCAGGAGGTATGAGAGGACAAGTTTACAAAAGAGCATTCAGAAACTTTTGGAGGTGATGGATGTATTCACACTCTTGATTGTAGTGATGGTTTCAGGGGTGTGTGCATATGTCAGAACAAATCAATTTGTACATTTAAATATGTCAATTATGCCTCTATAAAACTTTTTTAAAATTAAAATTAAAATGGTACAACAAAAAAGGGCTCCTATGGTATGAGTCAAAGGTCTCAAAAATCCTCTCTTACTCACAAATATCATGCTCAATTAAAGAGACCACAATCTAGCTCCGAGATGTCATCATGCTCCCTTGGATAATCAAGTTTCGTTTCCAAGCATAATCCCTGCCAAGGCAGAATCTGTTATCACTTCAGATGGAAGATTAAAGTTGAAAATCATACAGTAGAATTGTAAGGAAGATTCAGAAGCCAAGTTGCAAGTGATGGTCAGATGCAAGTCACAAGGTGTTTATATTTCAAACAGACCAAAGCAGAACAAAGAGCATTTAACCTTATCCACCTATCATTGAAGAAAATTCTGCTATTTAAAGCAAGCATCATGTAAGTGCCCCTCCGAATGGATGGGTTTTGAGGATCCTAGAGAACCACCTCAAAGAAATGCTCTAAAAAATATCCTGTTTCCCCATGCCACCCCATGCCCTACCCCCTCTGCTTAGCCAGGACTGTCACAGTGAGACAGCTAAGAAGAGAGCTAGATGGCAGTGGGTGGTAAATCTAACCAAAATTCATACAAATTTTGCTGTACTTGAGCCTGCTAATTTTGGTAACCAGCCTCCAAAATGGGCCCAGTGGTCCCCTTCCTCATATTCACACCCTTGTATAGTCTCCTCCCTGATCAGCATGATCAATAAAATACAGTAGTTGTAATGGGACATCACTTCCAAGATTAGGTTATAAAAGGCACTGCATCTTCCATCTCTCTCTCTCCCTTCCTCCCTCCCTGCCTCCCTCCCTCTCTTTCTCTCTCTCTTTCCCTCCCACCCCCCTTGGGGTCACTCCATCTCTGTAAGGCAGCTGCCATGCCATGACCACTTTATGGAAATGCCCATGTGGTAAGGAACTGAATCTGTTGGCCAACAGCCAGTGAAAAACTGAGACCTGCCAACAGCCACCAAGGTTGGAAGTAGATCCTCCAGTCTGAGGAGCCTTCAGTTCACAGCTTGACTGCAACTTCATGAGAAACCCTGAGTCCAAACCACCCAACTAAGCCATTCCTGGATTCCTGGCCCTCAGAATCTGTGAGATAGTGAATAATTTTTATTTTTAAGTTGCTAAGTTATAGGGTAATATGTTATACAGCAATAGATAAATAATACAGCCTACACATGACTTAGGTAGAGCACTGTCTCTGACCAAATGTGCCTTAAAAGCTGCACCATTAGATACACAACTCTGGATAAGGGACAATGCATTATCTCCAGAAGTCCACAGTTAAAATGCACTTGTCATCTGGGAGGGGAGTAAGAGGCCTCTTCCATTAATACTGATGGCAAAAGAGGGGTTGATTAATAAGGTTAATTTACTATTTTGCAAAAGCCACAAAGAGAAAAGAAAAAAATGAGAATAGGAATCAAGGTTGCTTCACATCGAGTGCTATCAAGGACAACTGATTAAAAAACAAACAATAGCAACAAAACCAATATAGTGAGTGGTCACAACCTTAGCTGCCTATGGGAATTAACTAGGGAGTTTTTAAAAATCCTAATGCCCAGAACATACCCTCTATCTATTACCTCAGTGTCACAGGGAGGGGGGTGACTGAGACCTGGCAGCAGTGTGTTTTAAAGCTCCCGGGGTGATTCCAATGTGTAGTCAAGTTCAGAACCTCTGAGCTACGGAATATGAGGCATTCAGGAAGAAAGCTGAAAGAAGGAGGAGGGGAAAAAAAACAAACCACTGAATTCACAAATTTGTCCTGTCCTTTTCACAAGGACAACCTAAGTATTCTAGCTGCCACTGTTTACTTGACAACATAAACTTACCAAGCTTTCTCAGTATGGTAATTCTCATTTTTCACAGCACCAAGCATGCTGTTGACGTTCTCTAAATGTTAAATAATAACAATGGTTTGCTGTCAGTTATTTCTTTATAGCTGTTATTATATAGAGCTGGCTATCACGGACAGGCTTTGTTCAGTTGGTTCCTATTATTGGGACATCACAGTTGCTGATCAAATCAGAGCCTACCACAGACCCTAGGACAGTCAGGACACAAGGGAGGAGTCAACGGAAGTAATTCCCGGAGTGCTGCCACCTTATTATTTTTTCCACGGCCATGTGGCTGCACTGGCTTTTCAGAAAAAATGGGGCTATAACTTTCCTCCCTCATCTCGCAGCCAGTCTAGGTCCTCCCCATTGCTGTGCTGTGGCCTAGACCCAAAATCCAGCAGATTGTGTTCCAGGAAACTGGGCCTCTGGCTTTTCTTCCTCTTAACAAGACATTTCTAAGATCACTTGCCCTGAATGTTTTAGGTAATTAGTGTAAAAGGAATTCTGTGAAGTTTGCAAGACCTGGGGAACCTCCACATGTTGATAAGGAAAAAGTAATTGAGAATCAAAACCTTAAGAAAATTACATTCCCAATAACATACAAAATGACCTTCGGTAGTGAGTAGTTAAGAATTACTTCACATTCAGGCTCTCGTGTGTCTATCAAGAATCTTTACACTGCAAAATCCCAGCTTCCGATTTGTTTTAATAATACCTGACACTTCCACTGGGAATTTCTTTAATACACAAAGATGTTAATTTGATGAACACGAAAAGTATTTGAAGGACTTCATGACCTACAATTATTCTTTGTAAGAACTGGATTTTTTTTTAACATATATGAAGAATATCTGTGCTTCATATTCATATTCATACTTGTTGTAACCATAATTCTATAAGCATGAGACAATTGTGCATTTTAGAAATGTGAACCAGAGTTCCCTCTGTCAGAGGTGTCATCCCAAGACAACTTCATGAGAAAATAAAGGCAAGAAAAATGCAATTTTCTCCTGAATGTGAACAATTAATTTAATGAATTACACAGTGCATAAAACATGAGGAGAATGCAAACCAAATTCTGGCTCTTCATTTACATGAAATAATTTTTTGTGAACAAAAAATAAAGCTCAAACCTTCAAGTTTTCTTTTTTCAAATCCAGAGACCAATAAAGTGAAAAGATGTAGTTTATTTTCTTAATAAATGATTTTTACCATGGTAATACCACATGTTATTATACTAAGCCAGTGAGGGAAAAGGAGTATACTATAAAGCAGTGTTAATGTTTTAGGGTAATTCTGAGTCCTGAAGTTCCTTATTATAATAATTTGATGGGGAGTTGCAATTATTGTGCAACAATAAATAACTCTTATTGAAGGCTTACTTGTTCATTATCTCATTTCAGTTACATTTTATTACTAATTTTTGCAACTGTATGAGGATACCTGTGACACATGAAAGCACAATGACATACCTGCAAAGCTCTTAATTGCAACATTGTTTGTAACCGCAAATAACTGGGGAAAAACTAAATATTTATCAACAGGGATTGTTTTAAATATTTAAATACTGATATTTAAATTATTTTTTAAGATAGTGAATTTAACTTCTGCTTCCAGCCATGATGAATTAAATAGCACTTGGCTTTCCCTTCTAACACAAACAATTAGAAAACTAAACATAATTTGAATCTACAGACACTGAACAACAGGGAGCCAGGATAGGGAAAGAGAAGACAAACAAAGAAGGTAAAACCTAACAATTGCTCTGGCTTTCTACATAGAAGCACTTTCCAAACTGTAGCACAGAAAGTGGGAACCTATGCAGACCTCAATGGTCCTGCTGACTGGAGAAGACAGAAATCAGAGTTCATGGAGGCAGCTGAAATGTGCAGGGCAGAATATTGGAGAGAGGAGCTACACAAAGAAACAGCTCAAGAAATCTTCATAGGCCTCTTCTTAAGTCTTTGACTACATATGCAAAAGCCTAGACAGAGAATAAATACTGGGGACAAACGCTACTAGTTCGCAAAAATTACTGGGAAATTATAATCTGAATAATTCTTTGTCCTCACACGAGGCGTGAAGACATCCAAATTCCAAACAGCCAAAGTGGAGAGACTTCACTGAAGTACAGCACATTCAACAGAGATCCCAGAAGGGCCATGCCTTAGTAGTGGTGATGGGTGTAGGATGATGGGAATACCTGGAAGTAACTTATTTTTCTCCTTATTGCTAGGATACAAAGGAAAGAATTGTATGTAAATTAGAAGGCAATGAGATGCAACCCTCTCTTTCTGCCAAATTCTGCTTTTGGTGGTCAAGAATACCCTGTTGAAGCAATGAAGTTTGAAAACCAGCTTCAACCAGTTGGCCAGATTTGCACAGAAGAAGCCCCTTCCAAGAATGGGAGGGGACCAAGGTAATCCACTTGCCATCGTGCTACTGGAATCTGTGCTTGGCCAATATGTTCCATCTGGTGAGGTAATTGTTGTAGACATTGGAGTGAGCACGATGGACACTGTGGGTGATGTCCACGAGCTGCTGGCGAGTAACAGGTAGCTGGAAGTGCTGCCACAGTGTCTGGTAGCCATGATGTCTGCTTTTCCTGTGGAGTTACTCTGCTCCTTCTCAGGTTTCATTGGCATGGTTTCAGATCTTTGTGAGGGTATCTGCCTGAACATTACCGAGAGGGGTGTTAGAGGAGTGGGCAGGGACATGATAGACAGTTACCTATCATTGCTGGCAGATGTCTCAGACATCTTTCCACAGATCTCTCCTCCACAGAGGGCAGCCCATGACAGTCCATTGTTCCTGTTTTGTTTCTAGTATTTGAAGCAAATACTAGTTTTCAGAGTGACCAGATACTATTGGGTTAAGCCTTCTACTTGCAATGGGGCATGGTATGTTGAACACAGTTGCTTTTTCAAGGGGCTACATCATAATTTGGCCCCCTTCCACAATTGGGACCAAAACCCAAGCGGTATTTGCTTAGAATGTTGCCTTTGCCACAAACCCCACCCAAAGTTAATGTTGGTGCTGGCTACATCCAATTCACAGAGTAAGTTAGGGTCTACCCCCCTTTACTGCTTTTGTCTGTGCTATTAATCTCTACTTTTTAAAAAGCAGCTAGCTAGGGGTCCTCCATTCCCATGTACAACCTTTTCTGATTAACACATACATATTTGAGCTAAATGAGGAATGAAGGGTTTCCAATACCCCTAAAAGGACATTAATTGTTTTAGAGTTTTTCAGGGCATGATAAGATTAAAGTACAAAAACCTATTTTGATAAAACAGATTCTCTGCTTTGTATATTAACATAAGCGCTTATTTAATTTTTTTTGCTATTTGAATAGAGCTCTTTTAAGAATTTTTATTTGTTAATTTAATATTACCATCCAGAGATATGAAAAATATACAGTGAACAAACAGACAAACACAAAGAGTTAAGATACAACAACAGAAACATAAAGTTTACTGATTTGACTCATATTTCTTACTCCATTGGTATGGTTGTTTCCAAACTTTCCATCATTTCACATTTTTAAGTTTGACTGCTTTTAAGATCTTTGATTGGGGCTGAAGGGGACTTACACAGCATTAACTTACAACTTTTTAGTTTATTTTTCCACAACTCAAAGAAAATTTAAACAAATGGGACTTTTTGCCCATTTTTCTTGCTGTTTACAAAACAAGTTTAATTGCAACACAGTATTAAAATTCAAAGACCTATATTTTTGGCTAACTTTTTCTGTTATTTAATTTATATCCAGGTTAAGTTTCATTACTAAAAAATAAAAATTTATGCTTCTGTAGCCCAGATTCCCCAAATTTATACCAATTTTTCAGGATGCATCCTAGCAGTGAGCACTTGGGTACCAATGCCTCATTCTCCATGGTGGCAGAAAGAGAGAGAGAAAGAGGACAGCCAAAACAAAGGCACAAAAGGCAGCAGGCTTCCCCTTTAAGGGAGCAAGGGAGTGGGACTCAAACCCACAAAACCTCTTCCACTACCACCAAACCTTCACTACCTTAGCAAAGGTAAACCAAATGCTAACTGGTAGTTAGCCAAAGCCAAACATCAGGTTTCCCTTTAAGGGTGTGAGAGAGTGGGACTCAAACCCACCAAAACCTCTCCCACTGTAACCAAACCAAAGTACCCTTTAGCAAAGGTTTACCCTTTAGCAAAGGTTTACCCTTTAGCAAAGGTAAACCAAATGCTAACTCATGGTCAGCTAGAAGAAAAAAGAAGTAATGAATAACGGAATGAACTCACCTGCCAGGGCAAGGAGAGGACCTGGTCCTCCATCCTCACCTCGTGAGCCTTGGTTCCTTTGGTGGCTTGAAAGGGACTCGGCCCCGGGTAACCCCTGAGTCCTCAGAAAATCCCGAGCAGCTGCTGGAGTCAGGGACGCCCCGGTGCAGACAACCCCCTCCACAGTTCACCTTAGAAGCGTTCTCTGGTTACCATTTTTATTCATTTATTTTGGTCCCAGCGGAGTTGCCAATTTGTTAGGCCTCAAGGCAGGGCCTTTGTGGATAACCAGAGACAGGCATGAAGAAAACTTCAACATGAGAGTTAGGCAAAGTCACATTTATTACCTCTGCAGAGGTAAGGAGCCAAGGTCAGTCCAAAGTGACTCAGACCCAACTCCTCGTGCTACGGTTTTACTCTTGCTTAAATACCTAAATTACTGCTTAGCATTTGCTTTGATTACGCATTAGCTTTTATGCATATGGGTGATCATACATAGCTAGTTATATAATTGTATGATTAGTATGTTCAGGAAATCACGCTTGCACCTACATTGCATGATCAAAAAAGGGGTGGGAAAAAAAGGGGGGTGGATAACTCCACCCCTGGGTGGGAAATTTATTATGTTAATTAAGCAAGTTGAAGTGAGGACAGCAAGGGGATTCTTCTGCGCAAGTCCGGCCAACCCGTTGAAGCTGGTTTTCCTATGTCATTGTTTCAACAGGATATTCTTGACCACCAAAAGCCGAACTTGGCAGAAAGAGAGGGTTGCATCTCATTGCCTTCTAATTTACATACAATTCTTTCCTTTGTATCCTAGCAACAGGGAGAGAAACAAGTTACTTTCAGGTATTCAGTCATCCTACACCCATCAGTGGGGGCTAAACTAGGCCCCAGTAAAAGCTACTCTAGACCCACCCTAACAAAGCTTAAGAACAAGTCTTAAAGGATCACATTCTCTCAACTGCCTGACAACACAAAATTCAACATTCTTTTTTAAAAAGGCAACAAAATCTGATGAACCACCATGTAATATTTACTATGTTTGGCATCCAATAAAAAATTATTAGACATGCAAAGAAGCGGAAAAAAATGTGATCTATAACCAAGGGGAAAAAATTAGTCAACAGAGTCCCAGAAATCTCAGCGATGAAAACATTTAAATAGCTTTTATAAATTATTCTAGAATATAAGGGAAAACATTAACAAAATGAGGAAAGGAATGTGACCTATAAAAAAGTGTTAAATGGAACTTCTAAAACTGAAAAAGACGCATCTGAAATGAAAAATTCATTAGCTGTGCTTAAAATCAGATTAGACACTAAGCTAACTTGAAAATTCCAAACTGAATCAGAGGGAAAAAAAGCTGGAAAAAAAATAAGTAAACAGTTAATTATGGGACAATATGATATCTAATATATGTGAAATCAAAATATTGAAATTCAAGAAGCAACAGGGGGAATGAAGGAAAGAGGAATTGAAGAACTAATGGCCAAAAATTTTCATATATGATGAGAATTATATACCCACACAAAGCACAAGCAAATAAAATTGCTAAAAACAATTGTTATTAAAAGACAATCATAAAAGCAACTAGAGAAAAAAGGCACATGACTTACTTAACAGAAAACAAAAGGAGAATCTCACTAATTTCTCATCAGAAATAATTCAAGCCAAAAAGGTGATAGGGTAGGGGGAGAAACCCTATCAATATCAATTTCCATATCCAGTGAGAATATACTTTGTGACTTTTCTATAACCTAAAGCTTCTTTGAAAATAAAGTGAAAAAAAAAAAAAAAAAAAAGACATTGGGGGAACATAAAAAAATAAAATGCAGGGAAAACAAAGCCTTTTTCAGACAAAAACAGAGAGAGAATTGCCACTAGCAGACCTGTATAAGAAATGTTAATGGAAATTCTTTAGGTAGAAGGAAAATAATATCAATGGAAACTGAAATCTACACAAAAGAATGAAGAAAGAATACTGGACACAGTTAATATGTGGATAATACATGATTTGTATTTTCTCATTTTTTAATTTATTCTAAAACAATTGTATGGCAATAATAGTAATTTAGTAATATATTGTGGGTTTATAACATGTAGAAATGTAATGACAGCAACAATAGCAAAAAGGACAGGAGGGAGTAAAGGAAATACACTGTTTCAAGGCTCTTAAATGTGAAGTGGTTTATTATTTGAAGAACAACTGGCAAGTTAAATATATATATTATAAATGCTAGAATGGCCAATAAAAAATTAAAACATGGAGGTAAATCTATTAAGTTAAATACTGGGAATAAAATGGAATAAAAAAAAGTAATTAATTTATAATTTGTCATTATTTGAAGAAATGACCAAAGAGTATGCAGCAGAAAAAAAAAACTGTAGGAAAGAAGTATTATAGTGATGAGCCAGATAGGACATTATGTTATTTGCCTGAATTTTGTGTTCTTTGTAGTATATGTCAGCTTTACAAAATTTGTGATTTGTTGTGATTTCTTTTTTTCTTTCAAAATAAATATTCCTTTTATCTCTAATTTTGTATTCAAAATTTTGGGTTATTTTTCTTGCGAGCTCTCAGAATTCTTTAAGATGTAGGCCACACAAGACTTTTAGGCAAGGTGCTGCCAGAGGGCCTGTAAGAACAAAGAGATGGAGATTCATCAAGTTTTCAGAACAGGCTGTATGACTGTTTTTATTCCTGCTCGCTAATAAAAGTTTTTATATGTGACAGAATTGGGTCTACAACCTGTTTTCAATGTAATATACTACCCCGTAAAGAGGTTGTAGGGGAGAAGAAAGCAGAGTAACTATATAATTTAACATCCTAGACCAAATGTGCTGCAGTCAGTTTGCCGCTTTCTCTTGTGGTAAAAAAAAAAAAAAAAAAAAAAAAAAAAAATATATATATATATATATATACACACACACACACATACACACACACATATATCTTAATTTTTCAAAAATAAAATCTGTTGCTGAGTTTTTTTTAAATAACATAGCTGGATGATCACTTCAGACACATAGTATTCTTTGGGAACAACTCAAGATGTGTGTTTTTAGTGTCACTTTGTACTCAAAAGACACAGAGACCCAAGAGCAAAATGAGAGGATGCTTTTAAAAGCAGACTAATTCTATTACTTGCATTATTTGTCTTTCTTATGAAATCCAATTTTCCATTATTAGGCACAGTAGGAAGACTGCAGACCTCAATGCCTTCTCAAAACCCCTTCAAGGCAGAGATGAGAGTGGGTGATAAGGGAGATGTTTAAAGGTCCCTGAAAGCAGGAGCCACATTAGTTGTTTCTGGGAGTCAGTTCTCTGTAAATTCAGTCTATGACTATACCCAAAAAGGATATACAGAAGGTGCACTATTAAGATCTCCACATTATAATCCCATGAAATAAGTAAATATGACTAGAATTCTCACCAATTTCTATTTTGGTACATTTCCTTAAACTCTAGAATTTGAAGCCAAACAACTGCTATAAAAGTCATCAAAATTTTGGCATAGATTTTTAAAGTTTTTAAAAATCTCAAATATTACTGACTGGTTTTTGCTTTCTATTCATTTCTTATTTGGAAAGGATTCTCTCATCTCACATTCCCCAAAACACTTGCCAGTGGATTTTCCTCAAAAGAGGTTCTGGGCACAAATGTCAGTCAACACCTGAGTTTCCAAATGTGAGGTGAAGGCAGAGTCATTAGTAGAAAATATAGACTTGATGTGTCTTCATACGAGTGGCTTATTGGTTTCTTGTTTGACAAGTATGATAAAGGCGGTGAAGAATGAAGATTTGCAAGACAGAGAAAATAAAGTCACTCAATCCTTCAGTGTCCATCATTAAATTAACATTTATAGTGACAATTTTTTAAATAGACTCTTCTGCCTATGACTTTAATGAAAAGAAACAAAAGATAAATTCCAAGGCAGTTCACTTTTAAATAGAAGTTGGAAAGCAGTCAACAGAATTGTATGCTATTTTGGAGGCCTTAGCAAAAAAGTATTAAATAGGCTTATATCCTGTTTTGTCAATATTTCTAATACAATTTGTACCAAGTGTAGTCATCATTGTCCTCCTCATTATCATCAACAGCAACAACAGTGAAGGGAAATTTTCTATGGGTTGAATGAAGGAAGGAAGGAATGAAAGGACTATAGACATTTAGGGAATTATAAACTGGTGATTTTCTTTGCTGGTGAGTGCAGTGCCTGGACTGCGACTCAGGTCTCAGATTCTAACTGAAATCACATTGAATTTAAGATTAATTTGGGGAGAAATTAGGTCTTTACAATGGTAAGTCATCTCGAACTTGAATATAGTATCTCTATTTGTCTTCTTTTACTAACTTTAATAAATTTTAAAAATTTTCTACATAGAGATCTCTTGTTATTATGAAAAGCATCTTTTTCTTATATTTACTACCTTATGATTACCTTTCGTAGAAGAATGCTATTGGTTTTTGTACATTGAGCTTGCATCCAGCCTATTTATTTTACCAGGAGTTCTCAACCTTTTTTGTTCCATGGACCCCTACTAAGTCCACACTATACTGTATATTATTTAATAAATATACCGCACCCACACTAACAAGTCCCCACAAGAACAATGTTTTGTTTTTGTTTTTTTAGTTTAAATTTAAGCTCATGGATCCTTTGTTAAGAACCCCTGATTGATACATTTTCTCTCCTTCCCTTAACTTTTTCCCTTTTTCTGGGATTCACATTATATGGACAATGACATTGCTACCTCTAGCCTTCATATATCTTAATTTTTCTCTCATTCTTTCCATTTTTTCCTATATCTTCAAAAAGGTCTAGACCTGATCTCTAACTCAGTAGTTTTTACTTCCGTTGCAATCATTTTGCACTTTACTCCATCTTTCGAGTTCTTATTTCAACAGCCTTGCCACCAAATGAAGACCATGGAGTGACCCTAATGGACATCACACATGCAGAAGAATCACCCAGGTGAGCCCTGTCCAAATCCCTGGCCCACAAGATCATGAGGTACTTTTTTCCTCTAAGCTAATAAATTTACCATAGTCATAGATAACCAGATCATCATTAGATGATAGTCAATGAAGTTGCGATTTTAAGAGACAGATGAATCAAATCCTAGGTTAAATTTTGGAAAAAAAATTTTAGAAATCTAAAACTGGTTGAATCTAGACTTTAAAAAGAAAACAAAAGCCGCCATGAGTGGTCTAAATGCAGCCAATCTCGGCCCACTCTTACCTCTCCATGGTACCTGAGGATTTAAAGCATTGTAGAGATGTCAAGCTCCCAGGGACCTTGGAGATCACTTAACTCATCTGTGTGGACCATTTGGTGGACACTTCTATTCAGAGTGCCGTGGCCTGTTTATTAGCTGAAGTAGCCAGCCTCAATATAAACACATCAAAACGTGCTTGTGTTTGCTCTCTGGATTCACAGTGATTTTTAAAACACCTTTTGATATGCTAAGAGCCTCTAAAGAGCACAGAAACCATCAAGTCAACAAAATATTAGGCTGCAGAAAGAACAGCTAACTATCTTTTTTTGCTGTGAATTGACAGTCAAAAAAATGAACTGTCGGCATCACCAGCAGGCCCCACTAAAGAAGACAGCCTACTACTGACCTTGGAAAAACAAACAAACATGTATTTGCCTGTACTTTTTCCCAATTATGCAAAATTCAAAAGTCAGTTGCCCATGGAGAGTACAATTAGTGATGTGGTGAGGGACAATTTAGCATGCTAAAAAGAATGGATAGGTTCTTGGGGAAGTTTTTCTTTGTTCTCTTTTGAGCCTCAGCTTCCTTATCCATAAGAGGGAGATAATAGCCAATTCTCAGGGCCTATGTGAGAATTTAGTGGGAAATACATCTGAATTGTCTGGCACATACAAGTACTGATTAAATTATAGCTGTCATTTTTATTATGAACAGCATCACTACTGTTAAGAAGGTAGGAAAGAATTTCAGTTTGCAGAACCAGGTTAAAACCTAGCAAGATCCTGGAAAGAAAGCATTTCATCATGACGTCAACCCCAAACGATTGAAATGTAGGTTAACTAGAAAAACACCAGAAATATCATAACTGAGTCACCTGGTGGCGCCAGACCAGAATCCAGGAAGTCATTTCGACCAAATATTCAAATGTAGTAGGAGGATGGAGCGCTTGTGTAGATAGCACATTTTTTACCACTTTATAGCCCATCCCACTAAGCCAAATTTAAAGGGCAAAATGCCTTGGTTAACTGCCCACTATATGAATCAGGGTCAGGGAAATCTTTTGGTTTAGGGCAATAAAAATGAATGCATTACCTTCCCCTCAGCATGGGACATGACTCCCGGGGATGAGCCTCCCTGGATATGAGGGATTAATACCAAGTGCCAACTGGCAACACGATTGGAAAAAGACCTTGAATAAAAGGGGGAAAATGTAAAGAGAAATGAGTTCATGTGGCTAAGACACTTCAAAGAGAGTCGGGAAGTCATCCCAGAGGTAATGCTTACGCACACCTCAGTAGGATCTCATAGAACACAAAAGTGGATATCACCCCACACAGAGGGGCTCCTGAGAGCTCTGGAGACAACCAGGTCCTATATAAGGGGGGATAGCCCCAGAGATTGATGTCTTATTAGTGGGCTCTACTTTGGAATCTGTGCTCCTGAGAGTGACAGAGTTGGCCTGTTCAGTCCTCCCTGCACATGGTCCAACAGTCCCTTCTATTCAAACCTATATGTGATGCGGGAGTTTTTAGGTATACTTCCAGAGACTGGAGCCTCTGGTCTACCTATGTGCCAGCTGTGCCTGGAATCTCAGTGGAGCTGTAACTCCTACCCTGCAACTCAACGGACTCATCCAAGTCACCTGGTGAGGAGACAACGATGGGCAACGGACATCCCAGGGAATGGAGAGGCCCTGCAGCTACAGGCAGGATAATCCCATCCACTGTATCCATGGGATATAAGCCCGCTCTCACTTGGAGGTGGAGTGGACATCACCATCCCAGTCCCCTCAGGATTGGGGGAAGAGCTATGGACTAGAGTGGACTTAGTGGTATTCTGTTGTAGACATATTATGATTCAAGCAATGGAACATTATAACAGTGGGGTGGAGCCAGTGGCCACTGGACGCTCTCGGGGCAGGGAGGGGAAGGGCAGTTGAAATACAGGGGCTTTTTCGGGACTTGGGGGTTGTCCTGAGTGGCATTGTGGTGACAGATGTAGGCCATTTTACATCAGCAAATACCATGCAGAACTGTGTGGGAGAGAGTATGGTCTACGATGTGAACTGTGGTCTATGCTTGGTAGCAAGGCCCCAGGATGTGTATATCCATTACGGGTGATGTGCCACACTGATGAAGGATGTTTGTGTGGGATGTTGTGGGAGGTGTGGGAGGTGGGGAACATGGGAATCCCTGAAATTTCTGTGTAACATCTAGGTAATCTAAGCACCTTTTAAAAATATATAAATATATTAAAAAATAACATTTATGTAAGCAAATGCACATATATACAAATATATTTATATATCATTTTACAAATATTGGTATGTATTGTGAAAATTTTGATTTTTACCCACACACACACAAAAAAAATGAAATGGGAGGAAAAGATTTTCTCTTCAGGAATTCCTCTTGAGACGCTCAGAACTGCCCACCCCAGAGCTGCAGAGGGCCAGCGGCTGGAGCAGAGTGGGTGGGGAGCAGCGGAGCCCTGCCGGAGGCCGTTTGGGCGCCGGGCGGACTGCGGGACCGGCTGCACCATGAGCACCAAGGACAAGGCATGGCGGAGCGCTCCAAGATGATGGACAAGAACCTGCCGGAGGACGGCGAAAGGCGGCACCGGAGGTTACGTCGCTGCTGTTGAGTGCTGGGGAGTCAGGGAAGAGCACCATCATCAAGCAGATGAAGACCATGCATGAGGACTGCTACTCAGAGGAGGAGTGCCGGTAGTACCGGCAGTCGTCTACGGCAACACCATCCAGTCCATCGTGGCCACCGTCAAGGCCACGGGCAGCCTGAAGATTGGCTTTGCCGCCCCCTCCCGAGCGGCCGACGCCAGGCAGCTCTTTGCACTGTCTTGCACGGCCGAGGAGCAGGGAGTGCTCCTTGAGGACCCGTCTGGCGCGTTGAGGCTCCGGGCTGACCATGGTGGGCAGGCCTGCTTTGGCCGCTCGCGCGAGGACCAGCTCCACCACTCGGTCGCCTACGACCTGAATGCCCTGGAGCGCATTGCGCAGAGCGACTATATCCCCGCGCAGCAGGACGTGCCTCGGACCCGCGTGAAGACTACGGGCATCGCAGAGACACATTTCACCTTCAGGGACACACACTTCACCTTCAGGGACCTACACTTCAAAATGTTTGAGGTGGGTGGTCAGCGGCCTGAGCGGAAGAAGTGGATCCACTGTTGGAGGGTGTGACGGCCACCTGCTGCTGGCTGAGGACAAGGAGATGAACTGCATGCACGAGCACATAAAGCTGTTTGACAGCATCTGCAACAAGTGGTTCACAGACACGTCCATCACCCTCTTCCTCAACAAGAAGAACCTGCTCGAGGAGAAGATACCACACAGCCCCCTGACCATCTGCTTCCCCGAGTACACAGAGGCCAACAGGTACGACAAGGTAGCCAGCTACATCCAGAGCAAGTCTGAGGACCTGAACAAGCGCAAGGACACCAAGGAGATCTGCACGCACTTCACGTGTGCCCCTGACATGTTCTTGGGCATGTGGTTTGTGTTCGATGCCATCACTGACGTCATCATCCTTTCTGTCCTTAGCTTCTCCTTGCCCCTTCCTCAGCTCCAGAGGCTTGAGGGAGGGGCTGCCACGGGCCTCCCTATTTGAAGCCCGCCCTTGTCAAGTTGCCGGGAATGGCCATGGTACCCCTTCCTGGGGGAGGCACACTCAGTCTCCCAAGGCCTGTGGCTGGGGGGACTCCCACTTCTCCAACCTGGGACCCCTGGCTTTGCTCAACACCAGCCCCTGATCCAGCCTTACAGGGAGCCTGCTGCCCACCCCAGCCCCCAGCCTCTAGGAGGCCCCAAAGGAAAAAGCACAAGAAACGTAATATGCTACCATTCTGGAGACTACGGAACACTTGCTCATTCATAGCTGAAAGAAAGAAATAAAAGGAGAAGAGAAGAGAAGAGAAGAGAAGAGAAGAGAAGAGAAGAGAAGA
>JAKSZT010053929.1:22373015-22392183 GCA_026826555.1 Tolypeutes matacus | reverse complement strand
GAGAAGAGAAGAGAAGAGAAGAGAAGAGAAGAGAAGAGAAGAGAAGAGAGAGGAAGGAAATAAAGAAAGAAAGGAAGGAAGAAAGAAAACTGCAAACCTAGAAAACATTTTAGAGAAAAACTATTTAAAATTGTGATCTCCTGACCGGCGCCCTCCCGCACCTCCAGGGATTCCGTGCCCTGTGTGTCTGCGTGTTTACACCCATCCCTGCCATATCTGACCCAGAATTGGGTTTCAGGGGCTGTCGAGACAACTGCCAACGTCATTGAGGGCCCCGCCCCAGCAGCCCCGGCCAGGGCTCCATGAACCTGTGTGTAGCTCGGGAGCACTAACCTAGGAACCGCCGCTGCCTGCAGGGGTATTTGCCCCTCATGCGCTTGCCCCAGGTCCGGGTCCTTCAGCCTCGAACACTTCCTTGCATTTTTCACGTTTTATGGAATTGTTCACCTGGTGTGAAGTAATAAAATGTAGGGGAAAAAATTCCTCTTGGAGAGGGCACTCACTGTTTGGAAAAAATACTCTAACTTATAGAGTAGCAGTCATTCAGTGTACAGCTGAGTTCCCCTTGGATCCCTCTTTCTGTTTCTGTGTGCCCTTCTCCCCAGCTTCACTGTGCCTTTGTCTCTCAGGGCCCATGGCTGTGCCTGTCCTCAGAGGAACTCCACTCAGGCTACTGGAGACCTTTAGCCTACAGGTACACAGAACTTCAAGTACGTGACAGTTTGTAACCCTTCTGATCAAGTCTTGGCCAGTAATAATTGAAGGTACCAGAGTATGAAAGCTCAGCTTTCTTACCTCAAGTCCTAAACTGAGTGTAATTCCTATTCCAAAGGACAATGCCAAGACTATGACTTTGCCTGAGGTTACACCTTTGCTTGGCTTCTTCCCTCTTCTTCTTCCCACACACTCTTTCCAGTTTCTCCTGGGGGCACGACCTTAGGAAGAACTTGCACTTGCATCCTCATCTCAGGGCTTTCTTCTGGGGAACCCAGCCTGAAGCAATGAGCCACTGAGGTGTTGGCTCCAACCCCAAAGGGATGCAGAAGTAACAAAAAGTAATCGTTGTCTCCCTTCCATTAACTGGAGGGCACTTTGTTTCAGAGAGTTTGAGAATCTCAGTAAAATAGCAGTTGCTGAGACAGAACTGGTTTGCACTACAAAATAAGAAATTTGAAATTAATCTTGGCAACAAATGGGAAATAATGAGAACACACACCCCTCTGGTGGTAGAGAGCTAAGCAAAGTTGTTAGAGAACTTAAATGCCTATTAAAAGATTTTTCAAATGTCAGCTGTGATTTGTGTGATATAATCATTCCCCCACACCCACACATATACACACCATCTCCTCTATGAAATAGTAACATCTATGTCACACACTAAAGTGTTCACGTGTTAAGTGGGTTCTTTTGAAGAACTGGACTAAATTCTGAGTTCTGCATTAAGATGGGCAAGAAGTATAAACAGAGATTGCACTTGCAAATACACACAAGGTAGGAGAATAAGGGTATATTTGACTTTAGTTACATATATGAAATGCAATACGTTGAGTTGTGATCAACAAGATAGAATGGATAAAAAAAACAGTAATAACATTCATCTTAACCAAATATATTTATCCTTCTCATTCATTAACCTTTGAGTTAAATAAAATGCTTAACCCACTTGAGCCCAGTTTCACAATCTGTTATTCAAAGGCAAACATAATTAAAACATCTGCTTCCCTCCTTCCTTCAGTGATCAGACCCTACCTTCTACCATTCCAATTCTGCAGCAACGCTTTTCCCACATTTCCCCATTCTCCTTCCTTTCGGTGTCCTCCCATTTTCCCATAATTGAAGGCTGATGTCATCTTGAAAGAATGGGTCCTGTTTTCAGTGGCTTTGTCATCAACGCAGCTGTCTGGCATTCTGTGATTACCCATCTCAGTTAGTACAGGGACATGCACCTTCGGGGACATTATGCAAATGTATAACCTTCCCTGGAGACTTTCTGCCTCGATGCCAATGTCTAAGTTGTACTCAGACAGCTGTGGCCTACTCTAACATGTGTCACACAAACACAAAAGAAAGCTATTTTGACCTTATTTGCTAAGGAAAGCATTCTGGACCGAAGGGAAAGCTCCACAGGATTCCTATAGAATTGCATTAATCCATGTCATCTAGGAGGAGCCCTCAATAGAAATAGAATTTAAAACTCAATGGGCAAAATTGCCTCCTCTGGTGCTCTAGTAGGCAATGTAGGCTTTCCAGAGTCCAGATCACACCCAAACTGATGGGCAAACAGAGGAAGTCCACTCTTTCCATTATAATCAAGCATCCTTTCTGCTCTCCTGCAGGCTCAACAGGCCAATGCAAATAATCCAGACACACTAAAATACCAAGACATAAATTTTAATCATATCCAAGACATACAAGCTATCGTTACTTAAGCATCCTCTTAGACTTGCTCACCTACAATTGTTCCCCATGGCCATTTTGGCCATCAGTATCCCTCCTCTTTTCTTCTATTCCTTCTTGTTTTCATTCAACAAATAGTTCTTAACTCTTTACTTTATTCAAATACTTAATAAGCCCTTGGAAAAACACAAGATTGAATCATAAAGGTCCTGTTCTCTATGAGCTAGCAATCTAGTAGAATAACTAAGACATATATAGACATAAATTAGTGAGAGACTGTGTCATACTTGGATGATCCAGAAGGGTTTCAGGGAGAATGCAACATTTATAAGCCAAGATAGTAGAGGAGGTTGTGTTAGCTTTCTTCTTCTACTGTATCAAAGTTCCACAAACTTAGCAGCTAAAAACAACACAAATTTATTTGCTTATAGTTTGGGAGGTCAGAAGAGTACAATTATTTATAGGAGGCCAAAATCAAGGTGTTGGCAGAAAGTGTTCCAGAAGGAGTTCCTTCTGCAGGTTCCAGGGGAGAGTCCATTCCCTGCCTCTTCCAGCTTCTAGACGTCTGGCTTCTAGACATTGCCCATTCCTTGACTTGCAGCCATATCACTCCAGTCTTCACAAGGACTCTTGTGGTTACATCAGGCCCATGCAGATAATTCAGGATACTCTCTCCATCTCAAGATCCTTAGTTTAATCACATCTGCAAAGTCCCTTTTGCCATATAAGGTAGCATATTCACAGCATATCCCTCTGGATTAGGGATAGAAAGACCAGTCAGAAGACCTCCTCCGGTGCTCAGGACAAGGTTCTGCTCTGTACAAGGAAGTGTGGCTGTGATTAGCGACACAGTTATGGGCCTACTCTTTAAAATGCCCTTTCATTGATATTCCCTGCCAAAATATTAGCCACCACTGTCACTGAGTTGGGGAAACAGAACACAGACATGAAAGGATAATTAACTCCAAAAGGTCAGAGATGCTAAGTGTCAATGAGTGTTATGCCAACAATTGTTATAGAATGAAAAGGACACTTTGGGTAGCATATTTCCCCAAGTTTGATCTCAGTCCTACAAGCCTGGTTCATACTACAATAAAACTCTCTCATTCCTGCAGCAGGTGTAACTGTGGCCCACCCAATAAGCCAATCCCATTCCTGGTATCATTTTGCTAACAGAACCTTGATTCTGTGCAAGAATCAGAGTCCGTGTGTTTTTTGGGGATGCCAGGCCAGCTCTGGGGATAAATCTTGTTAATATAAGCCAAACGGGGCAATTACATTCCCCTCCCTAGTGACTGGCTTTGGAATTGGTCCAACAATATACTTTTGACCATTGAGATGTAAGGGCAAGGTAACTGGGGTAGTTATAGAGGAGTTTGCTTTGCTTTTATGGAAGAAAAGACACTCTTCCAGGCATAGGAGTGTGTTGTATGATGCCTGCAACTGCTGTAGCCATCTAGGCTCCACAAAGAGGCAAGCATGAAGAAAGGATCCAACACACTGAAAATGGCATGGTCAAAAGATGGCATGAGCCTGTGTCAATGGTGATGTTAGCTGTTAAAAGTTTAACACGGGAATGCTGTCAAAGTGACATATGGTTTGTTGGTGATATAACCATAAGGAAGGAAATATTTTGACTTTTATAGCAATGATTATAAAAGAGGTCTTTCAGCACACAGTTTGGTAGGAAGAATAGCAAGAAAAATAAGAAATAAGAAAACAGGGAAACATGATAAAATGTCAAGGGAGCAATTAAGAGCAGAGTTGACTGTAGAGGCTGGAGGTAGGAATAATGACAACAGGATAGCAGGACAATACCAACCACCTCAGCAAAGGAAAGAGGCAAACCACTCCTACCTCAGGCCTGGAGGACATTGCTGAGAACGCACAGTCCAGCCAAGCCAACAATCTGGAGAAAGTTTAGCAAAAAGGGGAAGATTATTTTAAAGAAAAATTTCAATAAGTGCCTGGAGAGCCTCGAGTAGTATCATATTGAAACCCTGCTACACAGTAGCAAAATCTGGAGACATTTAATGAATGGCCAAGTTAACTTCTATTTATTTTAGTAGCAAGCTAAATTCTATCATCTCAAACTTTGAAATAACTGAGTTTATGGAGGCCAAATGGGGCACCCACAGTGATACGTTAAATGGTAATATAGTGGGGTAAATCAGTTGGGTACCCAAGTGTTTTCACAAAGAAGAAGAAAAAGACAAGAAGAGGCAGAAAAACTATATTCATCTTAAAAGAGAAAATTGACATTGTTAGACACAAATTAAATAGAATAATTTAACTGGAAAAAAAAACATTTATCAGCAAAATATGACACTATTCAAGTATGACCTAAATATCAGAGAAAAAAAAATAGCTAGTCAAACTCTGGAAATTCTGGTCAAGTAAGGCTAATAATGTGGGAAGCCAGTGCTCAACCACTGAGCCACATCAGCTCCCCTGAGTTGGTGATTTCATTTGTTTGCTTGTTGTTTGTTTTTTTGTTTGTTTTTAGGAGGTACCAGGGATGGAACCCCAGACATCCCATGTGGGAAGCAGGCACTCAACTGCTTGAGCCACATCCGCTCCCAATTTAAGCATCTTTGACTACATTTTTTACACATGATTTCCCCAAAAGCATAGACTAATTCTGAGTCCTGTTAATTGATAAATATATGAATTAATTTTTATTAGCAAATGTATTATTTCTATTTTCTGAAGGAGCCACTATTGTTTTGAAGTCCCATATAGCTTTAAGAAGATACATATATTTAGGGGAGAAACTATCAACAATTTATGGCACTGCTGAACAATTTCCCAACTTCAAAGATGAACTTAATACTATAGTTCACTTAATTAACTTAAACATTTCACAGGTTAAAATGCAATCCATTTTAATGACTACTTTCCCAAATGTGTACCCTAGCAGGGGCCAATGAATTACATTCTTAATGAATTTGAGTAGACTGTGGTTGTTTGCCTAAATATTTCAGGCATCTCATAACATAAAACCTTGTATGTGTATAAGACTTTTTATAAGGTAAAACATTACATTACATTTGAATTCCCAGATGTGCTCTTATCCACCACCTATGTTAGTGGTTCTTAACGTTATTTTTCCTGTTTTAACATATATGATGGACAAAATTCACATATTCATATTCCCATGATTACACAGATTTTGCTGAAACAAACAGTGAAAAAAATAGTTCGGGACCTGAAGCATCTTTCCACAGCCTCATAGATGTAAAATAGAGGCAAGATTCACATTCCTATTCACTTTCTTTATCCCTCCTTCCTTCCTTATCATAAATTTTCCCATTAGGTAAAATTAAAAAGAAAAAAAAATAATTAAAGTTGCAACTTACAAGAATTTAAATGATTCATAATCCCTCAAGTATTATTAGTACATTAATAACTGTTTCATTCCAAGGATAAGGCTCTGAATTATGTACAATTTCCACCAAGCTCACTAATTACATTTCAGCCCCTTTTTCTCCCATACCAGAAAGCAAGTAATAGAGATAGTCTTGAGTTCACCTTAATTTTAAACTAAAGTTTACAAACTTTGGTACTGCTGTTAGCAATAAATGATCTGTACGTGAGCTCACAACCCATTTTATCACCGATAAATAAGTGTGCTTGACATTATTTCTGGAGAACGGCTAGCCTATTAAATGCAAACTAATGTGTGTTTGCAAAAGAAAAAAGTATTCAATTTCATATGTTCATGCCTTCAAGTGGAAAAAAAAAAAAAAAAGAAATGTACTCAGCGTAGCAATTTTGGAGAGCAGGGTCAGTGTAATAATTTTTCTTATTTTCTATCTCCCAAAGTCACTACATTTTGACTCTTCATATAGACCAGAGTTTAATGGAAATATGAATGTTATTATAGAAGAAACTGCATAAGAAAATTCATCATGCACGTACGATACAGGTGTTTCAATTTCATTATGACCTTAATATGCAATTTCTAATGTTTCTTGTGCCTGGTGATACACAATGTGGGGAAGAAGTGGCTTAAAGGACATATGAGCTTGAGTTGATAGTAAAACTCAATATGAGCCAAGAGTGCCATGAAACAATCAAAAATGTTCTCATGTTTTGCTAAGAAATATAATATATAGAATGAATTCTCTTCTCTGCTTCTCAGACAATACCTGGATTAATATGTGCTGTTCTGGACCCCATGCTCTTGAGACATGGACAAACAGGAAAGGATTCAGAGAAAAATGACTGGGATGGTGTGGGCCTTGAAATCCCACGGTAAAATAAGGTACTACAGAAATGAAGAGATTTTGGGACACAGTGGGTGGGAAGATGGCAGAGTAGGGAGTTCTAGGACTCAGTACATCTATGAGAATGACTATTAAATAGACAGGAACTATCTGAAACAACTATTTTGGAACTCTGGAGGCCACTAGGACACAGTACAACATACAGGGGAAAGCAGTAAAGACCAATAATTCCTCTCTCTGTGCAGCTACTGGTGCTCTTCCCCCACTCTTGTAGCAGGCCACCATGGGATCCAGCCCATGACCGGCTCACTGGTGACAGAAAGGGGCATAAAAATCCTCTTCCCCAAGACTAAGGTTGGGCATGGCTGATCACTGATTTTTTAATTAGTGACTTTGGATTGCTGGGGGCCTGGCTTTTTGAGCAGCCATTGTTTTAACCCTTCCTAGACAAAGGGAGCAGCAAACATTGTATTGGTCCACACCAAACAAGGGCCACAGTGGAGGAGACTCAGGGACATAGGACCATGTTGGTTGAAGGGTTGCATTTGCTGGGCAGGCCAAGAAAGCTCAGCTTTGGGAGCTGTGGAGGAGGCTCTTGGCATCCTTCCTGGTCCCCACCCAGGGCACTTAAGTGTGCCATCTTCGTGTATCCCCGGCCCTGTTTAGGCTGGGAAAGACAGACTTGCAAAAGTCCTCTCTGGCATGCCCTTCTTCCCAGAATTTTCCCTCCAAGCAAAAGAAAACTGAGATAACAAAAGTAGTGTAAGAAACTATAGAGGCAGATAATCTGGGGCAAAGGCTGGCTGGCTTGAACCTGGGAAGGAAGATCTGTCTCCTGGGAAACAGAGGGGACAACCAAACCCCTATAAACAAGGGGACTCCAAAACAACTAACAAACAAAAGCCCAGGATAAGATAGAGGCCAAAAAAGGCTGGGAAATCACTGTACAATACATTCATCTTAGGCAGACATTCTGGATAGGAGGGCTGAAGCTCAAGAAAATCTGTCTTATCACCAGCTCTTTACAATATCAAGAAACAGAGATCTCAGGGAATAAATCCCAAAGTTAACATTTTAAAATATTAAAATGTACAGTACACAACAAGAGTACAAGACAAACAAAGAAACAGGAAATGATGACCCATCCAAAGAAAGAAGATAAAAATCCAGAAAACAACAATTAAGACTAGAATGTGAACATAACAAAAAAAGCCTTTAAAAAAAAATAACCTTCAAAATCCTCAAGGAGATGAAGGAAAATACAGAAAGAAAAAAAAAAAAAAAAACCCTAAAAGATATCAGTAAAACAATGAATAAGCAATATGAGAATCTTCATAAAGAGATAGAAATTTTATAAAGTACCAAACAGAACTACAGGAGTTGAATGCCACAATAACTGAAGTGAAAAATTCCTAGGAGGCTTTATAGAGCAGATTGGGCCTGGTAGAAGAAAGAATCAGTGAATTCAAAGATGAGGCACTTGAAATGAGTCAGGCTGAGGAACAGAAAGAAAAAAGAATTATAAAAAGCAAAAATAACCTAAGAAACCTGTGGATACCATAAAGTGCACCAATATACACATTATGGGACTCTCAGAAGGACAAGAAAGAGAGAAAGGGACAGAAGGAATATTCAAAGAAATAATGACAAAGAACTTCTCAATCTTAGAAAAAGTTTAAATATGCACATTCAAGAAGCCGAGAGAACACCAAACAGGAGAAACAGGAAGAAAAGTACACCCCATCAAATATTTATCACACTATTGAATGAAAAGGACAAGGAGAGAGTTCTGAAAGTTGTAAGATAAAAGCAATGTGCTACATAAAAGAGAGTCCAAATTAGATTGAGTGCAAATTTCTCATTAGACACCATGGAAGCAAGAAGGCAGTGGGTTGAAATACTTAAAGTGCTGCAAGAAAACTACTGTCAACCAAGAATTTTATATCTGGTGAGACTGTCTTTCAAAAATGAGGGACAGATTAAGACATTCCCAGATAAATAAAAGCTGAGGGCATTCATCATTACTAGACTTGCCCTAAAAGTAAGATAATCTGGGGCAAAGCCTGGCTGGCTTCAACACCTGGGAAGGAAGAATGAATGGGAGGACACTAGATAGTAGTTTAAAACAGCATAAAGAAATAAAGACTTTTGATAAAGGTAACCATTTGGGTAATTATAAATGCCAGTATTATTGTAGTATATTATTTGGTATGTAACTCCACTCTTGCTTCCTATATGTGCTAAAACTCAAATGCCTAAAAAGTAATGATCAATCTATGTTTCTGGACATACAATGTACAAAAATATAAGTGGTAAAAATTACAAACAACAAAAAAAGTAGAGGACAGGGTGATGTAGAAAATGTATATGTGTATGCTTTTGAAGTTTAAGTTGGTATCAAACCAAATATGATTGTTATATATTTAGGGTGTTAAAATTTAACCTCATGGTAACCACAAGGAAAAGAGATGAAAAATATATTCAGATAGAAAGGATAAGGCACTCAATATGGTACAACACAAAAAATCAAATAAATATAAAAGTAGGCATTAATGAAAGAATTGAGGGACAAAAAAGTATAAGACATACAAAGGCTAAATAGCAAAATGGCAGAAGAAAGTCCTGCATTATCAGTAGTGACTTTAAATTCAAAGGTAAAAGTAGGTTGAAAGTGAAAGGATTGTATATATATATATATATATATACACCATGTAATTTGTAACCAAAAGAGAGTTGGGTGGCTATATTAATATATAATAATAAATATAGACTTTAAGTAAAAAAGTTATGAGGGATAAAGACAGTCATTATATACTCATAAAAGTGACAATTGAACAAGATGTAACAATTATAAATATATATGCATCTACCAGCGGAACCCCAAAATACATGAAGCAAATACTGACAGATTTGAAGGTAGAAATTGATGGGTCTATATTAACAGTAGGAGAATTTAATACCAATTTCAATAAAGGATAGAATATCTAGTCAGATGACCAATAAGGAAATTTAAAAAGTTGAATGATACAATAAACCAACTAGACCTGACGGATATAGAACACTTCACCCAATAAAATCAGAATACAAATTCTTCTTGCATGCCCATGGATCATTCTCAAGGATAGGCCATATTTTAGGTCACAAAACAAGTCTCAATAAATTAAAAAATATTGAAATCATACAATATATATTTTCTGACAAGAATGAAAAGAAGATAGAAACCAATAACAGAGGGAGAAAGGGAAAATCCACACATATGTGGGAAATAACATACTCTTAAACAAGCAATGGGTTAGAGAGGGAATCACAAGTGACATTAGGAAATATCTTGGGGCACATGAAAATGAAAATACCAAAACTCATGGGATGCAGCAAAGGCAGTGCTGAGAGGGAAATGTATAGCTCTAAATGTTTACAATAAAAAATAAGAAAGACTGAAAATAAGGGACCTAACCTCAAAACTGGAAGAACTAGAAAAAGATGAAAAACTAAACCCAAAGCCAGCAGAAGGAGGGAAATAACAAAGATTAGAGCAGAAATAAATGAAATAGAAAACAAACAAACAAAAAACAATAGAGAATCAACAAAATCAAAAGTTGGTTCTTTGAAAAGATCAATGAAATTGAGAAATTTAAAATAAATTGACAGGGGAGCAAATGTGGCTCAATGACTGAGTGCCATCTTCCCATATACAAGGTCCAGGGTTCAAACCCCAGTCCTGGTACCTCACACACACAAAAAAAAATTAAAATAGACTGACAAAGGTTAAAAGAGAGAGCATATAAATAACAAATATCAGAAATGAAAAGGGGGACATTACTACTCACCATGCTAAAATAAAAAAGACTATAAGAGGATATTGTGAACAACTGTATGGCAATAAATTAGATAACCTAGACAAAATGGACAATTTTTGGAAACATACAAACTACCTGAATTGCCTCAAAAAGAAAGAGACATTCTTAACAAACCAATTACTAATAAAGAGATTGAATCCATAAGAAATAAATTTTAAAAACTCCCAATAAAGAAAAGCCCAGGACCAGATGGCTTCACAAGTGAATTCTACCAAACATTCTAAGAAGACAACTCTAATTCGCTAATCTCTTCCACAAAAATTGAAAAGGAGAGAACACTCCCTAATTCATTCAATGAGGTCAACATCACCCTCATACCAAAGCTAGATAAAAATACCACAACTAAAGAAAACTACAGAACAATATCTCTTATGAATATAAATGCAAAAATCCTCCACAAAATACTAGCAAACCGAATCCAACGGCATATTAAAAGAAGTATACACCAGGATCAAATGGCATGCAAGTTTGTCTCAACATAAAGAAATCAATTAATGTAACACCACATTAACACAATGGAGAAGAAAAACACACGATCATCTCAATTGATGCCAAAAAGGCATGTGCCAAAATCCAGCAGCCATTCTTGATTTAAAAAAAAAAACAAAACAAAAAAACCCACACACTTAGAACAAGAGGAATAGAAGGAAACTTCCTCAACATGATAAATGGCATAAGTGAAAAGCCGACAGCTAACATCCTACTTAATGGTGAAAGATTGAAAGCTTTCTCTCTAAGATCAGGAACAAGACAAGGCTGCCCACTCTCACCACTGTTGTTCAACATTTTAACTGGAAGTTCTTGCCAGAGCAATTAAGCAAGAAAAAGAAATAAAAGGCATCTAAATTAGAAAGAAGGAAGTAAAACCTTCACTATTTGAAGATGACATGATCCTATACAGAAAATCCTGAAATACCCACTACAAAAATCCCAGAGCTAATAAATGAGTTCAGCAAAGTGGTGAGTACAAGATCAACTCCTTCAAATCAACAGTGTTTATATACACAGGCAGTGAATAATTGGAAGAATAAACCAAGAAAAAAATTCCATTCACAAAAGGAACTGAAATTCAAATATCTAGGTATAAACCTAGCCAAGGATGCAAAGAACTTGTACACAGAAAACTTCAAAATATTGCTAAAAGAAATCAAAGAAGACCTAAATAAATGGAAGGATATTCCATGTTCATGGATTGAAAGACTAAATATCATTAAGATGGCAATCCTACCAAAAGTGATTTATAGATTCATTACAATCCCAATAAAAATTCTAACAACCTGCTTTGCAGAAATGGAAAAGCCAATCATCAAATTTATATGGAAGGGTAAGGAGCCCTGGCTAGCTAAAGCCATCTTGAAAAAGAAGAATGAAGTTGGAGGACTCATACTTTCTGATCTTAAAACTTGTTACAAAACTAGAGAAATCAAAGCAGCATGGTATTGGCACAAGGAAAGACATATAGATCAATCAAATTCACAGCTCAGAAATCAATCCTCACATTTATGGTCAAATAATTTTTTATAATGGGGCAGAACCACCCAATTGGGAAAGAACAGTCTTATCAACAAATGGTGCTGGGAAAACTGGATCTCCATTTGTTAAAAAAAAAAAGGACCCCTACCTCACACAATATACAAAAATCAACACAAAAATGAGTCAACAATCTAAATATAAGAGCCAGAACAATCAAACTCCTAGAAGAAAATCTAGGGAAGCATCATCTGGACTTTGTGTTAGGCAGTGGTTTCTTAGACTTTACACCTAAAGCACAATCAATAAAAGAAATAATAGATAAATGGGACCTCATCAAAATTATAAAACTTTTCTGCCTCAGAGGACTTTATCATGAAAGTAAAAAGACAACCTACACAATGGGAGAAAGTATTTGGAAATCAGATAAAGGTTTAATATCCAGAATATATAAAGAAATCCTTCAACTTCACAACAAAAAGACAAACAACCCAATTACAAAATGGACAAAAGACTTGAACAAGGGAGCAGAGGTGGCTCAAGCAATTAGGCACCTCCCTTCATATCAGGGGTGTCAGGTTTGGCTCCCGGTGCCTCCTAAAGAAACAAAGGAAGATGAACAGACACAGCAAGTGCAAACAGCAAGTGGGCAGAAATAAAAAAATAAAATAAAAAATCTTAAAAAAAGGGGGGGGGGAGCTGAGGTGGTGCAAGAGATTGAGGGCCTCTCTCCCACTCCAAAAGGTCACAGGATCAGTTCCTGTTGCCACCTAAAGAGAAGACAAGCAGACACAGAAGAAAACACAGAGAGCAGACAGTGAGTGCAAAACAACCGGGGGCGGGGGGAGGGGGGAGTGGAGAAATAAATAAATCTTTAAAAAAATTTTAAAAAAAGACTTGAAGAGACATCTCTCCAAAGAATATATGCAAATGCCCAGAAAGCACATGAAAAGATGCTCAACATCATTAGCCATCAGGGAACTGCAAATCAAAACCACAATGAGATCCATTAGAATGGCTGCTATTAAAAAAAATAAGAAGAAAATAACAAGTGAAGAAGAGGATGCAAAGAAATAGGAACATTCACTCATTGCTGTTGGCAACGTAAAATGGTGCAACTGCTGTGGAAGACAGTCTGACAGTTCCTCTAAAATGCTAAGTAAAGAATTACCATATGACCCAGCATTCCCATTACTAGGCATATACTAAAAAAATTGAAAGCAGGAACTCAAACAGATACCTGCACACCAATGTTCACAGCAGCATTATTCACAATTGCCGAAAGATGAGAGCAACACAAGTGCCCATCAACCAATGAATGTATAAATAAAATGTGTTATATATATATACACACACACACACAGGAATATTATTCAGACATAAAAAAGAAAGAAAGAAAGAATACACCCAGAAGTTCAAACTTTGACTATCAGGGAGAAAAAAAAAATAAAGAAAATGTGAATATTCTGACTGCTATTTAAAATATATATATATTTGATCTCATTTTCAGGGATTCTGATTTAGGTGATCAAGGACAGACCCCAGCAATGGTAATTTTACAAGTGCCTCATATGATTTTGATTCTAACTAGTGCAATTACTGAAGAAAGCTATTGTCAGCTGAAATTACCTTCATTGAAATGTTGGATAGAAGTGTAGAGAAGAGAAGGAAATTGATAAACAATGAAAGCTAAGAAATACATACCTCAAAATAATTTCTCCTTCCACCGTTCACCCTTATATCCTATTATAGCTGTATGCATGCAGAGCATAAAAGCTTACGTGAAAGGAGGTGGTCCAAGATCCTGCAGAGTTTATGCCTTGTATGTCTGACAAAGTTGTCCTTGCAAAAGGACAAGGCTTGAGAAATGCATCTTGTTAGAGAAGATGCAGAGTTCCTAGAAAAAGATTCCCAGGAAACGGTGAGAAAATCAACAATGTTGTGAAGAAGTTGGCTAATGGAAATCAGGAGGAAGTGTGCCCTTCTGGAGCTATACAAGGATGCATTCCTTCCATTAAAGGCAACCCCGACCTTCTGAAGGACCATCGATTGCTTTGTACTGACAGAACAAGGGGGAATCGGGCTTTATCAAATTTACAAAACTCTTTCCAAGCCCAAAATTATAGCTTGGAATGCTGCCTCATGGAAGAAAGCCAGAAGGTTTCTGTGGCAGTTTGAGATTATTTTATGAATCCCAAAAAGAGAAATATTGTGTTGTAAACTAACCTATTCCTCTGGGTGTGATTCCCTTTGATTGGATTAAACTCAGTTGAAGGGCCTTTGGGTAGATTACCTCTTAAGATTGCTGTAGGGTTTTTTATGGAACTATGTCAATGAGGCAGGACTCAAGTTGAGTCCCCTCCCCCTTGCTGGGTCTGATATAAATGGACACTTAGACACAGGAAGAGAGAGCTCTGTTATTTTTCATCCTGCCATATGACAGAAAGGAGAAGGCTCAACCAGCTGAGGCCCCAGGAGAGAGGAGCCATTTGCCTGACAGCTCACAGCTGACCTTGGGACAAGAGCAGAACAGCCAAGACTGATACAGGAGGCCCGGAAAGAGGCAAACCCTATGCCAGCTTGCAACTGAAATGGGAAGAAAGCAGAGCAGCTGAGCCTAAGAGAGGAAGCCCAGAGGGGAAGGCAGACATTGCCCACCACCTTGCTTCAACACGTGGCAGCTGACTGTGGTGAGAAAGCACCTCTTATGGTACCCTGAGTTAGACTTTTCACAGCCTTAGAACTGTAAGCTTTTACTCCAAATAAATTCCCATTATAAAAGCCAGCAGATTTCTGGTACTCTGCATTGACAGCCCTTTGCAAATTAATACAGTTTCCTTTTTAAATTTCTTCAAGAAAATCTATGAATTCAAAGGAGGTTGTAGGAAATGAATGGGTAACCATGCAGTTTTTTTTAAGTATTAGAATGTTAGGTTCTAGTTTAAGCTCTTATTGAAAAAAAAAGTATATATATTTGGTTCAATATATGAAAATCAATCTATGTAATAAACCATATTAACAGAATAAAGGACAAAAACCACATGATCATCTCAATAGACACAGAAAAAGATTTGACAAAATTCAATGCACTTTCATGATGAAAAAAAAAAAACACTCAGCAAAATAGAAATACAAGGGAAATTCTTCAATCTGATAAAAGGCATCTCTAAAAAACCCACAGCTAATATCATACTTAATGTTAAAAAATGTAATTCATTTCCCCTAAATACAGGAGCAAGCCAGGATGTCCTCTCTCGCTACTTCTACTCAATACTGTACTGGAGGCTCTAGCCAAGGCAATTGGGCAAGAAAAGAAAAGAAAATGCATCCAGATTAGACTGGAAGAAGTAAAACTATCTCTATTTGCACTTGACATGATCTTGTATACAGAAAATCCTAAGGAATCCACACACACAAAAACCTATTAGAACTAACAAGTGAATTCAGAAAAGTTACAGGATACATGATCAATATGCGAAACACACTGGTATTTCTATACTCTAAATATGAACATTCCAAAAATGAAATTAAGAAAACAATTCCACTTATGCTAACATTAAAAAGAATAAAATAATTAGGAATAAATTTAACAAAAGGAGTGTAAGACTTATACACTAAAAACCACAAAGCATTATGGAAATAAATTAAAGAACTAAATAATGGAAAGATATCCCAAGTTCATGAATTGGAAGACTTAATATTGTTAAGATGGCAAGATTCCCCAAAGTGATCAACAGACTGCAATGCAATTCCTATCAAAATCCCAAAAGCTGTTTTTGCATAAATGGAACAGCTGAGCCTAAAATTCGTACGGAATTGTGAGGAACCCAGAATAGCCAAAACTATCTTGAAAATCAAGAACAAAATTAGAGAACTCATATTTCCCAATTTTAAAACTTACTACAAAGCTATGGTAATCATAACAGTGGGGAACTGGCATAAGACTAAACATGTAGATCGAGGAATAGAATTGAGACTCCAGAAACAGACACTTTCATTTATGGGGTCAGTTGGGACAAGGTGCTAAGACCATTCAATAGGGAAAGAATAATCTTGTCAACAAATGAGACAACTGAATATCCACATGTAAAAGAATTAAGTTGGACTGCTCACACCATATGCAAAAATTAACTCAAAATGGATAATAGACCTAAATGTAAGAGCTAAATCTATAACACCCTTGGAAGGTAACCTAGGAGTAAATCTTTATGACCTTGGATTAGGCAATAGTTTTTTTAGATATGACACCAAAAACACAAGTAACAAAAGAAAAAAATAGATAAATTGGACTTCATCAAAATAAAAAAGGACACTATCAAAAAAATGAAAATACGATGCATGGAATGGGAGAAAATATTTGAAAATCATGTATCTGAAAAAAAGGTTCTTGTATTGGAAAATATAAAGTACTCATACAACTCAAAAATAAAAAGGCAAATAACCCAATTGAAAACAGACAAAGGATTTGAATAAACACCAAAGACATACAAATGGCCAATAAGTACATGAAAAGATATTCAACATCATCATAAGAGAAATATAAACCAAAACCACAAAGAGATAATATATCACTAGAATGACTGAAATAAAAAAGATAATAACAAGGGTTGATAAGGATGTGAAGAAATTTAAACCCTCATATATCTGTATATCTGGGGCGGGGGGCGGTGATTGTAAAATAGTGCAGTCACTTTGGAAAACAGTTTGGGGTTCCTCAAGATGCTAAACATAGAATTATCATATGACCCAGCAATTCCACTCCTTGGTATGGACACAAGAAAACTGAAAACATATGTTCACACAAAAATCTGGAGATGAATATTAGTAACAGTATTATTCATAATCGCCCAAAAGTGGAAACAACCCAAATGTCCATCAACTGATGAATGGACAAAATGTGGTATATTCATACAATAGAATATTATTTGGCAATAAAAATAAATGAAGTACTGATACATGCTACATATCTTGAAAGGATTTTGCTAAATGAAAGACAGCAGGTCACAAAAGGCCACATATTGTATGATTCCATCTAAACAAAATGTTCAGAATAGGTAAGCCTATGGAAACAGACAGTCAATTAGGTATTTTCCAGGGGCTGGGGAGAGGGGTGAGTGGCAAGTGACTGCCAATGGGTCTGAGGTGATGAAAATATTCTGAAATTAGATAGTGGTGATTTTTGCACATCTCTGTGAATATACTTAAAACCATGAACTGCATACATTAAAAAGGTAAATTTTATGATATGTGAATATCTCAATAAATCTGTTATTTTAAAAAATAATGAACACCATAAACACAAAACACTTACAATTCAAATGAAGAAGTGATCCTTAATCAAGAAACAATTAAATGAATAAAGCAAATAAAGAAATGAAGAAATAAGGAACCTGATTTAAATATTCCTATTTCAATAAGATGTTGCAAAATTTCCTTTGTATCAACCCTTGATTATATGTTAATCATACTGATGCTAAAATATTTAACTTTCTACTTGATTTTAATTAGTCTTAATCATTTCCTGCTTGGAATTCTCAGTAGTACTTTGATAACCAAGGCACCAAACATAAAAGAAGTGACTTTCTTTGGTATAGTCTTTGACTAATTATGACTTGGCAAACAAGCAGAATATTATCTGAGGCCAGCTAAAAAGATTCCGTAATGTCCCTTGCATGTAAATGAGCAAAATGTTTCTTTCACTGAAGTCACCAAAGAATAAGTGCCAGGTCAAAAGAGAGAAAATAAGTAAATATAAACAAGAAATATGTTTAACACATCACCTAAAGAGAAGATATCTAGCCACATTTCCTATGTTTTCATTAAGTTTAAGTCCAGGTTGGGGGACCTGCTTAGCTGGGAAATAATTTTGGATTAGGTTTGACTCCTCATAACAGAAAAATCCAAAATAAATGGAGTTTATACAGAAGTTAATCTCACACATAAAGAAATTTAGAGTTTGGAGGTCCAGGGTACATATAAAGGCTGCACAAAGTCATTAGGGAATCAGACCCTTTTCAGCTTTCCACTCTACGATATCTGGATATAATCCTTGTCCAGCAATTCTATCCACTTTGAGCAGCCAAATGAACAAAGAAAGAAGGGCTCATTCAACACTTCTAACAGGTTATTGGTAAATAGTCATATAACTAACTGCAATGGACACTGGGAAATGCAGTCTTTTACTTAGGAGAAGAAGAATAGAAGGCAACAATCGGAAATCTCCTTTATGTTGTATATGTGCAGCAATCATTAAAATTTCTATCAGCTCAAGACTAACCTACCAATAAGCACAAACAATTTATATCTATAAACTGCACTTAGATATTTGTGATGAGCTCCCATGAATTAAAAGGAAAATTTTAAGTTTTTTCTTCTACTTTTATGTGTTGATGGTATTCTCTACCATTTTTTATGCATATATTTTTCCAAAGCCAAATGCCATATCAAAAAGTTATAATGTCCTCTATATCCAGTGAATCTGTTTTGAGTCATTACGCAACAAGGAAATATATTTAGAAAAAGCAAGAAATCATCTAAGTAATGGCCAGAGTCTAAAACAATTGATAGAATGCAATGACAATTTCTTACCAAACAGAGAGATTTTAGCCCCCTGTAGTGGATTGAAGGTGGTTGTAAATTCTTCACCTCTGCTTATATTGTGACATGGAAAGGCTGGTCTGTATTATGCTTTGATCAATACAATGCAGTAGAAGTGTTTCTCTGTAACTTCTGAGGCTAGCCCTCAAGAGATTTTAGTTTCTCCCTTTACTATTTGAAACACACCCTTTTGGAACCCAGCTGCCACACTCTAAGAAGTCTAAGCACATTTCAGAGGCATGTGGAGAAGAACCAAGACACGCTATTGGAAAGCCAATGTCAACTGTCAGCCGTGTCAGCGAGCCATATTGCATGACCCAGCCCAGTCAAATCTACAGATGTACGTAGTCCCATTGACACCCGTAGAGCAGAACCATCCCGCTGAGCCCAGTCAAGGCCAGAATTGTGAAATATAATACATGTAATTTTAGAAGCCACCCAGCTTCATTATGCAGTAATAGTTAACTGACACACACATACTTTCCCATATTAGATTTGTGACAAAATACAATTTGTTTTCATTTGACATAGATTAAAAATATTTGTTGTCTTCTTAAAATAATGATTCTTAAGCTTTTTAAATCATCCAAAAATTCTAATTTCTAGTTTATATATATA
>JAKSZT010053929.1:22308225-22372848 GCA_026826555.1 Tolypeutes matacus | reverse complement strand
GGAAGGAAGGAAGGAAGGAAGGAAGGAAGGAAGGAAGGAAGGAAGGAAGGAAGGAAGGAAGGAAGGAAGGAAGGAAGGAGAGAGAAAGAAAGGGGGAGAGAGAGAAAGAAAGAAAGAGAGGAAGGAAGGAAGGGAAGGAGGGAGGGAGGAAGGAAGGGAGGGAGGGAGGGAGGGAGGGAGGGAGGGAAGGAAAGAAAGGGAGAGAGAGAGGGAGGAAGGGAGGGAGGAAAAGGGAAAACCACTTTTGATAGTCTCTCATTTTGTTAGTCATATTGAATTGGACTTTGATACCTGACTAGTTTTCAAAACATATTTTGTTTTCTGTTATATAGAGTTTTGCAAGTTTTAAAATTCAGAGCCAAATTGGGATTTCATACATATTTACTGCATTGTAAAAAAAAGAATATTTCAGACTATAGACATTTTCTTTAGATTCCTCTTATGTGATGACTTTGTGAATTTAACAGTCTATGTTATTTAAAGTCCCTCTTTCTAATTCTTAGAGTTGACACCAAATCTTGCATGACTGAGAATCTAATGCAAAGATTAATCTTGATTTCACTTTATTATTCTCCTATACTACTATGAGTATTTAATTATGAAGCATAGCTCAAGAAAATATTCTTTATATACTATGAAGTTAAAAAACTTTGAGACAGAAATAAAAAAGAGTTTTCATCTAATAATATATCCTCATTTAAGAGTGTAAATTATTTCATTAAAAAAATCACTCACTACTTTGAAATTACATGAAGTAAGGATAATAAAGCATCTGAACTATTATCTGAACTACATAACAGTTGTTTGTATACAACAAAATATCTCATGATTTTAATAGTTTAAGACATTTATTAAAGACATCATTAATTGTATTTGCCTTTTATTATGAGGTATCTATGATACATTTTGGATTTAAATAGGTTGTAAATATTCTGACAATACAATTATTGCAAATCTCTATCTTGGAACCAGAGGGTTTCTGGAGATGCTTCCCATCTACAAGATATCAGACATATTTAATGTCAAATGCTCTTCCCATTTTTCATGATGCCAATACATTTTTTTGTCTGAGTCAAGTATATCTATCGAATATATTTTTTCCTTAGGCATAGTAAGCACTGACTTTATAATGGGTAATACGGTCTCTATGATAGATTGAATTATGCACCCCAATTTAGGCATGTTCTTCATCTTAAACCACCTTTCCTGTGTGTGTACACTCTTTGAAAATAGGACTTCATGGAGATGTTATTTTTCATTATGGTGTGGCCAACTAAATCAAGGTTGGCCTTTTTTTTTTTTTCAAGGTTGGCCTTAATCTGATTACTGGTGGCTTTATAAAGAGAAGAAACTAGAAGGCAGAGTCAGAGAAGGCCACAGTGAGAAGGAACCCAGAAGAGAAAGGAGAGGACGTCACCATGTGATGGGAAAGCCAAGGAAACCCTAAGATTGCTGCAGCTAGCACCAGAACATTGCAGGCTTCAGGGAGAATGCAACCTTGCTGATATTTAGATTTTGGACTTCTAACCTCAAAATAAATTACCGTTGTTTAGATTTTGTACACATTATTTAGATTTCTGGACTTCTCCTAACCTCAAAATAAATGACCATTGTTTAAGCCCACTCATTCTATGGTATTTGTGATAGCAGCTCAGGCAAACTAAGACAGTGACAAATACTCCCTAAATTATAATTCCTTAGATTTTGGAAGACCTAACAATTTACCCATGCATTATCTTACTTGAGGTTCAAAGCAACTCCAAGGGATAGAGAAAGATGATTATTTTGGTAATAAAAGTTAAGAAAATGAAACTCCAAAAGGCCTAGCCCAAGTCAACAGTTAGTAAATGGTCCAGTAGGGTCTCAAGCCAGAACTTTTACTCCCAAGCTAATGTACTTCCTGCTTTATCATGCTGCTTCAGACCATATAATATACTTTTACTTGAGGACTTGATAGAACCTACAACTGCTGACTTAAAGAGGAAAGTGTAAATTTATTTTATGTTGCATTAGAAAATTATCGAATATTGTAAAGGACAGGAATATAAAGTGTAGTTACTGTCTAAAAGAGCCTTTGCACAAACAATATCTCAGAAGAACATATATTTCCTTCCCACGTGTCTTCTGATCCATGCCTGTTTAGTTTACTCAGAAAAATAAAATTTTTACTACCATATCCTCTGCAGAACCAATATTGCTACAGAGGAGTAAAATGCATGCTATGCTATTCTGCCTCATGAATTAAAACTATTGCCGACTATATTCTGATCTGAGTCATTGTTGGCAGTTACATACAAGGTAAAAGAAATTCTCCTTGGTTAAAAAAACATATTTTCAATGCCACATTATTAATATATAAAATAAGCATAAATAATTGGCAAAATGTTATATTTAAACCCTGTTTCAGAAATACTTGAATTTATTCTAAAATGGAAATAGGTGGCATCTCAAATCAGGATGTGGCCATTACAGATGTCATTAACAAGAAGCAGCAATTTAATTTAATAAATCCTTGACTTACATTTGGCAGAAATATGTAGTAAATCTCCAAGAAATTGAGAAACATTGTACTGGCTCAATCATGCCCAGCAGCAATTTGAAATTAAGTAAAGCAGAATTCTTCAAACCGTAGAGAGTACATCTACACAAATATCAGGGTGGCCTCTGCATGATCACATCAACTCTTATCTTCATAAGGGCAAACCCCTGGCAGCTGAAGCTGGCAAACTCCACCAATGCCACAGTGAAGCTGGTTCAGCTCTACACGGCAGGACACAAGCATACCCATCTTGTTCCAAGGGCCATGATGACTCTTGATATTAAAGGTTCAGTTCTGGACTTTTAGTAAGCTCCAAAGGGCAGCCCAGCATTGAAATATTACTCCAGATTTTTCAATATTCTTTTTTCACCAGATGGAACAAATTTTGCCTCTGTTCTACATTCTTTTGCTACTGGTACCTTTCATCCAATAAGTGAAAATCCTCTCTCACCTATCTTGTAAAAGTGTAAAAATAAATTTTATCAGATTAGAAAAAAAAATAAATGTGTACAGGACATTGTCTCCTTTCAAACTCAGGAACATTAAAATCACATTACTTTCATATTTTAAAAGAGATAGGGGAAAATAATAGTTACATTGTTCAGTAAAGTTATTTCCCAGCATTATAAGAAATTTACCATTAGTAATGAACCTGGACATTACCCTTCATGGATTATATTTTCTATTTGCTTCATCCATCGTGCACTGGGTCTCTTGAAGCTTCTTTTATTTCATTCACTAATTGGTAAAAAAAATATTTCATATTATTACTGTTTGTTTATAATCTTAGCTATTAAATACATCCACCTGGATTTTTTTTCAGTGAAATTCAGTTCATTAAAATTACCCTGCTCTATAGAGTTGCTATTTTCTTATTTTATAGCAACCAAAGAAATGTGCTTATCACACCTGTATTTGTTCTGGGATGAATTCAAGCTTCATCAAACAAAATGACACCTAATATTATCTAAATATAATCTGGTCTTGCATCCAAGCTTTAATTATATACTTGGTTTGAGCAATGGAGCCTAGGCATTGAAAGTCTTTATTTTTCACTTACAGATCAATAAGTCTAATGATATCACCCATTTGCAGGGCAAAGTCATGTAATTCACTGGACCATCTCAGAGTCACCCCAGAAAAAGATGCAGTGTGCTGATGACAAACGTGCCCCTTATGATGGCCCCCACATCCTAAAACAACCGTGTGAGGTCCATCATCATATACTACCTCCTGTCTTTTATAGCAAAGACAATGTTATAAACCCATTATCAATGAAATGAGTGTTTTGTGGGTTTTGTTTTGCTTTTCCATTGGGAGTGGGGATAGACTAGAAAAAAGTCAACATTATTTTTTGGATTATAGTCATTTGAGAAGATTGGCCAAGGATAGAGGATAAAGGGGCAGGTGATTAATCCCCATTGAATTTAAGCCCAGTATAAAGGCTTTGGTTTCATATGACTTGCAAATTAAGGATACTTCTCAAGACCTGAATGTGACATTTTTAATGTATTTGTATGTCATTCTTTTGCAAGGGCCAAGCTCATTTTTTGCCTTAATCATATTTTAATGCATATGCCAGGAATATCTCCTCATTCCCACCCCAACTTACTCCCCCCAGCCTCAGCTACCAGCTACTACTTAGATTTGCTACTGGTTGTAGACTCTACTCTACTTCCCTAATTTTGTATGTGTTTGTTCTTTCTGCTGTGGCTGCTGGAATATAATATACACATTTAATCACCATGTATAAACACACATGCACACACACATATGCATATCCATTAATCCCTTCTTCCCTGCTAAATTCAATGTTTGTTGTTGTTAGAATCAACATCTTGAAGAGAGGGTCACCCTTTGATTTCCTGACAAATGAGATATAAGAAGGAGTTTTTGGGTGGGGCTGACAGAATTGATGGGCTCTTCTGTCCTCTCCGCCTTCACTCAGCCTAGAATGCAGGATGTGATGGTTAGAGCTTGTTGTGGATTGAATCCTGTCCCCAACAAAGACATGTTCAAGTCCTAACCCCCATTCTTCTGGGTATGAACTCATTTGTAGCTAGGATCTTCAAAGATCCTATTAAGATCATTTGGCCAAACTGACTCATGTAAGATAAAGACAATGGTGTCTTCTGCTCAAGATGTAGGGCAGGAATCAGGGCAGAGACCTTTCTAATAAGGAAGACCCTATTAAAAAATATCTAGCAATAGAATAAGCAAGAAGAAAATACCCAAGTATAAAATGGAGGAAAAATGGGCAATCTAATAATCAAGGGAGAAAATCTTTGAGTTCCAATTCTGGAGCCTTTTAGCTTACATCTGAAACATTTTTCACAAGATGAGAACTAAAGCAGCAGGGTATTTTTAGTGATTCTGACATCACTAAAATGATTTATAAATGAGCAAAATTTTGGAAAAGGTTCAAAGCAGGGGAAGGAAATGGCTCAAGATCAAGATTTTAATCCACTATTTCCTAACAGTAAGCACAGCTTGACAGTTTTAGTGGAGTTGATATCATCAAGGAAATGTTCAATCCTTAAATTCCTATTTTTATTATGATTTTTTTCTTTTTACATAATATTTAAAATACTCCCCAGAGGTAACCACCTGAATAAGGTATTTCTATGTACTATACACAACCCAAACTAGGTTAAAGTGGTTTTTTGCTTCTGACTCCCACAATGTACAAGTATAATCAATATTAAATAGCTATATTTTTTAATGACAAAAAAAAAAAAACACAAAATCATAAAGCTTATCTTACAGTGAAGAGCCATTTTTTTTTAACAAAGTATCATGTAAAATAAAAAGATAAAAACAAATATTATATACTTCATTTGTTTGTTCTTTTTTCCTCTTTCCTCAACCATTGTTATAAGATATTGATTGGCTTTCTACTTGATAGACATTCCATCCCCCCAAATTTCCAATTGGTCACCATCAACTGATAGGCTTATCCTTTTGTATATGTAAAGTTCTTTCTCTTCTTATGCCTTTTTACAATCCCCATCACCTCCCCTACACTAAGATGATTTTCATTTGCATTATAGCAGATCTGTCAATACTGCTTTTACTTAAGAGTTTGATAATTTATAAATCTTTATAGTATTATCTAAAAGAAAGCAGCTTGCTAGAAAACATTCAGTAGAAAGGCTTGCTGCAAAAGACATTTATTGTGACTGTACCAACATTTTGTATATAGGAGACTAGAGAGAGAATCAATGTTTTTTTCTGGGCAGGAAATGAGTCAGTCATTTAAAATCATCATTCATGGACCCAAATCTTATTCAGAAGAGAAATATTAAGTTCTGTTGGCAAGTTACTCCAAACTCTAAGTGACTATCCTGCCTTATTTTGTCAAGCATTATTCTCAAAAGGCCAGATTACATCATTTTCAACAAGAGTATGTCCAATTATTTCCAAATGGCAGAAGTAATCTAAAGTAACATTCCCTCTGTGTGTGTGTGTGTGTATGTAGTCTAGTTTCAGAAGAAAGAATACAGATATTAAAAGCATTGCTCCATTGCCTTCTCCTTTCTCTGCCTGAAAATGACGCTGAAAAAACTCGAACAACCCAGTGCAACCCCAAACCACAAAATATTGTGGATGAAAATGCCTTAGTAGGTGGGAGGAAGGTCAAAACCAAGTCCTGCAAAAGGAATATAGACAAAAAAATAAAGCTGAATCATCCCTTCAAAACCCCAATCTGGGGGACATTTGCCAACTCAGAACTTTATGCCCAAGCCAAACAACAATCAAGTATGATGTCAAAATAAAAGCATAATTCAGACATGCCAAGTCTCAAAATATTTACATACTGTATTCTTTCTCAGGAAATTACTGGAGGATATACTCCATCAAACTGTAGATATAAAGCAACAAACAGGGAACCCAATAGAGAAAGACGCAAAGGGATTCTCCAGGAGAAAGGAAAAGAGGGGAAGTCATGGGATGGTGGCTATGCAGCAGATCTCACTGGCAACCATCCAGACTGGAGCAGGAAGGCAGAGGATTTCAGTAGAATTGTTTCCAGGGAAAATTGGAACCAATCTATTATCTGACCAGATGTGTCTTAGAGGAAAATTATATTATGAGATCTTTTACAGATGTTAGAAAGTAGTGGGTTTAAAAATTTATAGGTTTAAAAATAAAATTGTAAAAAAAGGTAAGAAAAACAAAAAGACACACAAAAAGAAATGTAATCATTGTAAACAACTTGGAACCGCAGTGAATATTTACATAGCCATCATACTGAAAAACCTGGAAATAAATTTAATAAATTTAACCTGGAAATAAATTACATATTGGGAAGATGAGGAGAGGGAAAGAGAAGGAATCTGAAAGTACCCATAATAGGAAATCAATAGATGTCTAAAATGGACAAATCAAATGAATGCAGTATACACATACACACTAATTTAGAAGTTAAATACCAGAAGTAACTCCCACAATTAACTACAAGAAGAGTACAAAGTGATTGTTTCTGGGTAAAGTTTGAGAGAGGGTAAGTTATGGGTGACTGATACCTTTTATTCTAAATCCTTTAGAACTATTTACATTTTTAAACAATATACACAAATTACAGTTACTAAAATTTTTTTAAAAGTCAACACTACATTTTAGAAACTTTTCTGACATTATAAAAACCTCCCTTCTAATGACTACATCTGAATGCATGAAAAACCAGCATGAATATTTTTTTAAAAAAACATGAATAGATTAAAACACCACTTAAATTATCTTGATATTAAATTTGCTAACTTAGCAAATTAAATACTCTTGGTAAGAAACTCATTTCTCATTCATGACTTCAGTAAGCTGCATTTCCTATTTCTGACTCAACTTTCTAATTAAAGAAAAACACCTTGTAATAAAATATTGATAAAATGTCATTCCCTTCTGCAAAACACCAGAAGTGTCACTCAAGGAAAATCAAAAAATGTTTAGTGGTCCCGATCAAGGTGCAGGGGTGAGAAGCTTCAGGGCTCCATTCTTATCCCCAATACACACAGAAACTTTCAACAACTAGCAGGATCGGGCAGAACATTTCTCAAAGCCCCAGCAAACAGGTAAAGGAGTGCAGTAACAGGGTAAGCTCCAACTCAAGAAGACCGCTTAAAAGCAGTAAAAACCTCACCCCTCACCAGCTTGGCACAGAGCCAGTCTGCACCCCCAGTGGTACGAGCAGAGCAGCCCTCGAACTCAGGCTGAGAGCATGTATGTCCGGCTCGATCTGTCTGATGGGGGCTAGAGGGACTCTGTCCCACAACTTGCCCTGTGTGTAGCAGTCAGCTCACAGAGCTCTCCTATAGAACCTGCAGAACAGTCTAGTGGATGCCTCAGGCAAGGGATTGCTGGCTATAGGACAGACATACACTGCAGTGCCCAGGACTTGAGGAAACTGTTTCCTAGGAAAGAGGGAAATTCATACCCGAGTAAACAGAGGAATTCCTAAGACCAAACATGCATGACCAAGACAGGATGTATGGGTAGAAAGGATCAGGGAGGCCCCAATACTTTGGTCTGAAGCTATTCTCTAAATTCATTGTAGGGATAAGCTCTGAAGGAGGGTACATGCACAGATCAATCTGCAAAGACTGGGAATGTGTTTGCTTTCCTTCTTTCCTCCTCCCCACTTCCCTCCCTCATTCCCTCCCTCCCTCACTCTCGTTCTTCCTATCTTTTTTGTTGTTGTTAGCTCCTGGCACTCATGTTACAACACTAGCTGGATACAAGCTTAAGAAACAGATACATCAGAGTATAAATTGCAGGGATAACACATTCAAATATAAAAATGTCCAGGTTTCAGCAAAAGTATAAAAAACGTACAAAGAAACAGGCAGCAATGGCCCAGGCAAAGGAGAAGATTAAAGCATTAAAAACCATCAATGAGGAGAATCAGATCTGGGACACTCCAAATACAGATTTAAAAAGAGTGGTCCTAAATATGCTTAAAGAGCTAAAGGAAAATATGGACAAAGAACTAAAGGAAATCAGGAAATGACAGATAAACACAAAGAGAATATCAATAGAGAGATGGACATTATGAAAAGAAACCAAACAGAGCTGAAGACCACAGTAACAGAAACTAAAAATTCCCTAGAGGAGTTCAACAGCAGATTGGAGGTGACAGAAGAAACAATCAGTGAACTTGGACAAAAACATGACTGAAATCATCCCATCTGAGGAGCAGAAAGAAGAAACAGTGAAGAACAGTGACTAGAGCCTGAGGAACTTGAGGAACACCACCAAGCAAACCAATCATGCATTGTGGAAGTCTCAAAAGGAGACAACAGACTGAAAGAGGCAGAAATCATATTTTTTTTTAAATGGCTGAAGACTTCCCAAATTTAATGGAAATCATAAATATATACATCCAAGATGCTTAACAAACTCCAAACAGCATAAACATAAATGGAACCACATAGCACCATACTACAATCAAAGTGCACAATGCCAAAGATAAAAAAGGGATTTTTGAAAGCTACAAGAGAAAAACTTTCACATACAAGGGAGCCTCAATAAAACTAAGTGGCAATTTCTTATTGGAAATCACGGAGGCAAGAAGGCAGTGGGATGACATATTTAAAGTGCTGAAAGCAAAGACTGCCAAGCAAGAATTCTATATCTGGCAACTCCCTTTCAAAAATGGAGGATTAAAATGATATATTTTAAAAAGTAAAAAACAAAAATGGAGGGATTCGTACACTCCTGGAGAAACGAAAACTGAAGGACTTTGTCACTACTAGACAAGTCTTACAAGAAATGCTAGAAGAGTTCTGCAGGTTTAAAGGACACTATACAATTGACTGAAGCCACATGAATAAATAATGATCTCTTGTAAAGATAATGACATGGGTAACTATAAATGCCAGTACTGTTGTATTTTTTATTTGTAACCCCATTTTTGACTTTCTACAGGATATAAAAGATAAATGCATAAAATGTAATGGTAAATCAGTGGTTTGGGACTCATAATATATAAATATGTAATTTGTGAATAAATACATAAGGCTGTGGGGACAGAGGTGTATAGGAGCATAGTTTATGAGTTTATGAATGCTATCGAAGTTACGCTGGTATCAAAGCAAATATGATTGTTAGATTTAGGATGCTAAATTTAAGCCCCGAGGTAACCACAAAGAAAATATCAGAGAAAATGCAAACTCATAGAAACAGAAAGTAGAGTATATGTTACTAGAGGGGTGTGTGGGGGGGTGTAATGGAGACTTCATGTAAAATGAGTGTGGGGTTTCTGTTTGAGATGAAGGGAAAGTTTTATTAATGGATGGTGGTGAGGGTACTGTAACATTGTGAGTAGGATTAATCCCACTGAATGGTAGGCTGGGAGGGGTAGGGATGGGAAGATTATGTTGTATATATATATTTCCACAATTTAAAAAGAGAGGGAGAAACTAAAGAGATAATGACAATTAAATGCAATATATGATACTAAATGTGATCTAAGAATGAAGGAGAAAAGACTCAAAAGGACATTACTAGAAATGGTTAGAGCAAATCATGGTGTTTGGAACTAGCAGTGCTATTGTATGGGTATGACAGTGGTTGAAAGAGAAAGTCTAAGGTCATGTATATTACTAGAAGGAGACCTAAAAACTGTAACAGGGGACTGTATAAGATAATAAAACCTCATGTAAAACACATATATGGGGGATATTGCATATATGACTGTTTTTACAAAATATAAATTCAAATATACTAGAGAGAAAGAAAAAGAATAGCAGCTATATATGGCAGGCGAGTGGTAGAGAGATTGAGAGGTGATGAGTTTTGTTTGTTTTTTGTTTATTATTATTATTGGAATAATGAAAGTGCTCTGGGGATGATTGCGGTGATGAATGCACAAATATGTGATTACACCAAATACCATTGATTGTACTCTGCATGGATTTATGCTTTATTAATATGTAACAATAAAATCGATTTGTTTAAAAAAGGCACATTACCGGGACACAAGAAAAAATGGAACATAGAATGCAAGCTTTACATCAATGTTAAGTTTCTTTAACCTGATAACTCCACTTAAGGTAATTACATAAGTGAATATCCTTGTTCATAGGAAATGTACATGGAAGTATTATATGTTCAAGGAGTATGATGTGTGTGAAACCTGCTTTCTCAGTAGAGGGAGGAAGTGGGGGGTGAAGGAGATAGACAAGATTTCTCTGTATGGGGTTTGTATTATTTTTGAAATTGTCCTGCAAGGTTGAATTTCAAAATAAAGTTAAAAAAATTTTAGTGCATATCATGGTGAATATTAATTCAACTGGTCCTAATTATGAGTCCTAGATACCTTTTCAAGAAATATTTGATTATGCCCAGAGCAAACACTGGTTGGTTCTAATAAGTGCATCCTGTGTAGTGAGGGAGACTTCTTTGAAGTATGTTGACATAGAAATACCCCACTGCTGTGTAGTTCTCCACCCATGTGTTCCTCTTGGACAAGATAATAGAGATCTCCCTTGCAAAAAAAAAAAAAAAACAAAGCTAAAAAACCAAAACAATACCCATAAATCATCTGTTTACATAATTGGTTCTTCTACTAGAGTATAAGCCCCTTAAGAGCTGTGGCCACATCTTACAAGCAAGGAACAGAACCTAACATCCAGTAGGCTCTCTATAAATATTCAATGAATCAATGCACCAATTGGTTATGACTGCTTGAAACATGAGACAAGCATGACTATAAGACCCTTCTGGGTCTCAAAAACAGGGTACAATGATTGACTCATCATTTCTGTTGAGGTAGGGATGTGGTTTGCAGAACTTGTGGGATTGATGCCATCTCCCCTTCTAGATGTCCTATACCAGCCAAATAGGATCATTCAGGTAGAAGCCAGGTTACAGTAACACCAAACGTGTTAAGTATACAAAATCCCTCTACACTAGACCTATACTCAATTCCTCTTAAAGTAAAGATGCAGTGTGCTTACTGGGAGATAGTGTGGCATAAGGAAAAGGAACACAGGCATCTAATCTGGGGCCTGCCATTGGCAAGTGGCAAATCTTGAGCAAGTCACTTGAATTCTCTGGGCCTAAACACAAGAGCTCCTCATGGCCAAGATGATTTCTAACATTTTTACCAAAAAAGCCTATGATTACACCACCACCACCTCTCCCCCCTTTCTGGTTAGTTTCTACCCTTAAGAGCTAGAGTGTTTTGAACCTTACATGTAAAGTCTCATCAACTCAAGAAAATCATAGCAATCAATTAAGGCTCATTTTCTAATTTTTATATTTTAAGCATAACTACAGGTCTTAATTTAAATGTGTAAGGTGTACACAGCATTCAGTAGGTGGTAATGACAGCTGGTGACTTAACATTTTAAAGAAACCTCCTCTTCCCAACCCAACCAGTATGCCAACATTTACTTTAAAGAAGATTATGCAGCTTTATCTATAATGGAAACAACTCAAATATTCAAATAACAGGGATTTGGTTAAATAAATTATAATACATATTGATGATAGGATACAAGTATTTGTAAGTATGGATAACAATATTTAATTACATGGGAAAATATAGGAAGTAGAAGTATATATATGACTTAATCCCTTAGTTTTCAAAGCTATATATGTATGTACCTCAGTAGAAAATAAAAGACAAGAATGTTAAGTTTCTAGTCCTGGGTTGTGGGTTTTTTAACTCGATGTCTCCAATGCAAGAGTAAGAGAGGTGTGGTGGAGACTGTGGACAACTGGAGCACATGTCCTTTTTTTTTTTTTTTAACACCATGAAGGCCAAACAAAACGAATTTTTTTGTTAGTTTACAGACCCTGGATTTGGGGATTATTTTCTTCTTGGTGTTTTTGTATTTTTGCCAATTTTCTATATCATGTGATATATCATAATGTGATACTTTTGTTAGCGTAATGTTATTTAAAAACTCAAAAGGCGGGAACACTAGTAAACTTCAGAAAAAGATGTTTGGATTTCATTCATGGCAGAATATTCAGATAACATTTTAGCTAGCAGGAAAATGGGGAGTGTCTTTGACAAAGTTGTAGTATTAATAATGAAAATAAAAAAGCCTCACAAATTATAAACTGAAGGTAAAAAAAAAAAGATGAACCCCTTTTATTTTATGGATGTGTAAAGTAAGTCTACTGAGGTCATAGGGCAAGAGGGGTCTGAGCTGAAGTGGCAGGAGGGTTAGTGACAGGATGCTGACAGGAAGAGATGCTCGGCCTGTGCTTTCTGAGATGTGTAACTCAAACATGGTGGACTAAGCCATCTTGATATTCAAAGTAAATGCATTCATGGGATGAACACTAAACACAATTTTAGTTGATGGGCAGGAAAGGCTGCACAGTTGGGGAAACTTAGCCGTGCAGATGGGATGGGCAAAGTCAGAGATGAGAAATGAGTAGCCACGACTGAGATGAGCTGTGCCAGCAAAAGATACCTTTTAATGAGCTGCTTTTCGAGATGTCTCTTAACTATCTACTTACAGTGGTATTGAAAGGAGGTGATCATGGAAGGACCTCAATGTGTTCAATGCTTTTGTACATCTTTACCTATGTGAAATGGGTAGCATTTTCCCTCTTTATACCTGAAGGCACACGTTACATAAATGAGTGAAAAGATGATACATCAACCCAGGTCTGGCAGACTTCAAAGCCTGTGCAGGCATCAGGCCCGCCCTGGTCTTTAATCCAACCCCCAAGCCATCCACCAGGCTTACTGACCTTTTCGAGGAGGCCTTCATGGGGAAGCTGAGTGGATTGGACAGGGACACTGATGAGCACTGGGCTGGGATGTCAGTCACTAACCCTATAAGTCAGATCAAAGTCACAACAGTCCAGTGCATTTTTTTCCACATCATCTTAATAGAAACTTATCAATAGAAAATATCAAAAGGTGCACCCTGGGCTTCATCACAGTCTCTAATTCATAAGAGTGAATGCAGCTCAAATAGCTAGGCCAAGTATACTTAGTAACTGACTAAAAAAATTAGAACTCTCAACCTAGGTGGTTTAATGTGCATATCTTTGAAAGGATTGTCTTAAAAAGACACGGCTTAAGCTCACAATTTGTAGTTCAGGCCATCTTTAAATGAAATAATGTCCTTTAAGGTTTTAATAAAATAAGCATTATGTCCTGCCATTTTAATGTCTTCTGGTTAGGGGAAAGAATAGGCATTTATGACTATGAGGTATACAGAACCTTTAGAATAAAATTCAATCTGTCACCCTGACCTATGGAAGACATAACAACTAATGTGAGCCCCTCCCCATCTTCTTACTACCACTGGAAACATCAAACCTCCCAAAACATTCTCTTCATCTATGCAGAGATCATTTAAATGTCAAATTCAGAAAACAGGTGTAGCAGTTTGATATTACTTATGACTTCCAAAAATAGATATTGGATTATATTTGTAAACTGGTCTGTTCCTCTGGGAAGATATTTTATTGGATTCAGAGGTTTCACTTTTACTTGATTAAATTGTGATAAGGCTTTGACTGGGCCATGTCAGTAGGATGGTGAGTCCCTGCCCCCTTGGTGGGTAGGGACTCACAGAGAAAATGACATGGCAGAGGAGAAAGTTTGAGTTTTAAGCTGGAGCCCTGGGAAGTAAACACACAGGAGAAGAACACAGGAATAGAGACAGCTCCACAGACACGGCAGAGGCCTAAGAAGAGAGAGCCTCATAGTCTACAGATGACCTTGTGGAGAGACCAGAGGAGCTGAGCCCAGAGAGAAACAAGTGTCAGGAGAGAGACAAGACTTATTCCAGCCTACAGCTGATACTGGATGAAGCTGGGACCACAGAGCCTTAAGAGGAAGAAGGCAGGCTGAACCCTCACAGACATCACCTGCCATCTTGCTCCAACATGTGGCCAATGACTTTGGGTGAGAAAATACCTCTTATGGTACCTTGAGTTGGACTCTTTAGGGCCTTGTAACTGTAAACTTCTACCCCAAATAAATACCTTTATAAATGACAACAGATTTCTGGTATTTTGCATCAGCACCCTTTTGGCTGACTAATACAACAGGCACAAAGGAAACCCAAAGAGATGAAATAAATAGCAAATTCTAGCTACCAAAATTCAAGTATTTAACTCTATATTAATCAGTCATAAACCCTCACATATTGCTTATTTATTCTTATTTCAGTTATAATTCTAATATACTGATATTTATAAGGTAGCAGCTGTCAGGGAAAAGGGAAAAACTAGAAAATGCAGGCAGAATGAGAAAACAGCCATATGAAATGACATTGTAGAGAAGGTACCAATTCTCTGGCTTCAATAGAACCATGAAGGAATCACTGTGTAAGCGACACTCTTAATTAATTCCACACTATCAGGGTTACATTGTATTCAGAATTGACTATATTTCTAAAGTATCTACTATACTGTAGAAATATTTCTTACCAAAATTATATAATTAAAAAGCGTTAAGTGTCTAAAGAGATAAGCTCTTGCTTTCTGAAGTTTTCTCATTGCATCTCATTCTTTAATGGTGCAGAATAAGCCACTAGAAGTGCATTTATGGAAAAACAAATAACTTTAATGATTTGTGATAAATAAAAAGGAAGCTTAAATCTATGAGAAACGAAAACAATTACAGGTGTATCTATAAAGAAATACAATTGCAAGTTTCAAGAGTTTAACGTAAACCAAGTGCTATCAAAATAAACATTTAAAGAAACCCAAAATGAAACTGCTTAATAGTGGGAAAAAAACACAGAGAGGCAAGGGGGTTAAACCAAAAAAATAAGTGAAGGAAAACAAGGATACCCCAAATGGGAATTCAGATCAGAGAAATAAACATAAACCGGTCTAGGAATATGACCTATTTGGCAACAGAAAGTGACAAAGAGTCAGCTATAAATCAGAAATGACACCCAAAATCCCAATGAGTCTTAAATTATTTAATCCAGACATTATCTAGCCCTTCAGATTTGTTTCATGTTATGATGTTGAGCATTATCTATTAGAACGAAATGTGGAACAAACACATTACTAGTTGTAGATGTTTCAGAACTAATTCACCCTTGAAGGTCGGGGTCAGTAGTATATCATTTTGTTCACTTTATATATGTCTTGATATGGAAAATAACATGTCAAAAGAAGAACTTAAAGTAAAATGTATTTTCAAATGGTCAGCAGAATCCCAAATCTCCAAATAAACAAATGGATCTTACAGCTGATTAACTTCACAGAATCTCAGTATTTTACAATTAGGGATATTCTAACCCAGTGGTTATCAAACTTTCCTCGTCAATCCACCAAGCACTAAACTGGCAAATCTTAACAGTGTTCCCTCCTCCAACTTAATATTAGAAGTACATTCAACTTCTAGGAAAGATTTATTAGACTTCTGCTTCTTAAAAAGTGTTTTAAAATGATCTCATCTAATCTCATTCTCACAAATGAGAACACTCAGGCTGTCTCCCCATTCTCAGGATTCTGTCCTGTATATCTCTAGACTGCCTTGTGTGTCTTGGTATGACAGGTAAGCCCTTACAACTCCTACTCCTGGACTTACTGAGTGTTATGGCCTTTTGATGATCTGGAAAAATCTGTTCTAAATCAAGTAATTCTCAACTATTGTCTTCATGCCAACCTAAAAAAAAATTTTTTTAAAACTTTACAAAGAAAAAATTACAACATTCAAAAAAATTATTTTAGCAATATCTAACAAAGTCAAACAGAAAAAGACTTTCGTAATTAAACATACTGATATTTGATTGACAATTGGCTAGTACAGGGGGATCTTCAAAGACACCAATACATTAGAGCAAATGTGTCAGAGCAAATGCTCTATGTATACATACATTTTAGATAAACAGCTATAAATTGATAGTTAACAATAAGCGAGTATATACAATAAAAATATGTACCATAAACCCAGTATTGATTTTCACCACCAAAGAACAATAACATTGAGGTTCTAATCATGATTTTCTGAATAATGGGCCAGGTTGGTTTTAAAAAGAGATTTTTAAAAATTCAGGAACAGACATCCAAATAAATTATAAGAAGCTAAATAAACACAATGTAAAATGAAGACAATTGTACACAAGAGAAGAATTTAACACCTGTGGTGGAACACTGAAACCAGGTACTCTATTTTCATTACAAAAAAGTCAGAATAAATTAGTTGACAGTATTCTCTGTTTAGTAAAGAATGGTTAGTGGTTTTTCTGGTAGCAGGTGTGGCCTTTTTTCATCACAGAACATGAAAAAGCTGAGACAGAAATGATACTATTTGTATATCTAACCAAAGGTTCTGCTACCCTCTCACTAATCTTTGATAGCTGATAATCTGAATAGAAAGACATGATGAATCAAGCCATATGTCAGCTCTAAAGAGAAAATCCTTCAAAGCAATGCCAGCATCTAAATGATAAACACAAAATGAATTCCTAAACTGGCAGAAGTATTTTTTTTTTAATTCAAAAGAAAAAAAAAAAAAGAATTACTACCTATTTGTAAAAAATGTGAATAATCAAAAACAGCACAATGGTTGGGTTCTCACAAATTGTGTAAGTTAAATTTGAAATGTTCATCTGGCAAAGGATTCAGCTGTCAAGAGGGAGCAACTCAAATGACATCACACAGTCTATAAACCAGCTGGAAGGAGCCATCCAGACTTTGCCCTGTCGAACCCTCTCTGGGCGATAATTAGACAAATCCTCATAGATGATATACTGCGTACAGAAGCGCTGGTCACAATCGGGTTTGGCATGGTAAGCAACTGTATTGATGGTTTGAGTCACATCACTGTCTGGCTTTGGCTTTCTACTGAGGATCTGGCCCCCAGCTGCAATGACGAGCTTAATAAGGTTGTCCTTTGGATGGTGTTTGAAGGTTCCACCAAAATAAAAGTAACACCCATCAAACAGTTTTGGCAACTGAAATAAAAAGGAAAAAAAGTTGTTAAAAGCAGATCAAAATATTTAAAAACACTGCATATAAATAATGGAAATAAAAACAATAATCACGAGCAGTTAAGAAACTATTTAATGAGGCGCTGGGATAAATTGTATTTCAAGTAAACTATTTTGGGTCAAGAAAACTACTTGTGCAAATAAGGGGTTTCCTGTTTGCCGCCACTCCTCCAATCAAGATTCAGTCATCTTGGGTCCTTTCTACTCTCCCAAGATTTCAGGTATGCTTTATACATACAAACACACACACGGGCAAAATTCATCAAACTTCTCTGATCAGGATGTTTATTCATATTTGGTAGGACTTAAAGCCAAAATAATTCTTAAGGTATCTGAAATATGCTTTAGGAGCACCTGGCTAAATTGAATGAATTTACAAGAGTAAGAGTAATCTTTCCATAGACCTTTATCCAATGCTGCTCATACATATTCATGCCCCTATATTTCACCAACTAAAGGTCTCCAGAGCAGCCACAGTGGGAATGTGGCCTTTGGGGTTCCAGAGATGTATTGGTTAGGGTACAAAAGATCATGAAGCCATGGCTTGGGAGCCAATTAGTTATGAAACACAGTTCTGTGTGCTTTATGAAAAGAAAAAAAAAAAAATTTAATTCCTTTCTATGAAAATTTTTCTTCATCATTTCTAATATACTTATATATCAATGGGATAATGGAATATTATCCATTAAAACTGCAATATGTGGCAATGAAGACATATGGTAACTAAATCCGAGCAGCAGCTGTAAGTCTTCTTTCAAGCTACTTCCTGTATCTTAGACTTACCTCAGATTCTGAAAGGTTTATGGGAATGTTCAAGATGCCAAAAATCCATTAACAGTATGAAATTATTGCCTTCTGGATTTTACTGCTTATCGTGATCATCATTCAGAATCAAGTGCTTGAAATAAGCACAATTAAAATTTTAATCAGTCACCTGTACTTGTTGAAAGGGCAAGAGCAGTTTTTGCTGATGGTGATAATAAGTCATAATAAGAACAATAAATGTAGTATCAAAAGAAAAATACCAGCTGTTCTCTGTTCAGTCTGCTTCTCTGTGGACCTTCAGGAATTTCATACTTTTCCTCCTGTTCACATCCTTTTTTTTGGAGACAGGCTTTCACCCCTGAAAAAAAAAAGGATAAAAGCAAAATATATATCAAGTGAGCATTATTCTTTTCTCCTTGAAATTAAACTATTCATCTAAGTGTGTTAAAATGGAATGTTGTTTTCTTTTTCATGGCTATTTTAAGTATTGTTCTGAAATAGAAACAAAAATCTTACCAGTGCAAAAGCAAAACTAATAGAACTGCCTTTCCATGTAGAGAAAATACAAGAAATCTTTCTTTTGGAGGACTGGACAATGAAGTAGTACTGAACATTAACTGTAATTTTAATCTCTTTTCCAAAAAATGTAAACCAATCCATTATTTCAAACATAAGAATAGAAATCTACATTTTTACATGCAGCCATTCTCAAAATTAAGGTGAATAAAAAGTCAATCATTTACTCCAGCCCACATTAATTTTAACTTGCTCTTATTGTATGCACCACTCATTTTGGCAGTCATATGTCTAATCTCCTTTAGACTATAAATGATTTGACATTTAAAGAAAGCACCTAGCTTAGGTGGCCCCTCAACAGGGATTCAACAACACTGGATGAAATAAACAATAAGCAGAGCCTGGGAACATGTTTGAGATTTGACAGGTACAGAAGCCACCAATCTAGAGATGAGGGTGGGCCGAACAGGAAATAACAGCATTCTTCTGATGGCTTGGGAAAATGTGCTTACAATTCCAGGCTAAAAAGCAAGAACAATAGAGATAGCCTCACCTGGTACTGTTGAGAGTCATTCCACTAGCTGGCTGCTGGGTTGGGAAGCCCTCGGCAGGGCCATTAGCTTGCTGCCACACCAACTGTCTGGCAAAACCCCAGAAATGCAGTGAGCCCTTGGGCATGCCCAGGATCCATCAAATGGGAGGACACAGTCAGCTTTATCTAAAGGCCAGTCCTTCAGACAGTGCCTGGGAAGGAATTCATGGCCTATATCTAGCTATGCATATAGCAAGCTGTTTTTGTGGTATATAACTAAACTGATTTTGAGACTTGGAGTCAAATGACTTAACTACCTCAACTACTTGCTCTGAGATACTTATTTTAAACCCTTTGAGCCTCAGTTTCCCTGCTATTAAAAAAAATAATAAACAAAGAAGGTATTAATACCATCTACTTCATAGGGCTGCTGTAGTCAAAATGTGAAAAGTGTTCTGGAATTTGGAAACTACAATAAATCCTCTTCATTATAAAAAACAAACCCTTCATACAATTTGCTGTTCATATTTGAGATTACTCTGTTCAATAACCTAAGTGTTATCACTGAGGAAACTCCATGAGGGTGAGGTTCATGTATTATTCACATTGGCATTCCATGGAATGGGAGCTTAACAGCACAGAGGTTACTAGCAAAGCTGGATCACAAACTCAGGTCTCTTCACTCACTGTCTAGTATTGTTAATATAACGGAAAAAGTTTTTATAAAATTCAAGAAAGACCTAAATGTTAAAGAATTCTATCAATACAAATAACAAAAAAAAATACTTACACAGAAAACTCTGTGATTATACCAAAAGCCACTGAATGTATACTTTAGATGGATTATATAGTATGTGAATATGTCAATAAAATTGCTTTAAAAAACAAACAAAATAATTATACAGCACCAATAAGAGTAGAGAGGTACAGGCCAAATTCCTAACTATTGTAAACTGTTTTTGGATATGAAAATGCTTCATCCTATATCACTTGATAGCCAATGGCTTTAAAATTAATCAGAAAGAATTTATGGTTGCATGAACATTTACTTTTGGCTGAGAATTAGAAATATGTACTAGAAATACACTGAATTAACAGTATTTTCAAAATCTCTCGAAAGATGCCAGTAAAAAAAATTCTATCTCGCTGATCCCTACTTAATTGAGGAGCGGAATGACTCTAATGCTGGAGAAGGAGAACTACTACAAGGTCTGAAAAGTAGTCATGTGCCTATAAAAGGCCTCTTTTATGAACTGAAGTATGGCCCAGAACCAAGAGTTAATCTGCTCCAAGTACCAGAATTGTCCTAGCACTGCATTTGAAATGAAATTAGATTCGTTTGTGTATTAGTAAGACAAGGCCTCTTGGTCTATAAACATTATCTGGCTAGCGAAACATCCCCAGGTAGGACAAAGAAACTCAAGGCTTTCCAAGAGTTTCCATATAATGATCCACTTTAAACTGATCCAGACTTTATGAGATATCATTTTTAAACTTTCTTCTTTATCACTCCAAACTGACAAAAAATGATAAAACTTCATTTCTGTCTACATGAGTGAATCTACAGAACCCAGATGGAGAGAGGAGACAGAATTGAAAAAATTGGTACCTTGAGAAAAAGTTTGCCAGAGTACCAAATTTTAAATGAAATTTTGCTTTTAACAATTTAAAAATACTTAATTCATTAGGAAATTCAATTTTTCAAGCACATTTTATAATTACACTCATGTTTTAAGGACTTTAAGGATAACATTGAGACAATCCCAAATCATGGCATATGTAATAGCAAAAGAAATCCCCCAAACCCTTGTCCAGTAATTTAAGGGACTTTATATGACTTGAATTTCTCTTATAAAATCAACTAGAGAACAGAGGCCAAAAATTACAATCATGAGAAGATTTGTGGTTTTCAGATTCAGCTTTTATCTCTCTTCAATTCAGAATGGTAACCTTTAGAAGAATAACAAATGTGGGAGTGGATTTGATTGGAAAAGATAGAAAAAAGAAAATAATTCTTTCACACTTCACATTTATTTCAAATATGTTAAAAGCAAACATGATTGTTTCCCTGAATGAAAATACCTGCAAAGCTGTTTCTGAAAATAATGTAGGAGCAATGCATCTTACATATCAAAAAAAAAAACAAACCTGGCAAATATTTTGGATGTATTAATGATTCAGATGTATTAGTGAAACAGGATTTTGAAATACGAGCAAAGCAGGAAATGCTTTTTTTAGTTCCTTGTATTTCTGGCATTAAATAATTATAAAATGGAAGTATAAATTTTTTTAAAGTAGGGGATCATTAAGAAAATATGGAATACCAACACGTTTTATTGTTATTTCCCTGGGCACAAATGAGTAGAATATGAGTAGAATGTATCTACCAAAAATTGTTATGTGTATGTTGGCTGTACCTAATTTTATTACTTTTATACTTGTAAATCCTTTAAAACCAAAGTCTCATCTAACATTTTTATTAGTTGAGAATATCTCTAGTAACATAATTTAACTGAAAAGAAATGAATTTTGTGTTGCACCTCATGTCCATCCTAGGAGCAGAATGCACCATTATAATCTGAATGTGTAAACACTGGCCAGTGCTTTGAAAACATTAATTTTCTATAATTTAAAATTACCCATAAACATAGGGCCATAAAAAGGAATTTAAAAGGAATAAATAAAAACAGAATTCTTGAAAGCTCAATTTATTCCATTCCATTTTCTTTCTCTCTTTCTACCTTTAAATGACCAAAGATATAATCATTTGTTCTACAGAAAGACCCTAATAAATATTACTATGATAATAACTACTATATATGTTGTAGGTACTTGTATTATTTCTCAAATCCATCAAAACTGATATATTAATCCTATTTCAGGGGAGGGAACTAAAATGCAAAACAGTCAATTTTATTCTGCTATAAGTAGTAGAACAGGATTTTGAACCCAAATCTGCTTAGTTTTCTAAAGAACTATATATATTTTTTACACTAAAATATATCTTTCTTGTTCACAAGATAAACCCCAGGCTCTAAAAGGCATGATGTGAATATTTCAAATACCTTAAGGCTACTTCAACTGCCACTTAATATATTTAAAAATCAGAAGAAAAGATTTTAACAATTGAATACTCCCATTTCTCCCAAAGCAGAGCTTATCAAGAGACTTTTTGCCTAAGTTGGGACTGTTATTGCATATTCAACACTCAACCTAGGGTTATTGCCCTAACATATGATTTTTAATTTATGTTAGCTTTGCTATGCTTTGATGCCCTTATCCCTTATGCTTTTACTATAAGAATCATATTTAGCTGTATTTGCTATGCTGAATCTCTGAGTCCTGTTATTCTCACTAACTTATTATAAATGTAATAATTCTATAAAAAATTGTTGCTTTTTTGCACACAAATTAAGATTATATTTTAAAATAGCATAATTTTAGTACTGGTTCAGTAAAAACGATCTTTCTAATGAAACTAATATTAAAACATTAATTTTACTTTATATTGAAAATGAGTCTCAAAGTAGAATTTTTGACTAAGCCAAAGTATCACACCAGGAACACTGCTAGTGTGCTCGCATGTCATACACTGTTTCCATATCAAGCACCAATCCAAAAAACAATCATTTCACTAAACCTCTGACTTAATTCAAACTCATTATTTTACATGTAAATTAGTTTTACTTTTTCTAATACTTATACATATAGGGCCCTTTCTAAATCTTCTTATGGCATATGCAGAACATTCGTAACAGTATCTTTAGATGAGAGAATATTGCCAGCATATAAAGTCAAGGACTGAACTGTCCAGTAAATACCCCTATGATGTTTAGTGAGTGGTTAACGCCAACTTACAGGAATAAATAAATGAACTACACCTATGCGAGTTGCAAAAAGCACGTAAAATGTTATTTAATGATCCTGACAATGTGCTGGCATTAGTCAACTGAAAAATTTAGCCTTACCAGATAGTACTATACTGAGATAAGCATAGCATCAAAAGAAATGAGATGGTAGACACTAAGACGACAGCACGGCATGTCCACGAACGATGCTGGTGCTTTTAGTGTGATAATACTTCAATTCATGTGACTTTCAGAAATCTTATCCTCTGGTTACAATTTACTCAGTTAAAAGAGAATACATTCCTCTGATACCCTCTTATTCCAATAACAATCTGCCAAGTCTCCTGTTTTAGTTTGCAAAAGGTTGCCAATGAAAAAACATCAGAAATGGGTTGGCTTTTATAATAAGAATTTATTAGGGTAAAATCTTACAGTCCCAAGGCTGTGAAAATGTCCAAATCAAGGCATCTTCAGAGATGCTGTCTCATCGAAAGTTAGCTACTGGCAGACCCTAGACTCTTGCCAAGTGGCAAGGCAAAATGGCGGCCAGACTCTGCCTTCTCCAGGCTCACTTTCTCCCAGAGCTCAGTTGGGGGAGATCAGGCATATGGTCCCTGGGCCTCATCTCCTCAACTTCAGGCTACTCTGCTGATTCCAGCCTCCGGCCCCCCTCTCAGCCTCTTGGGGTTTCTCTTTCTGTGGCTGTGGGCAATCCTGGAGTCCTCTCTCACATGGCAGGGTAAAATGGCAGCTCTATTTCACTGTGTGGTCTCTTCATGCTTATATAGGACTCCAGCAAGGGAGCCAAGACCCATCCTGGGTCATGCCTCATTGTAAGTATTCCAATCAAAGGCCCCTAAATGAATTCAATCCAATCAAAGGGTCTCAAAATCTAATCAAAAGGTCCCTTAACTGAATCTAACCAAAAGGTCCCACCACATACAGTAAGTTTACAGGCACAGGAATGGTTTAGTTTAATAACATAATTTTCTGGGTTCCACAAAAGACTCAAACAGGACATCCCTGTTTCACCTAATATCAGCTAATGAAGAATGAATAAATGGATCCGTTTTTCCAAAATCCAAGGAACAACTTCTAAGTCTTTAACAATACATTTGGATTTTGGCAAACAGTTTTATTGTTTGGATTACAATTACTCAGGTAAAAGAGAATACATTCCTCTGATACCCTCTTATTCATAGTATAGAAAATATCATAGTATATTATAGTATAGAAAATATCTATAAGTTTTTGAGTTTTGGGAGTGACATCTGGCCAAAGGATTCCAAGCCAAATGCCTACAGGGGTCAGTCAGATTACATGAATGCGTGAGGAACCTGGTGTGAAGTGGTAGGGGGTTTGTGGAGACTGTAACAATAAAAAAAATGCACATCAAAAGTAAAGACATAAAAATTAAATGTTTTTGACAGGCTAAACCACATAAAGTGCATCTGCTTTGGTATGAACAACCTCTCAACCTCTTCGTTTCATAGGTAAAGAAACTTAAGTCCTGAGAGACTTAAGCAGCTTTTCCAATGATACAGTTAGGATGAGAACTCTTATATCCTAATTCCTAAATCTTATTTTATTTTATTCTTAGCTGTAAAAGAATAAATCATTTAAGGAAATGCCAGGCATCTTTTACTAATATTTAATATAACATAATCACATAACAGATGACTAAATAGGAAAATTGTTATTTCTTAAAAAAAAAAAAACAAAAAAAAAAAAACAGCCAAAAAGTACACCAAATGGCAAAACCTGCTGACTACCTTGATGGGGAGCAGGGGAGGAACGATATGTTTCACTTCGCAGTGGGTCAATAAAATTATTAAATCTGACTAATGCCAAAGTTACTGCTGACTTGTATCCAACCAGTTTCAGAATGAAGACTTACTTTTCAATAGACAATTACAATGATTACAAATCCATATCATCTTCTTAGTCAACTACTTTTGAGATAAACCCACTGAGCTGATTTACGAAGAAGCAGTAAAACAAAGCCAAGAATGAAATGTTTTAAAACAAACTTTCAGCAATTTAAATGTTGATATATTAACATCATAATGAACTGGCAGAAACTACCAGTCAAAGCATTACCTAATTCACAAGTCTAAATAACATGATATTTTAAGGTTCATTTACTCAAAAAAGTTAAGCAAACTACAACAAGAAATTTTAACATAGCTTCCATTTAAATCAAAGTATCAGAACTTACATAACATTCTTTAGTCATAAGCTCATATAAAGTATAAAATATACTATAATCTTAACTTTGTTATATGTACTCAGATATAGACTATCTTCCACCAATTTAAAGATAATTCTTACACAATTTAACCATAATTTATATTTGTAATATAGGCTTAATAGAATTAATATTCTGTCATCTGCCACTAAAATAGTCCAGCAGAAAGATAAACTCATTCTCCCTTTTAAAGAAACAAAAGGCAAATACAAGACCAGACTCTAACTTGTTAGCTTTCTCAGCTAATAATTTCCAAAGTAAAATGACTTTACATAAGTAAGTTTTGTTATTTAAGTGAACACAATTTCTGCACATTCCAGAAGGATATACATTTTAAAATGCATCAAATCATAATCATATAAAAATTCAGGTTTTATTTCATCTTTCACTTTTCACATTTTTTACTATATTTTAAGATTTTTAAATTAAAACTATCATTTTGCAAAAATATAGGGATGAACTACCTGTCTCATTAAAACTAAGAGATCCTTTTAGCCCAGCTGTATTCCTGATCATGCCTACCATTTAATATGTTTCCTTTTGCCCTGATCTTATTACTTTTTTATAGGAAATCAGTCCAATTCCCAAAGTACTGCTTAACTCAAAGTCATTAACTCAAAGTCAATAGGTAGCTCTGGCTACCTTATCAAAGCCTGGAATATTTGCATACTAATGCAGCTTATAAATTCCAGGGTTACAACAAGTTTTAAACAGAAACTTTTCCTATTCAGTAAGGCGTTCCTTTATTCTAAATCACTAATAACCACTCTTGTCTCCTACCTCATAAAAGCATATATATCAATGAATGTATATTTTCATTTTTGAGCTGCATGAATCACTGATTGATATTCATGAATTTATACTGAGCTTAGTCACCTTTCCTAGTTTTAGGAGAAAAAAACAAAAAGATCATACAAACGGAAGAGAGGGGATGAAAAAAGCATTCCTGAATCCACAGGTGCACATAAATGAGTGGAGAACACAAAAAAGATGGAATAAAGCTTTAAAATGGAGTTTTGTCAAATGTCAAAAGGGGTTGAGAGTGGGGATTATCCCTCCCTGGAAGGCCAAAAAATTTCCTCACTTACTATTCAAAAGCTAGAGCTATTGGTAAATCAATCTACATTTTTAAGAGCAAGGATTCTTCTGGAGCTATCAGTCATTTGTAACTGCAATAGCACTCAATCTGAATTAAATATCACTCTCAATCTACAGCATATGTCCTAAAAGGATCAAAATCCAGATTCAAATATCATCCTATGCCAAAACCAAAAGTCCTAATAAATTTGTGGGTAGATCCAAACTAGGCATTTATGTCACTCAAGACAATAGCACATAAATAGAAGAAAGAGGAATTTCCTTCCTGATTCTACTAAAAACCAACACCCGGTTGTAAAAGCAGGAAAAGAAATTATTTTCTAAATGCTTTCATATTAGGCATTTTAGCTAAGTAGACTATGATATCACTAAACTTTATATAAGAAGGAAAATCACAAGAGGAAACCTTCCACAAAACAATGACAAAAATGGAAAAACAATAACTTATAGTATCTAGACAATTTTTGAAAAATAAGCCTGGAATTATGAAACTCTACAATAAAGAGTGAAAGGACAATGAAATACAGGCTGAAAGTGTAAAGTAAAAGCTAAATGGTCCACTCATTCTAACATAAACATCTATTAGGTTTTGGATATCAGAAAATTCAGTCACAGATCATTTGATTTTATGATTCCTAATAAATACCATTAAATGATTGTGTATTTTTATATCACTTTTTAACCCAATATTCTACTTATAAGCATTTTGATATATAAAAACTTTATTCATAGGATGCTATGTTGAATTTATTTATCTAACACATTGATAAATAACTCAAATTCTATCACAAAAACATTAGTGTACCATAAAATTTTGTTAGGCAAAACTTGGATATTAATTCTAAGTCTCTGCTGCATTCTGAATATAAATATTGAAATCGTCCATCTTTTTTGGATATGGATAAAGATCAAACTCCATCGGATGGCCACAAATTTTTTTAAGCAATTAGAATATTTATGCTTGTTCTTTTTTACTTGTATGTTTAAAGTTCAAATATTTATGTAAAAACTTCCATTTTGATTATCAGGAGAATCACCATATAAGAATGTATTTGCTAGGTCTAACTACCGGGTATAAAGTATCTATCTACTCTATCAGACTAAAAAAATATACACATGCAGACTCTAATTTACCTGATTAAGATAGACTATACACAAGGAAGAAAGATATACTTTTTCTAATTGTTGTTTGAACTTGAGAAATTGACTTTCTTTCTTAAGAACTTAAATTTGATCTAACAGGCACACACTTTTTAAACTGCTACAGACAAACAGGACTCTCCTTCAGTAACCTTCCCACACAACACTGTTTTTATTTATTCTTTGCCCATATGCAGTTGCACATTTATATATGTTGAAAGTAAATTAAAATTGTTTTAAGCTGCGTTTTTAATTTAAAGAGTCCAGTTTTTCATAATACTTCATTCTTAATATTTAACATATAGAAATATGATTTTTTTCAGGGACTATCTTAAAACATTCCAGAATTTTCTTAATTCTCTCAAATTTAAGATACTTCCCCTACTTCCTGATATTAGAAATAAAACTGCAAATAATTTTTTTCTTTCATCTGTATTACTTGCTTAGGTATTTGTTCATTTTTTTTTATTTTTAGAGAACGTTTGGTAGAGGACTTTTACAAGCATGAAGTTGCCTATCAATCATAGTACATAGAAATGCTCTTGGCATTTTTTTTTAAATTAGCAAAGTTTGAATAATAAAAATTACATTTATTTTTAAGAAATCACAACACTCTCAAAATCCATTTAAAGGAACAAATCTTAGTAAAAAGTAGGAGTTCTCTTGGAAAAAAATGTATGAGTTTGTTAACCAGGATATGAGGTAATTTATAAACTGATAATGTAATGACTGTCTTTTAGGGCCTATCCCTTCTCAATTAGAACAATCACAACAAAACCCACACACCCCAGAGACAAGTCCAAAGTAAAATGTCTAGCCATTCCTCCAGTATTTACCCCTAGTTCTGAGGCCTTTAAAAACTTCTGCAGTTGCAATTTTATCTGAACTTAGATGGGAGTGAGGAAGAGGGAGAGATTATTAAAGAGAAGATGACAGCCAGCTGCTCTCACCATCACAAGGAGGATGCAGAATTAAACGTTTTTTTTAAAAAAGATAAAATGGTTAGGGTAGAGGAAATTTTGAAAGCAGTGTACAGTACTAAAAAAAAAAAGGTAAGAGATATTTATCTTTTTGAAGGCGAGATTGCATCTTGAGGATGCAATTTTACCTTATTCATACTCTCTCCAAGAAATTAATAAAATGATATTTACATTTCTTCTATTCCTTCATTCTAGTCACAACTTAATTACAAAAATTCACCCTTGTACAAGGATTTTATTAGTTGCCTGTAAGGAATTAGCACCAAAAACTATAGGGAAAACAGAGTCTCGGTCACAAATTGGATGTTGAAAAAGGAACTTTTCCTATCAATCTTTCCCATTTCTGTAAAATGACTATAAGATAAATACCGTTCTATAAAATATTTGTAAAATAAATATGGTTAAGATAGGATGGCTGATACAATAGAATAATGTAGAATAGCTTATTCTCAGAATCTTCATTTGATGTCCATTAAGTAGGCCATGATAAGATACTCTACATAAATAATATAGAAAAATGAGAAGACAAAGCACTTTTAAACAGAAAACTTTGGATCCAATGTAAATGTAAACTTTGTTTAAATGAGCCAGAAAAATTCTCTTATACAATTACGGAGAAATTTTACATTATGATTTCCTCTTGAACCTAATTGGGTTTCTGAAAAATCCCATGAAAAGTGTCTATACAGCTAAGTCATCAAGGTTTTGTCTACCAGCAAGCTAATGGATATCCTCAAATACATGACCTCATTTTAATAAGTCACAAATCTTTACAATTAGTTTTGAAAGTTTTGGTTCGCTTCATCGATATATTTTCAGATAGTTTTTGAATAGCTCTGAAAAACTTTTTTTTTTTTTTAGCAACTCAGATGCCCGATACAGAACAATAACTAGGGAAGAAGTTATTTCAGGGGTTTTGCCTTCCTTTTATAATTCTCAGTGACTATTTAAGGTAATTGTCTCAAACCTTGAACCTATTTCACTGAAGACTCCATATTAGAAATTATGGGATATGGACTTCAATCAGAAATTCCATCCATCCTTAATCTTGAAAGAAACACTGATGTTAGCATATGTTATTCACTACTGTGAGAATCATCAAATACACTATTAAGTCAGCTTGAGCTTATCAGTTAGTCCTTAAAAATGACATGGCCAGGGGAGCGGGCATAACTCAGTGGCTGAGCACCTGCTTCCCATGTACAAGGTCCTGGGTTCAACCCTTGGTGCCTCCTTAAAAAAAAAAAAAGGCAGATGCAAATATTCTCGCTGCTCTAATTTTATGATAATCAGGGTAGGCTAAACATTCGCTATATTAGAAACCATGCATGTGTCCCCAGACCTAGTTTTTCTCCCTAGGTCTGGTTTTTAGAATGCTGGTGATAAACTAAGCCTGATTTATTATATGACCATCCTGTATGGGAAGACTGTAACTCTAAGTATCTTTGGTCAACTTTAAGAGATATAGCAGAGGGATGGATGTGGCTCAAATGGTTGGGCGTCTTTCTTCCATATGGAGGGACCTGGGTTCGATCCCCAGGACCTCCCTGTAAAAATTAAAAAAAGAAAAATATAGAAGGCGCATGGGCCATCAGGCCCTGTGCGCACCGTAAGGCCCTGCAGGTGGGTAAGCCCCCCAAGTGCCATGCGTGGGTGAGCCGTCAGGCCCCGCACGTGGGTGAGCCGCCAGGCCCCACAAGCCACGCAGCAAGATGATCACGTAACAGAAGAGTGACACAAGGGAGAGACAAGAAGAGACACACCAAAAAACCAGTAACTAAGGTGGCACAGGCGGTAGAACGCTTCTCTCCCACATCGGAGGTTCCGAGGATCAAATTCCAGTGAAGACAGGAGAAGAATGAGAAGAGAAGGCAGGAAACGGATGCAGAGAGTTGTCCAGCAAATGGACACAAAAACAGCAAAAACAGGGGGTGGGGTAGGGTGATAGGTGTTAAAAAAAGGATGAAAGTAAATAAATAAATAAATCCTTTAAAAAAATGTATAGGGGAGTAAGATACAGACTATAGTTAGTAGTAATACTTTGATGATGCTATTTCATAATTTGTTAACAAATGTTGTACAACAGTGCAAAGTATTTATGGTGGGGTGATGTGGGGGGGCCCTGCATGATGTTATGCATGTTTGTTTTGTAAGTTCACGATGTTTACTGAACACTTACAGTTTATGTATATCTATGTATGAATGATATACCTCAATAAATTGTTTAAAAAAAAAAAGGCAGGATCAAGCCACTAAAGTGACAAAACTTACATTTTTTAAAGAAGGTAGACTTTACAGAAATCAATCATGTAGCCTGTATATATAATAAAATATAAGTTCAGCATATTTACAAGAACTAGACTCAAGTGGAAAATGACTTAATATTCAAAATTTCACATGGCTTCTTTATTATTAAAACTTTATAATAATGAAACTCTATTCCTTCCTATAGGCACACGCAAGGTTTCTGGCACAGGTTCAGTACAAAAGCATCTATAAACATGGAGCCATTTTAAATGGTATTTTTGAACATCAAGGCTAAGTAAGAGTTGCCATAGATTTGAAAGGGAAAGGTATAAAAATAAGATAATGAGATCTAAAAAGAAACTTTTTTCTCTATATAAATGGCCATTGGGTCCAATTATCATTCTTCTTAAACTGCTAATGACTGGAAGGACCACTAACAGAGATTGATGACAACAGATGGAGAAGCATTCCTAGTCATGGCCACTTAGCTGGCTCAGACCATATCCGTGGGGACTAGTAATAAGAAAAGAAGTGGTAGCTGCATTTAAACGGGACATGAATACCAAGTGCTGCAAAGAAACTGTTTTACAAACCAAATCAACTTCAAACTACAGATTAAATTAATAACATAATTAAGATCTTGATAAATCAAGCATTTCTACCAGAAAACCTTCAAAGCACAGTCATAAAAAACAAAATTTTTATTAAAAGCTAATGCTAATGCATCATTTGCTTATTGAAAGAAAAGTTTCATTAGCCTATTTTTTAAAACTTTTTATTTTGAAATAATTAGAGATTCATAGGAGGTTGCTAAGCAATGTCCAGGTAAGTCCTATATACCCTTTGCCCAGGGTCCCCCAATGTCATCATCTTACAGAACTATACCATAATATCAATACCAGGAAATTGACATTGGTACAGTCCACAGAGCTTATGTGGATTTCACCCATAACACAGGCACTCGTTTTTGTGTGTGTGTATGTGTGTGTGTAGCTCTCTGTAATTTTACATGTGTATCCCTGTGTAATGTAACCCACACCCCCACCAACATCATCAAGGATATCATCACAAGACTTCCTTGTGCTACCACCTTGTAGTCAGTGTTCTTTTCTAAACAACTGGTTAATGAAAAAAGGACAATCCATCGTCCTATTTTAGACATCCTATCAAAAGTAGATCCTGTAGCTCTTGAGGAGTAGAAAGTAACTGTATTATCTTCTTTTTATTTTACTTTTAATTCTAGAAAAAAAGTGACTCCAAGGTTAAGATAGGCAAACAAATGAGAGTGGGGAAGGTAAAAGCCCGCAGCTCTGAAGCTGTGGTGCTTCATTACCATGAAGGCAGGGGTGATGGGAATAAAATCCCAGTGGAGGCTTGGATAGTAGCAGTTGTGTTCACCCCAATTCAGGTAGTACAAGGCAGTCTAAATTTCCAAACTTCCTAAAGTATACTGAATTAGCTGGAAAGCAAAAGGGTGTTACATAATTTTTAAGTAATCATTAAAGGATAAGCAATAAACTACTTTGATTTCATAGACCTATCGTACACTATCTTTAAAATGTGCATTTACTATGATCTCAAATATTTCATCTAAGAGGAATATGAAATGCTTAGGCTTTAAAATCTACTATATAATCTGTTTACCTGTTATTAAAATAGTTGTGAAAATAGGAAAAAAAGCTTTAAAACCAGGACATATTTGTGGACATTTACTAAGAACAACTAAATGATACCATTAATGATAAGCTTTTTCAAAATTCAATAACTAACCAGAGGTAAGAAAAATTAGCATATGTTCCTTAATATCGGCACTAATGCTCTATGGAAAAATGAAATTCATCTATGTAATTCATTTTGTCATACTCCCAGATCCAGTACTTACATTCAAATTTTAGGATCCAGCATCCATTGAGAATCCCAAGCATACATTTCAAGGTACTTTGGACTGTGTCACTAGGAACAATGACGTGAGTTACTAGAATACAAAAGAAGCAGTAAGAGAAACAGATATGAAACAAAATAATTCTTTAACTAGCTCACACATTATAACCAGTTAGAATTTTCTTCAAAGGCCACAAATTTTACACTTAAGTATGCGACTTCTTTTATTTAGTATCATTCTCTACCCTGGCCATGAATATGAAAAGTCAGATTGAAACCATATATCTTAAAACGACATTAACAAATACAAGTTTTTCTTTTATTTGAAATTAAACTAAGGAATCATAGCATTTTACATTGCACTACAACTTACTTGTCACTGACAATCTCTTAAATTTGTTCTTCTGACATATTGTTCTATACTAAAATATGTGCAAAGCTTTAAAAGCTTTACATTCCCTAACTACATGAAGCTTATAAATAGTTACAAGTAGTTTATAACTGTGAAAAATAATTTAGATGGCACAAATTATCTGGTTAAATCCCAACAGCTAAAATATATATAAATATATATAAATTATCAAAAGGAGTTCTCCAAAGGGACTATCTATTTAAAGAAAATTACTTTTCTATCAACAAAATAAAATAAAATAAATAAAAATCCTCACCTGTACTGTCAAACTCAGCACATTTTTTAGCCTTAAGGAATGTTGCCAGTTCACCGAGCATTTTCTGTTGTTCTGAAGAAAGCCCACTGCCTATAAGTACAAGAGGCCCATCCCTACGCTGACCAGTGTGCATCTGGTAATGAAAAAGGAGATGCCAGTGCATTAAAAACATTTCAAGGCTAGAGAGAAGACACTAACCTGACCTTCACTTGATACAGCTTACTCTACTAATAATTCCCAATGACACCTGCATACTTCTCTATTTTACCACAATAAAGCACTACTATGACAGCCCTCTAAATCCAGGGCATTCTGCTTCCTTGACACTAAATTGTCTAGGACAGGGGTTCTTAACAAAGGGTCCGTGAGCTTTGAACTGAAATTCAAAGAAAACATTATTCTTGTGGTGATGTGTTTGAGGAGGTGTGATATATTTATTAAATAATACACAGTATAGTGTGGACTTAGTAAGGATTCCATGGTTTTCACCTGACTGGCAAAAGGGTCTGTGGAACAAAAAAGGTTAAGAACCCCTGGTTTAGGGTTTTACAAACTCATTCTATAACCAGCAATTTTTTTTTTCAGTAACCCAAAATACTTAAAATTATCAATTTCCTATTCTCCTCCATTATCTTACACCAATGGAGTTAAATTTAACTTGCTCTATTTAGTTTAAGCTGAGCTTCTCTTAAAAAAAAAAAAAAAAAAAAAAAAAAAAAATCAGTCTTTTAGAACATTAAGATTTCTAGAACAGAACTGACCTCAAAGAAAATAATTTTTTCACATCAAAGCAGTTTCTCCTCAAAATCAAGAATGAAAACAGACAAGAGAATGCAGAAGTTAGGGGATGACATGGATAAACAGTAATAGATTAAAGCAGCTCATGGAAAAAAAGGAAATGCTCTAAACAAAGATTAATTTTTTCACTTTACTATCAAGACTCAGACTTACAGAAGACAAGAGACAAATGTAACAGAAGACAACAATGGGTAGCATCAACCACAGAGATTAGAAGCAAAAGAGTCAAAGAGACAATGGGATTAGTGGCTATAATAGCAGTCAACAGAAATTTTAAAAATGGAATTGGAATGGGAGTTAGCAGAGAGTTACATCATAAAAGAGATGCAATAACCCAGCAAAGAAGAAAGAAAAGGTAAATCAGTATTATTGTATTAAAGGAAAAAAACCCAAATACAATTCTCAAAGGCAAGACAAGATGTGGGGCCCTCCTATGTATGTGAATGTGTGCTGGACATCCAGGCTTTCCAAAATTCTGAAGAACATAAGTGAAACACTGAAGGCATGGACACCAGTATAGTTCAGCAGCTAGATGTGATACAGATAGTAATTAAATATTCACTACACATATCAGAATAGTGATCATTTAATTAATTCAGTTGGATACACTACATATATTACATCTAAATCTCTGCCTACATTTATAAGCAGATAAATTGCAATAATTCATTCACTCAAAACATATTACATAAGTGTCTACTATGTAGTAAGCAAGCATACAAGACATGTTTTAAATATTTCCATTAAATTTTTTTTAAGTGGTAGTATTTCCAGCACTTAAATTTCAACTACTTGAATCACTTAATCTCACCTCGTCCCCCCAAGGTTCAACTAGCACAAGTTTGACTTGATATGATATACATCATCACATTTATTTACATTACATGTCTTTATATCTTTCCTATTAACTGAATTATAAGATATTACCATGTCTAACCTAAACTCTGTAAGCATTCCATAGCATGAAAATAGTTCACTGTGCCTTATGGATCATTCAATTACTATATGATAACAATATGAAAAAACAGTATTTTTAAAACCCTTATACAAAGAAGTGTCATAAAAATAGCTCTAAATGGAACACATATTTCTCAAATTATATAACTCCACTTGAGCTAAATTAGTTCTCTGCACAAAATACAAGAGTGTAAAGATATCAATTTTAAATATAGCATATGATACTATTCCCATAAACCCAAGGAAAGCATCAAAGTGGGTCAAGCATTTTTCTATCATAGTTTTTTAATATGAATAAGAAATAGGAACCGGCACTAATTTCTCAGAGTTAAGGAATGCTATAATAAAACATAAAGCAAACAGCTGCCAAAGCCACATGTCTGATTTTGGGGGCGGGGTAGCATTTGACTTAAATAAGCAGCAGAGCTCTCAAAATTATGAGGCTTGAAAGAGGTTCAAAAAACATCCCAAGGGTTCCACATCCTGATTTTATAACAAAATTTTAGATATTATGTATAGTATCATGAAACAAACTCTAAATTAAAGAACAATCCCATATGGTACTTTTTTCCTAAATAAAATTATTAGTTATTCTTAATGAAGGAGTTTACCAAACAAAAATAGAGTGAAAAAATTCTGGAAAGAATAAAAAGGATGAATAAGCTGCTCAAATGGGATAATGTGCAAAGAAGTCCCAAAATTAACATGGTAAGCAGTTTTTTAAGTCTTTAAGCTTAGAAATTGATTCTCAAATTTAAACCAGTGCTTTTCAACCACCATTAGTCTTTACATGAAACATAAAAACCAAAAAAAAAAAAAAAAAGAAGGAAATGGGGAGTAGGGGAATTAAAACTCTACCACTTATCACCCTTCCTTCTACATGATGTTCCCTAAAGTTGCTCCTCAGAATAGCTTGGGAATCATTGAATTGAAGGATTTCAGACTCAGCTACCAAACACTAGTGCTTGTTTCAGGAGCAAGCACATACCATAAGGGGCACCACAGCTCTCACCTGTGCATTCGATATATGCTTACTGAGCACCCACTATTAGCCAGACACCGTGCTTGGTGCTAGGGCTACAACAATAAACAAAAGTCATGTCACTGCTTTCAGGGAGTTTATATTCTAGTTAGAGGGGAAAACAAGAAAATTACTCCTGACAGGAGAGTTCAAGTTCAAAAGAATAAAGTGTTGATTTAAAGTTATTAAGTATGGTGAGATGAATGAGTAACAACACAAATTTAAGAAATCTGAGTTCTAACTGGCCCATACAATTATTTTCTATGGATGATTCACCTTGGGCAAATCACAGCCTCACTACAAGGCCTTGGTTTTCTATTTGTACAATGAGAACAATTGAACTGGTTATTCTCTTTGAGTTCCTTATCAAACCTACAGTCTGGGGCACCCACATCAAGCTGAAGTCTATAACAGGAGACAAAAAGCTTTTAAAATATAAAGGTAACGAGCCCATGACAGCACATATGACCACAATAAACTGCAAATTCCTTAGGCTACCTCCTTATTTTAAACAAAGTCACTACTCTACTTACTGCCTTTACTAGTAAAGACCTCACCTGTGGAAGGATCTAGGCCTTTCTCTTTCTTTCTCAATTTATCTCTTTCTCTTATTTACCCCCATCTGAGCGGTTACTAAGATATGAGTCCTCCATATCTCTCTAAAACCCCCTCTTCTCCCCATCCTCATATCACTATCACTACATGTAGTTTTAGTCCTCACCATTTCTCATTATGACTACAACAGCCTCCTAACCAGTCTTCAGTCTCCTCCCAATTATCCTCTCACAGTCCTGGTCCATTAAAAACACTACAAGGGTGCTCCACTCACTAGAGAAATAAATCCCAAACTTCTTATTAGGGAGTTCAAGACCTTTCACAATCTCATTCCAACCTAGCTCTTCAGTTTCAATTCCTCTTTAACATGCCTAATGCCAACCTCTATGGTTTTTCAAATTTTGAAGGTCCTTTATGCTTGTCTCTGAACGGCTGTTCCCTTGATCTGGGATGCCATCTCCACCTTGGACATAGTTTCAGAGGGCAATGTTGTTGATCCACTCAAAATCCATCCCTTACTCCCTCCATATTAGCAGAATTCCAATTTTGCTCAGGTATCCATCTTTAAGGGTCTGATCCTATCCCCAACTCAGAAATATATCAAAACCAATTGTGTGACCATGTTCTGACAAATAAGGGGAAACCTACTGAAAGGCTTCTGGGAAAGGTTTTGGTCCCTCTTTTTCAACTGGGCACTGCCAAATTTGGAATTGTGGCAAACATCCTATAATCACAAGGGGAGAATAATGAGGACAAAACCACCAAATTGAGGATGGCAAAACAGAAAGAAAGAATCTGGCTCTTAATTTAGCCATTTAACTGGTGAATTAACCAAATACAGAGATATCCCTACAACGGAATTAACCTGTTACATAAGATAAATTGTCTTCAAGCATTTGAGTAAAGGTTTCCTATTATATGCAGCCAAAAGCATTTTATTAGATACCCTGATAAAACTTTTTTAGCTTAGATTAATGTGATACCTCCTAAAATTAGCTTCTTCCTTCTCTATGTTTCTATGGCACTTTTTATGGTTTCTATTGTAAATTTATTGCAATGTAAAATAGAATTTTTTTTTATGTCTAAGGTCTGGGGTTCCTAAGGAATAGGCACTCTTTCTTTATACCTCTAGATTGCACTTCTCTCTTGAGGCCCAGGCTCACAAATCCAATTGTATATTTTACTTCCCCAACTGATGTATAATAGGCATAAAATTGGCAAACAGAACTATTGATTTTCTTCCCCATGGCAGAAAATCCTCTCCAGTGCAATGATCATGCTATTTCTACTCTTTACCAACACCTCATATATGATCCATCAGAAAGTCCTGTTGGAATTGACTCAAAAATGTATATGAAATCTAATACTTATCATCACCCTAATCCAGGTAATCATGGTATCTCTATCCTGTCACACTGAAAAGCCCTAAGCTATCACCCGTGCTTCCACTCTTGCCCCCATCCCATGGTCCACTTTCACAGAGCAGCCAGAGAGAACTTACAAAAGCGGAAATCAAATTATCTCATTCTCTTACTTTAAATCTTTCCGATGGTTTCCAGCAATAACCCTCTTCTTTCTAACCTTCAAACACGCAAAGCTCACTCACTGAAACAAGTATACACTTCCTGTTCCTTCTACTGGGAACACCTGTCCTCCAGGCATTCACATGGCCAACTCCCCCTCATCATTCACATTTCCCCTCAAGTATCAGTTCCCAACAACCCCAGCTAAAGCAGTGTCCCTTCAGGAGTCCCCTACGCTCACCCAATTACATTCTACAAAACTGTTTTCAAAGCACTCACTTACAAGTGCCTGAATTATTTTATTAATTATCAGTTCACATATTTAGTCTGTCTCTTTCCTACCTCTCACTAGAATGTAAAGTTCTCAAGAATAAGATTTCTGGGGGGCGGATGTGGCTCAAATGGTTGAGTGTCTGTCTGCCATATGGAGGGATCTGGGTTCGATCCCTAGGACCTCCCGGTAAAATAAAAAATATATATAGAAGGCGCATGGGCTGCCAGGTTCTGTGTGCCAGGGTGAGCCGCCAGGCTCCCCGGGAGCCATGCAGCAAGATGATGACGTAACAGAGGAGAGAGACAAGACGAGATGCTCCAAAAAGCTCTGAAAACCAGGAACCGAGGTGGTGCAGGTGGCAGAACACCTCTCTCCTACATCGGAGGTCTCCAGGATCGAATCCTGGTGAAGACTGGAGGAGGAGGATGAGAAGAGATGGCAGGAAACTGACACAGAGAATTGCCCAGCGAATGGACACAAAACAGCAAATGGGGAAGGGGGTTTTAAAATGGATAAAGTAAATAAATAAATCTTAAAAAAAAAAAAGAATAAGATTTCTAATAGTCCTATCATTGCTGAATCCCCAGTGCTAAGAATGTTGCCTAAAATATAAAGGGAATGCAGTAAATATTTGCTGACAGACTTATCCTTATTGTGCCCTTGAATGCATAGTGGCACAATAACTGTTTGGTGAACGAAAGCAATTTGCTAACTGGAAATTTTCCGTTATGTACCTTTCATAATCAATTTCAATAAAAGTTATAAATTTTCCAAAGCTAAATCCATACTTACTACTGAGCAATGGATAGTTGATGATGATTCATTCTTCTCTGGTAGGAGTAATAGCGATTTCATATTTTCATCATCTGTATAATCCACAGGCCGCATACCAAATATGTTACTGGGAAAATAAGTACAGATGGGTTTAAGTAAATAAAATGTGACTTGATTGTTAACTAAATGGAATAATTTTTCAACATCCTTAATAATATACAATTTTAACTAAAAGAAACAACTCAATTCACATAAGGCATAAGGATCATGTATCACAATCTTCTGAATTCAGTGAAGATGTGAAATTTCAATTTGACATCAAACAATAATAGAGTATTTTTAATTGAATATATTGTTACTTATACAAAAAAATTTTCACAACTCTGAAGTCTTCCATATTTATATTATTTTAAAATATGGCTTCATAATAATTAATCTCTATGGGCAAGGTGCTTTTAACTGTAAATAAAAACCATTCACTGTAACTATTATAGGCTCGATAAGTCTGTATAAACAAACACAGAAACTAGATAAATTCACAAGAAGGACATTTGATCCACCAGAAGGAAAACTATGCCACAGGACATACAATATAATAAAGTAGTGGACTTTTAAAATTAATTTTAATATGTATCTACATACATATCTATAATAATCACAGCTACCACAGCATAAGCTAATATGATTCAAAGAATAAATCTGATGCAGGCTTCTCAGCATGTACTAATTTGCAAGTCACAGAACACAGAACGTTACACTGGAAGAGACTCTGGAGAACAAAGAACAACTCCATTATTTTCTAGATGAGAAAACAAAGAGAGGTCTCAATGACTTGACTAAGGTCATATTTTTCTTTTTCATTCCAATAATATTCAATTACTATCTACCATTAGCTTCTCAATTATAAGTAAATTTTTAAAACTATGACTCGCCTACTACTTTCCCATTTCCTTATATACAGTTCAAAAATATGACTTTAATAAATTTTATTATGGCAGTAAGCTTTCTAAAACGAGCCTATTTCTTTTATAATGTTCTATGATTTTTTTAAAAACTATGGTATATCCAAACAATGGTCATTAAAGTTCATGGGAAAAAGCAATGGGTTTGAATAGGATATAAAATTATATACATGGTACAATACCAATTTTGTAAACTGTACTGCATATATAGAAAAAGATCTGGAAGGAAATCAAGGGAAACATAGGGAAAGAGAAAGGAGGAAGACACCAGCTCTGTTTGAGGTTGCTTAGAAGATGGGGGCCATGAGCAGTAACTGGGTCTAGAAAGAGGGTCATTAACGATCATGGTGAAAACTGTTTTGATGGCATAGTGAAGCCTAGAGGACTGGGATAAGAAATGAACCACAGGAAATGTTTCTCTGATGACTGCTATTCATGATGATCAGATTCAGTCTCCCTCTTCTTTGAACAGTGCTGGATAATAAACACTGACATGTTTGTATCCTCAGATTTCCAGTTATGCCAGACTCAATAATAGATAACCTTCCTTTGGCAACAAATCTTTCTCCAGCCAAGGTATAATACAATTGATTGTATTTCAGCATTCTGATTTACAACAAAGTGACACAAGTCACTATGCCACAATTTGGGTCTTGCCAAATCCCTACACATTCAGAGCAGACAAGCTCTTAAGTTATTTCACAAGGTAGCTGAGCATATCCACTATAGCTGATACTGCCCAATTTCATTCTTTAAGCTATTATGGCCAGGTACCAACTACACAATCTCCTCCCGCATGCATGGTATATGTATGACAATTAAAATAAAAAAAAAATCAGAGTTGCAAAGCCAATATTCTAAGCTTTAAACCACCAAGGGCAAAAATAAGCTAACAACGACAAAAAAAAACTATCATACTGCCACACCACCAAAAAACTCTGCATACATAAGAACTTTTAATTGGATTACTCAGCACAGTTCTTAGTGGGGATTGAATTATGTCCCCCACAAAAGGTATGTTCATGTCTCAAAGCTGATCCTGTGGGTATGCACCCATTTGTAAATTGGGCCTTTGAGGATGGTATTAGTTAAGGTGTACCCAAACTGAATGAGGATAGGCATTAATACAAGAGGGCTGAAGTCCTTATAAGCAAAGGAACTTGGACCTGAGAGGAGAAGCCATGCGGAGCAGACACAAGCTGGAAGTCAGCAGAAACCAGAGAAGATGCCACCATGTGCACTGCCATGTGACAGAAAAGTCAAGAAACCCCAAAGACTTTTGACCAGGGAGAAGATACCAATCCTAGGAAGAAGCAAGCCATCTGGTCTCTGAAACCGTGACCCAAAAAATTCCCATTGTTACGCGAGCCCATCATAGTGTATTTGCTTTAGCAGCAAGGAATCTAAAACAGTTATTTACACAAAGACAAATAAAAGGCCACTATGACAACAAGAAAACATGTTAAATGAAAGCAATTCTTAAGGTGCTACCACCAGCCAATATGGACTCTAAACCAAAAATAACCAGTAAAACAATGTTCTGAACCAGTAAACTGTGTTTACCTTCTAAAGATCTGATTCATAAAAGGACTAGCGGAATTCCAACTTATTATTTAGAGTCCTTGTGCAAAACTTACTATCTCATATGGCCTTTAAAACATGTGGTTTCTTCACTTGGATTATGGATGGCTTCTGGTTATACACAATCCACTGAACTCTTAGCCCTCTTGTACTGCTAATGAAATGGAGAATGGCACATTACAAATGCTACAGATTGAAAGATAATCCATTAAACCTCAGTCCTGCTTCATGGGAGATGGAGCCTATTAAGCCTTATCATGTTGTTTCTGCTTTTATCGTGAACTGTTGGAATTTGAAATTAGGCACAAGTTTAAATGTGACACCCATAAAAAACCATAGCAAGAGAGGATGAGGCATATGGAATATTTATCCTTTATTATTTATGCAAAAAAGTCATAAAATAAAACTTTCTCTTCCACAATGATACATTTGAATGGACTATCACTTTTCTTATAGACTTATTAATAGCTTGAAAAATCAGTTAAAAATGCACATAATTTACAACTATTTCCTTTTAAAAAATAAATGATACATGGAGGAAAGTCAGGTGCACACAGTTCAGGGACTATCAATGTGAATGATTACTAATCGAAGTAATCAGTCAGTTATTCTCCATCACTACCATGGGAAAGATAGATGTTTTTTAAAGTTTTACTGCAACATCATGAACTCAGGGTAGACATCAATAATATTTTAATTTGGAATTTTATTGGAATGGACTTAAATATAGGATGTTCTCTATTTTTTTAACATGATTTAATCTAAAGGTACAACACTTAAAGTAGGTATTTTGGAGGGATATGTAAGACAAAAAACGTTATCCTTGTCTGCAATCTTATTGAGTACAAATGCTCACTAAACAAAGAAGTATCAAACTGACAAAGCATACTATAGTATAAGTAATGAGATGAAATGTGAGATGAGTTTCAAAGGAGGTAAAGAAAATGGCCTTGAGCCCAGGACTAGAAATTGGAATGTGGAGGTGTTATGGAGTAAATGAGTATGGTGATGGTTAAAATGGATGGAACTGATGGAAGAAAGCCTTCTCTGAAGGCTGAAGAGTCCAAACACTCTATGCTCATATATAGGAGCCAAATATAATTCCAATGTTTTAAGAAGGCTACTATGGTTAAGTCTGGAGTATTTCAGAGACTGAAAATTGAGGAAACAATCAGGCATAAAGCAATGGGCATTAGGGACAAAGACAGTATGTAGCTGTAAAAATGGAAAGGCACGTGTGTCTACCAGTTAAATTATATGAGTCAATGTAACACCAGTATCATTAAAGCTATTTTCAAACTATAGGAGAAAAATAGACATTTTAACTGCCGAATATGCATACAGTGCATGATAGTATATTAACACCTTTCACATGCACAGTTTTGAGAGTTCAGGTCTTTTAACGCCCTATCAAAGAAAGCCTCTGATAATTCAGTGAATTCCAAATGTTAATATACAGAATATATTTTATCTATACTGTGTCTTAAAATTTTATATTTCCTGATTATTGAAACCTTTAATCATTGCTGACCAATAACATATCTTTTTCATTATGATTTTTTTCCTGTTGCTTCATAACAGTGTATTATCATGAAATTTTGCCAGTTTTCTCCCTCTATCATTTCCCTGCCCTATTATTCCTTTACCTGTGATTTAAAATCATAATTTTGAAAATGATTCACATAAAAAACTTTTGAATGAATACATATTCTAAATTGAATTACAGAAGATCTAAGTGGTCATAAATTATTGTTTTTTGCTATTTAAAAGACACAGAAATCTTGGTGAATTGTTGCTATTGACATGGGTTGCTACATTTCTATATAAATAGGATATATGCATTAACATACTTAAACAAAACATACATACATTAGAACTGGCAATAATCACTGATATAAAACAAACAGAATATGTGTACATATATGCAATGGAAAAGTTACAACCATGACTTGGTAATCAGTTTTGGCAAATATTCATTCATTCAACAAGTGTTTGTTTTTCATTTTTTAACAAACTAGGCACTCTCTTTAGACACCAAAGAATCAATGTGAGAAAGGCAGTTTCTGTCCTCAGAGAGCTCAGTGAGACAAAGCAGAGGAAAGCACATTGGAAGGACTTAGAAGTCTGGCAAAGCCTCCCAGTCTCGAAAGGGGCAAAGAGGAGAAGGGGGCTATGGAGGTAAAGTAAGAGTCAGAAGAAAGAAAAGTTTCTATGAAGGCGTTGAAGTGAGACAGCACAGCAAATTAGAAACAGCAGAGTCGGGTGCAGGGGATACACAGGGGAAGGGGGATGTAAGCTATGTACAGATCATGTGGGAACCAGCAGGCCATGTTCAATAGCTGGATTTTCTCCTATGGGCAACAAGAAAACTCAACAGCTCCCGTAATGTTTTTTTTTTTTTTTTTGTAAAAGGCGAAAGATTTATTCAATCTGAAGAGAAACCAGAGTATCCCCGTAATGGTTTTAAGCAGGAGAGATGGCATCGGTATAGCATGGTTATTTAAGAGCAAGGGCTGTGGAATCAGGCTGCCTAAGTTTGAATTCTAGATCTACCAATTGAGTTGTGTGACTTTAAACAAATTACTTAACCTTCCCGTGCCTGTTTCCTCATGTGTAAAATAAAGATACAACCTATTTCATAGGATTGTTTCAAGGACTAAATGAACTGATACATCAAAAGCACTTAGAAGAGTGTCTGGCAGATAGTAACAGCGCAATAATTATTACCTATACAGTAACAGCTCAGTAATTGTTAGCTATTGTTATTATTAGATTTGCATTTTTGGAATATAAATGCAGAATGAAGATGAGGGCATGTAATCTCAAGAGAGTGTTAACCTCTTATCTACATTCCTCCCAATTTTATGACATAATTCATACAGGCTTTGAATGAGAATTTGGATGCTTACAAAGGGAAGGCATATAAATCTGCTTTCTTAACTTTAAAATGGGAGCAGATTTTCATTTTCCTGTATGATCCAATCTAAAGATAAAAAGTAGCAACCAGATGACTCTGAAAATCCTTTGCCTCACAAGGATTCTTTTTGATCACTAAGTGGAAAAGAAAATATTTATGAAATAGTTAAACAGTGGTATTTAAATGTTCAGTTTCACCACAATGACAGTGTTCAAAGTATAGTATAATTACAGTTCTTTTCCCTCAAGAATGTTATGGTTGATACTTGCCTAGAGAGTGTCCCAAATGAGTTGCATCATTAGTAAAAGGAGAGTGGGGAAGGAGAAATAGACAAATTTAAACTTTCATTTGCACATACAGATCATCCAAAACCAAACACATGGGCAAAAAGGCATTTTTTTTTTTTTTACTAATGCTAAACCTGTCATGCATGACAGGATACCAAGATAGTCCATGGATGAAATCCTTTACAAACAACAATGAAATTACAAATGCATATATTTAATATTTCAAGCCACTCGGCTTGCTGTAAAGCAGGAAAGAGCACAGGAATTTGAGATGGCAACACATCTTTTTAAAAGCTATAAAACAAATGATATCTGTTGTAGGAGACTGAATTTTAAAAATCAAGGAGGTCAGTCGGACAATTAATAGGTCTAATGGCTATAAAATGTTTTCTACTTTAGAGTTCTATGTTCTTCCAAGGAAAACTCTGCTAATGGCACACCAACTATAAAATCCTAAACCCTACATATCTGCACAAAAAACCTATGAAATTCTATATACACATAACAAATGATCCTGTTGTATTTGATAGCAAGAGGTGCCTTGATTCACACTGGAATGTACAAAAGGTAGGGGGGAAGAGGGATAGCCAGTGAGGTTTCAGTTATTAATACAAATATTCTCAAGCAACTAAAAATTATGGAACACACAAATCTTTTTCTCAATATCTGAAGTTAAAATAGAAATAATTTTCCCCTTCAGTAATAGATTTCTATTTTTAGCTCACAGGAGGTAAATTTCTCATGAAAAAAATAAGTAAGTTCAGAATTGAACGAATTAATGCTGGATTTAAATGCAGGATGCATTTTTTTAAAATGCCAGAGTTTGCATAGCAAAGGCTTATAGCATGTTATACAGTATCCTAAGTAAAATGTGACTTAAAAATAGTAAAGTGTTAGAATATTAAAATTAATTCAAAACAAAAGATAAAGTATGAAGTAGATATATGACCTCCCACTGTATATATATTCTTTCCACAATGCTAAAGATTTAGGGTCCAAAAAAACCTTGCAGTAAGGAAGTTCATAGTTGGAGAACATAGCCTTTATGGGGGGAAAATAGAGTTAGGAGACTTCATTGGTGAACCTCCAAAATTAAATAACGAAGATGGCAAATAAAGTATATCCATGGTATTTTAAATTAGTACAGTATATGGTTAATTTCTAGTTATCATGCCTTGCCTTATAAGGCTTCAGGATTTCCCTTCACAGGTATTCAATACAATGCTTTTAAATTCACTTGACTTTGCAGTAGATGACATTCTGCTCTTTCTTTTCCTATGCCCACTCTTCCATAACATTCATGGACTAATTAAATGACTTTGTTGACTCTCCTCACTTTCTGAACTACAAAAAAGTTCTGTTATTTTGCATTTTACCAATTACTACTTAAAAGATAGTTCCAGAACCTTCTTTCCAATATTTAAGCATATGTGGTCCTATTCATGACAACTTAACACTGGAACATATCAGAATATAAAACTTTCTAACCTAGATGCTTAAGCTCTCTTATACAAGCTTCTCTCTATCCTAAAGACATCCAAACATAGCTCCACAGTGGGTTTTCTTTGTCCCAGTTTTTCTTCTATCTCCCAAGTCTTCATTACAAAAATCTTTACTCTTCCCTCTATTTTGCTTTATCTCCAACTAAAATCTCTATATTTCACTTTATTCCCAATTGAAACAATTCAAACTAAAGTTCTTACAGTAGCAGAAAAGGTATAAAGACAAAATATACCAAATGCTGAGTAAGAGGAATCTGCATTTGGTATGAGAAGATAGGTTTTTTATAAAATATGCTTTCAAAAGAAACTCCATTAACCATCACTTCCTATGTCTTTAGTGCAATGAAAAGCAATGGATATAATGCTGGTCTATAGAGCTACAAGTAGGTGAAAGCAAAGATTAATAGCTTTAATCATTCAGGACACAAAGACCACCTCAACATTTTAGTAAAAAATATATAAAGGAAGAATTGAAGTTATATGGGTTTGAAATACTTTGATATACAATACAGATGCTGAGATACAATAGGAACAGTATTTTTCTCACAGACCCTTTTTCATTATTATGCCTTTCCTGCATATCTGCCTAAAAAATCACAGCCTCAGATAAAATTGCAAAACGAGCAATGTTTGTTCTTGTAGTCCAGTTTAGATAAACATAATTGGGTAACAAAATGTCCATCTTCTTTCTAGTACTTTTATTCTACTATCAATACATTAGTATTTCAGAGTAATAACTGTTAATAACAAAATTGGAGGACCTGTGGCAAGACAAGGCTGCAGAGGTAAGGAGTGCCAGGCCACCCCGGGCCATACAAGCCATGTTTCGGAGTTTGACCTTTATTTTTCAAACAACGAGAGAAAGGCATTGAAGGGTTTTATGCAAATAAGTGAGATGGCCAGATGAGAATTTTTTTGAAAACTCTCAGGCTGCAAAATGGGGAAGCTGCTGAGGTCATCAATTCAACAACGATGACTATTAAAAAAAAAAAAAAAAAAAAAAAACAAGCAAAAAAATAGAGGGAAATACTTAAATATGATGACCAAAAGCCTGGAAAAGAAGAAACGACAATGTTTAGAAACAGCTACTATACTCAATACCCCAAGCTAAATTTCCATTTGTCTGACAGCTGCTTTAACAACCTTCATCCATCATCATTCCCACCTCTTCTGCCAAATAAACCCCCCTTCCCACTATCCTAACTGCATCAATCAGCTGTCCATACAGGTAGTCACTTGCCACCTGTGACAATTTACATAAAATAAATTTTAAAATTTAGTTCACCAGTAGCACTAACCACTTTCAAATGTTCAGTAGCTACAAATGGCTAGTGGCTACTATAAAGCGCAGCACAGATGCAGAATATTCCCATCATCACAGAAAGGTCTACTGGACAGTGCTGAACTGCAGATATACCCAAATCTGCCACTTCACTAGGCAAACCTATTAAAAAAAATGCTAAACCATCTGCGAAGGCACCTGTGAAGGCAGACTTGTTCCCTATTTTATGGCCACACCTTGTGTATTAATAAGCACTTACTGTGCCATGAAGAATCATGGTGTACAAACCATAAGACAGGCCCCTGTGTTTTGGCTCATTAATTCTCACTATGCTCTGAAGAAATAGAAAAGCAGCAGGCATCACCCATGTTTTATAGGTGAGGACACCAAAGCACAGAAATTAACCTGCCCGAGGCTATAAAGTCAATAATGGAGTCACAAATAAAAGCTGGATTCCCTAACACCCTGACCAGTGCTCCATTCATTAAAGTAGTCATGGTTGATTTAAGAACCCTATGGTGGAAACTATTCAGTTTCACCTGACCGAAGTCAACTACCTACTATCAAATGGCTTGCTACACCCACAGGGGGGTCATATCTGTTAAGTCCATATAAAAAGAGAAAAATAAAAATCGTAAGAATAGGTATCCTCTGAACTTGCCCCAATTATGTACTCGAAATAAAGGCTATTAGACACATTTACCAAAAGTAACCAAAGTATGGTACATTCCTGCACTATTAATTTGCTTTTCAATTATGTTACATGGCTACCTATAGAAAATTACAACCTAGACGCTATACATTTTGTAATTCTTATTTGCCTCTGTAATCAGGGTAAGGTTGACTTGTGTATGTTCTTTCCAGACCTACAGGGGCAATGGGGCACAGAGCGGTAATTCGTGCATTTTCATTTCAACCACCTCATTTGTTGAAAAGAGTAAAATACATAGAGAGAAAGGAACCAAGTTATATATTAAAAATATACCAACCACATAGGGCATTTTCTTTTGACACTCTTAACAAATTTAAAATGCAGCCGCCAGCATTCACTAATGCCTCTCTGTACTCTCACATTGCAAAACAATTTACCCACAACCTCATCTGAATGATTTGAAAACTCTAAGAAATAATTTGACTTCACTTGCCCCACATCAGAATTGTTACACTAACTAAGCAACGAAAGCATAAAAGGGAGGAATATTTAAAGTAATTTAAAAGTATTAGGAAGCAAACAAAAGTAGTATTTCTCTATTTCTAATTCTTTTCTTGTTAATAAATATTAATCAATCTACTGAATATAAAAAAACTAAGTGAATTAATTTGTCCAGAAAAATCAAAGTTTCCAAAATTAATTTGACAATTGTTACTGAATTAAAACAAATCTCCCCAACTATGTAAATATCAAAAAGAAAAGGTCATGAATACTGATATTAAATCAGAACGTAATGGTCACTTCTAACTTTAATTTTGAAAGAGAAGAAAGAAAGCTATCAATTTGGGTAATAAAGTCTTTGCTTCATCACATACCTTTATTTAGGAATATAAGTCAATTTTGAAAAAAGTTTTAAACTACTTACACGGCATTCCTGGAAGCTCCATAAGAAAGTAACAGCTCGACTATGTCCACATGTCCATTCTTGGCCGCATCGTGAAGTGGTGAGTCATTCTGATACCCAGTGGTGTTCACCAATGCCTTGTGCTGGAGCAATAATTCCACTACCTTCAGGTGCCCATGATTGCAGGCTTCATGCTAAATAAAAAAAGAAGAGGAGTAAGAAGAGTGATGGGAAGGACAATCAGTAATATTATAATAAAACCACAATTAAATTTTTAAAAAGTGACCCTCAGTCAGTAAATTTATTTTTACCTAAATACTCATTCAGAGACTATAAGTTGTTGACAGAGTAAAATCCATTATTAATAGTTTTTGTGGTAAGATACATGTGATCAAGATCTACACAATTCATAGAAAAGATGAGGCTATTCATTTGAGTGCTGGGTCAAGTGTTCTTTTTTTAGTAGCTTTAAACCTATTATAGCTCTTAAATTGTTATACAATAAGTAAAAAACATACATACACACACAACTTAGAAAGTATTTAGCAATCTGATCTTGCATTTGCATAAAATCCAAAACTGTGCAGGGCTGAATGGAAGTCACTAAATCAGGTACTTTGCCATGCACTAAATGGCAGATCAACATACATACATATATAAAATCATACAACAAACTAGAGATTCAAGAATGGAAAAGAGTCTTTATAAGACAACCTCTCTATTTGCTGAAGCTACAGATTACTACATGGCTAGTGTCAGTGATAACAGAAATAACAAGAAGTAGGTGTTCAAAGAGATTTACTGAATGACACAACTGATAACTTAAAGGAATGTTCAAAGGTGTCTCACATGCAAATCTTTCCTTAAATCTAGTGAACTAATAATGCCACTATGCTCAATTCTAATAAATCTCTGGCATATTGTGCTTTTTAAAGCACACCTACTTCAATTCACAATAAGCAATATTACAATGAACCTCTGTAGGTCTTTTTCTAGAAGAAAAGTAATCCAAAGTAGGCACTAGGTCCTCTAAATCACTCAACAGCCTTTACTACAATGTGTCTCAGTGGCTAAAAAAAAAAAAAGGGCGGGGTGGGGGAATGACACTCAGATTCAGACTAAATCCTCTTAGCACAAGAATTTGGCAAGGACAGGTCATTATATATTTTAAACCTTTTCTGCACCTGGCCTAAAGAGAATCTCCTAATTCTTGTGCTCAATTTCTAGTTTACAGAATATAGGTATCTAGCTCATTTGTTGATACTTCTGTACCTGCATTCAAATCTCAGGCTTATTATCCTAATGTAATTAGCCCAGATAGCACTTGTTTCCAAGTATCTGTGCCATTCTTTTCCCAGAGTAATCTTCACGTTGCATTTTTAGAAATAGTAAGCAAAGATGTTTAAAAATGTTTGATGTAACCAAATTTTTATTTTTCATTGTTCTATTAGGATAAATACCATCTGTTGAATGTAAAATTTCTACTCCTCTATACATTTGGCAAATGGATAAGATTCAAGTGAGCCTATGGGAGAATCACTTCCTCATCACACACCCTTATACCAAGTTCCTCTGACCTCTCTTTATTCCAAGAAATCTGGTTCCAATGACATCCAACACTACAGAATGGAGCCTGATGTTGGCTGTAGCAGTTACCTTGATACATTAGGTAAATTCAGCAAAATAATGTTACTATATTCCTAAATCCAAAGGTTGTCAGTCAATATGGCAATTTCTTGCCTGTCAAAAGCGAAAAGCTAACGGAGCGAATGTAAGGGTTGAGGGCCTGCTTTCTAAATACGAGGTCCCAGATACGATCCCTGGTACCTCCTAAAAACAAACAAACAAACAAATTAAAAAACTCTCACTGGGGAGCAGATATAGCTCAGTGGTTAAGTGTCTGCTTCCCCTATGGGGGGTCCTGGGTTCAAGTCCCAGTACCTCCTAAAAAAAAAAAAAAAGTGAAAAGAAACAAAAAAAACACAAAAAAACAAAACAAAAAAACCGTGAGACGCTAGATAGAAAATAATCACCCTCTCATTCTTGGTGAAAATATAAATTCTTCAAGTTAAACAGAGAGAGTGTATGTAGCAGAGGACATATGCAGACAATTACATAACTATAAGGTAGAAAAACTATAAAACATAAACAGAATGAGAAAAAAAACAAATGAAAAAAAAGTACCAGTGGTGTCCATCCAGCATGGTCTTTAACGTTTGGGTCACTTCCATTTTGTAAGAGGTATTCTACAGAAGGTATGTCACCCTAATAGAACAAGAGAAAAATAAAAAGAAATTAAAATGGGTACACATGAATAGCATTAAGAAAGGAAGATACTGAGGTTATTTTTTAAGACTCTGTCTTCCTCAAGATAAAGTAAAACTTAAATCTTTTCCCTTATGTTTAATGTACATGAGCCAATAAATAAGTTATGTATATATGAATTATTCTAAAGTACCAAGTCATGGAAGTCATACAGGCCATACGCTGAATACAGAATACAGAATCACTGCCATTAACAATATATATTTAAAATTCAGTCCAAGTTATCAATTAAGGTACATTAAGCTGAAGTTCACATGATAATAATGAACTTTTTAAAGTCATGATTACATTTGTGAAAAAAATCTTTTTTTTTAACCATACATGAAAATGGTTTATGAGTATTATTTAAAACAAAATTAAGAGTCAAGACGGATGCTCAGTGAAACCAACATTAAAACTGCTGGGGAGCAGATGTGAATCAAGCAGTTAAGCGTCTGCTTCCCACATAAGAGGTCCCAGGTTCAGTCCCCAGTGCCTCCTAAAAACAAACAAACAATGAAGAAAACAAGCACACAAACAAAAAAACCAACTCAGGGGAGTCAATGTGGCTTAGTGGTTGAGTGCCAGCTTCCCACATACAAGGTCCCAGGTTCAATCCCTGGCCCCAGTACCACAAACAAACAAACAAACAAAACTGCTGAAAACGTTTCATATTGACAGGTATCCTATATATTCTAATATATTAATTTAGTTAATATTCACCTTATTTACTTATGGTATTTTTTAGGACGAAGCCATTGCTTTGTTTAAAATGGTAGGAAGAGATCAGTAGAAACCTATTCAAAATGCCCCTTGGAATAAGCATTTATTTTTTTCCCTTTTGATTCAAGACTAAAACCACCACCCTTAATCAACAATTAGAGGAAATGGAGTTTCTGTAAAATCCATGATATATTCTTACAAACCCTTTTTACTAGATGGTTTTCAATCTCTCTCTCTTTTTTGTTTCTACTCCAAAAGTCTGGAGATTATGATATAATAATACCACAACTGAAGCTCACTGATGTGGTGAAAGATGATGGAAAGAAATAAAAAATGTAACTTTATTTTAGAATTCACAAACTTCTTCTGAAGGAGGTGATTTAAAATGAGGCACAAGTTAAGAAAAACAAACTAAAGGCAGACAATACATATTAATTCTACTTTCATAACAACATTACTTTCAATTCAATTATTAAATGGCATTAAAATTAAAGTCTTCTCCCAATTTTGCCTTTTCTGTATCTTGTTTGTCGTGATCTAACTAAATCCTAATAGTGACTAGACCCTAGAAGCTGTCTTTTGAAGGAATAAATGATGGAACTAGCTTTGGAAGCAAAGTTCTCTCTGCTGTCAACCTCCAGTGAAAGTGAAGCTGGCAAAGGAACAAAGTCTAGAGAACTGGTCTCAGGTCATTTCTCATTCTTCTTTCTGTTCCTTTTCCCTGAGGTGAGAAATATAATCCCCATGTTATCTACTACCCTAGTCTTGTCATCTTTTCCCTCAATTTAATGTGGAAAGATCTAACTGACATCTATCTTTCATATTTGATTACTTCTTAAGTTTACGTGTCAGTCAACTTTTAGTATAGTTATAAAACTAAAAGATACTGTCCCCCTTTAAAATAATGTCAGCTTCAGGAAGAAGAGTGGTATTTATGCAGTGGGATGAAGGTAAAATTCCTTTGAAATTGCACTAGTATTATTACCAACGCAGTCACTGTTAACTAAAACTAGTTCAATTATTTTAGGATAATATAGGAAGGGGTACCTAAGTCCATGAAGATACAAACAAAGCAAAAACCACTGACAGAGCTTACTCTGAAAAAGTCAAAATAAATAAAAGTTTCAAATGACAAATGTTGTGATCAGTGAGTTTTGTGAACTACTTTTTTAGGGAGAAGGAAATCTCTCCTCTTCATTCCCAGTCCCAATAATCTTGTCTCATCAAGTCCCGAAATATGTTACCATTTGCTTTTTTTTTTTTTTTTAAAGATTTTATTTATTTATTCATTTATCCCCCCCTTGCTGCTTGTGCTCGCTGGGTCAGCTAACCACGCCATGCGGGCGGGCTTGCCTTCACCAGGAGGCCCCGGGAACCGAACTCGGGGCCTCCCATATGGTAAACGGGAGCCCTACTGATTGAGCCACAGCCGTTTCCCTACCATTTGCTTTTATATGACTGTTTCTTCTATTTCCATGTTTTGGGCTACTTCTCCAAAAAAGCAAAACTTAAGATGGTGATTTACTTAAGGTTTTCTAAAAAGATCAATATTCGTGCAATATATATTTTTATATTCCTAAATTAACAAAATGGTAAATATTTAATGGGCCTAAAAATAAGTATTATATTTGTTTCATATCAATTGCCCCAATTCCAATAGAAAAACATTTCCCCAAGGTTTCTAGGGGTACAAATTTACATGTATTTAGCAACTTTTGTTCCATATTCAAGTCAGTTCTAAGTGAGCTCAGGAACATCCATCAGGATGCAAATTTGAATTTTTAAAAATAATCTCATGAACATTCTGCAGATGAAATACAAGAACCACACACATTTCCAACCTTCAATATGAAAGTATCCACAAAAAAAACATGAAATCTTTTCTCAAAAATTTCCCCATTCTAATTCTACATGATAATCACAAAAAAACATATTAACCTAAGGATCCCATGAAATATTACAAACACAATTGTGAAATGAAGGGCCATATAGGAAGAGAATGACAATTTGGAAGAAAAAAGCAGACTCTTTTAAAGTTGCTAGACGGTTGATATTTTTCCTTCACGTCACCTCGTCATATCAAGAGTGTCTTCTGCCACTATTCCATCCCTAGTCTTCCCCTAATGTATAACTGATTAGAAAATTGTTTGCTTTTTATACTCAGTCTCCTCCTTAGTACATAGAAGTATGTCATATTTTATTCTACTTTATGCAAATTTAATGTCATGCAAATAAATAAAATTATGATAATTAGATAGGGTCCACATTAACTAGGTAAGCTGGAATCAATATGAAGTTTCCAGGAAATAAATTAACTTTTCCTGCTTCCGATTTCTTTAATTACTTTCCTCTCTTACAGAATATTTTCTGAGTAACAAGTATTGACTTTCAGGCTTCTTAACAACTTAAAAAGCATAACTGAGGTTTTCTTTATTTTTATTTTTTGAGATTTTCTTAAATCACAGGGGGGGAAATCTAAGAAGTAAGAAAAATATTTACCAAGATTTATAAGAAATTTTGAATGGATTTGGTATTGTCAAGTGATACTTAAAGGCTGAAAGTAAGAGAGTGTGTATGTGCATTGCATTTTCTGATTGCTAAGCCTTTATTCAAAGCAAAGATTCTTTACACATCTGTTTATAATAGATATGTACATAGTCCAGCAATAAAAATTCTTAATTTTCTAAACACTAGAACACACACATACACCAATAGAAATTCTTTTTCCTTATTATAAAGCTTACCTCTTATAAAATGCCATTAATAATAAACATCTTCATAAACAGAGTAGAGGACAAGACATGTAAGCATAATCATAATGACTTACCCAGCATGGTTAAGTTTTTCTACATCAATGCACTGACCAGGCACCTTAAAGCTTCCCTTTTAGCAACTAGATGTTGAAAAAAACTTTAGCTATCTGAAATGGAGCTCTAACATGTCAAACACTTCCCTATGGCTTTTTATTTGGAGTTTACTGAATAAAATAATTTAACATGTTTTTGACAACATAGTAATTACAGTAAGCTACTGGCATTACAGAAGCAGACCTATACATAGGCGGTAGATGAAATATGGAAAGAGTAATTCTAGATATTAAAATCTGGGAAATATCACAGATGCCAGTTTGCCTGTGAATCCTTTGTTTCTATCTCATAAAATCAGCATGAAGGAAATATAATAACAAGGCCTTACAGATCATATGACTGCCTTAAAGTATAAATAATTTCAAAGTCAAGCCCTGAAAGAGACTCCTCACAAGAGATCCTTTCTTTACCCAGGAGATTCTCATCACCTGTGTTATGTTCTAACCCTTGCCAGTCGCCTTCAAAATATTATCTATTATTTCTGCATCACTAATACAGCATGACATGCCAGTTTCAAGCCATTCTTCTATTTCACACCAAATATATCAACATGGCATGAATTATGAGTAATCATTACCGTTTAAGAATTTGTGCTAGGGAGCTTTGGGAAGGTTTATTCCAGCTCCTACAAATTCTCAAGCAAAAGGTGACATATAGAATAACAAATCAAAATTTTCTCCATGTCCTTAGTAGTTTGTTTTAAGCTAAATCAGAAGAATAAACAATATGATTATTTCATCTTAGTTTCTACTTAGTATAACAGTTTCTTATACGATCCCTCATTTATAATGTTCTCAAATACCATTTTTACCACAGATGACACAGTTATTCAAATAGGAACATGGGGTATAAAACCCTGGTGGATCTGAACTTTTGCACTGGTTCAATGAGAATGTTTAGAATATCCCAAGCATCATACTAATGAATAGTCTGCTTGAAGTTCCACAGTGCAATAACGTAAGTGTGCAAATAAGGAACTCAATAATAATTCTGTGTAGGATTTGCTCTCAAATGGTGCTTAACGTCCAAAAACTCGCTAGCTAACCTCTAGGCCCAAGATCCTTTAAGGGAAAAAAGACTTAAGGCTTGATAGTTCAAACAGTATTTGCTGATGATATAGTGACTGTCTATCTTCAGGACACTGTCTGGATGTTTAATAAGGGCCTTCTAGTACTAACTAGGGTGGTTATCAAGATGAATAAGATCACAAATGCTTTACACTAACCCAGAAATCCCATTTCTAGGAATTTATCCAAAAGGTGTAACTCCTCACATACAAAACAAAGACTGTTCATAACAGCACTGTTTATAATAGTAAAAAACTAGAAACAACGTGGCATTCATCACTAAGAGAATAGTTAAATAATGAAAATTCATACAAGGAATGCTATACTGCTATAAAAATGTATAAGAAAGCTTATTATGTCCCATAAGGGGTAGATGGGGCAGAAATGGGAGTGAGAATTTCTACTGGAAATGCTTTTATTTTTATTTTTGAAACTGGTATATTTATCATCTACCCATATTTTGAAATTAATTTTTGAGTGATGAATATACCATACATGAACACACAAACTGAGAAGCCATCTGTAAACAGAAAGCGAATATCAGTGCAAACAAATTGTGACCATAGAGAAGAAACCAACTCTGGGGTTTCTGAAAATACTTCTTTAAGGAGGTAGGATGTGAGTTAGATTTTGAAGGTCAAAAAGAAAAGATGTAAAGGAAAGGATATTAACCAGACAGAAAGAAGAACATGTACAAAGTACTGGCAGCACCAATAGATGGATCTGATGAACTTAGAAGGTTGACTAAGTTCAGTGTGACAGAAGAATAGGGTTCAGATAATAGCCTAATGGAAAATTCAATAAGTATCCAATCTATTATGTTCCAAGCAATGCTCTAGATACACCAGTGAACAAAGCAGAGTTCCTGAGCTCATTCTAAAGAGAGAGACAAGAAAAAAAGAGATCAATGATTGATGTTTATATCAATTGTTATCATTGAAAAAATGATAATAGGAAGAAAAAAAAAACAGCTAAGGGTATGGCAGGGACTGCTATTTTAGTTAGGTTAGAAAAGGTCTCTCTGAAGAAGCTGACATTTGGGCCTTGATCTGTGTAGGGCCTTGGAGGCCAAGAAGTTCTTGGAAGGGAACCAGAGAAGTGGCAAATTCTGACTTACATCAAATCATTCTGGCTGCAATGAAGAGAAATGACTGCTGGAGGTAAAGACGGGAAAGCAGGGCAAGGAATTAGGAAGCTGCTGCAGTATGTGGTGGGGAGAATAATGGTCCCCTAAAGACCCCCAGAACCTGTGACTGTATTAACTTACATGGCAAAAGGGATTTTGCAATGTGCTTATGGTATGGACTTTGAGATGAGGAGATTATCTTATATTTTACTGGCGGGCACAATCTAATTCTATGAGCCCTTAAAAGCAGAGAACCTTTTTGGCCTACATCAGAGAGACGGGATGTGAGAAGGACTCAGCTTGCTGTTGCTTGCTGTGAAAATGGAGGCCAGAGACCACAAACTAAGGAATGCGCATCCTTTAGAAGTTGGGAACGGCGGGGCCGACACCTAGCAAGGAAGCAGGATCTCAGTCCTACAACCGCAAGGAACTATTCAGTTCCTGCCAACAATCCAAATGAGCAAGGCAACAGATCTTCCAGAGAACCTTCAGGAAGTAACACAACCACCACCCTGACTTTAGTCTGGTAAGATCTATACCAGACTCCTGACCTAGAAATCTAAAAGATTAAAAAAATCTAGGTTGTTTTCACCATAAAATTTGTGGCACTTTGTTATGGAAGCAAGAGAATACTAATACAAGTGGTCATGACAAGAGAAGACAAGTGGCTTCTGGTAGGGTGGTAGTAATGGAGAGGTTATGGCCAACAATGACGCCTAGAGGTAGGTTTGGGGCAAGGTGTTAAAGAATCTTTTTAATAATGTTAACAAGTTCCGAGATTATTCTATTACACCATAACTGCAGCAAGGAAAGCTAACTAGCACAAGAGAAAGTAAAACTACTGGTGGGTTCTCTGCCCTCAGGGCATAAACCAACCATACACAGTACAAATATATGCACTTTAAAACCTGAGAGGAGCAAAATGGAACCGTGGAAACTGCAATTCTACCAATATGCTTTAGGAAAACAATATATCCTTGACAGCAAAAACAAAACAAAAAACCTGGCACTTCACTTCCCCTTGTTTGCTTTGGCTGTCTTAAAGGTCATCAAATCTAAATTCATTATTCAGTGGCAGTAACCCTTTCTTCTTCCCCTGATCCCTGTTCCATTTTATAGCAGTTTAAACTTTAAAGCCATTCTTTTCTCAGGTAGAATGGTACAAAATGTAAATAAGAAAGTAGACTTGGGATATTTAGTTTTCTAGTATACACAGATTATACATTCTTGGCTATAAATGAGAAAACTAGAATAGAAATTAGATAAAAATTGATACCATATACTGATAAATCCATTGATCTTTTTTAAAGCAATTGTTCTATTAAAATTAAGCTATTTGTAGACGATGGTATATATTCAAGTCAAATTAAATGTTTAAAAGAGAACACTATCATTGATTAGTAATTTATAAGACAATAGAAATCAATTAACTTTTCTTAAAATTGTGTCAGTATCTGCCAATTAATGACAATTATATTATTTGGTAATTAAGTTCAAGAAAATCAAATTCTAATTCTGGCAAAACTCTTTCTAAGAAAACTGAAAATCTGATAAAACTTCTTTGAAGCAATTTTGAAATTAACAGTGAAGAAAATTCACCAAGTCATTCATCATGTCACTATATTTTTCCTGTCTTAATATTCTATTTTGAGTTTTTCCCATGGCCTAGACTACAGGCCAGCAAACTGTGGCCTGTGGGTCAGCCACCTGTTTTCCTATGTCATTTTATTGGCGCAGAGCCATGCCCAAACATTACGTATTGTCTGTGGCCTGCTTTTACATTATAGTGGGAGAGCTGAGTAGTTATGAAACAGACCTTATAGCCTGCAAAACTGAAAAATATTTACTCTATTTGGCACTTCATGAAAAATTTGCCAAATAATAAAGATAAATTACTCTTAAGGTTGAAAGGAAAATTCAAGATACTTGCCTGGTAAGCATGAAAATAATACCCAGAATGCAAACACAGAAACTAAAATAACCTACATTCTCATGGATTAGTTAAAGAAATGAACAAAATATAATAATTATACTACTAATATATCTATCAATGAAACATTAAGAGCTTGTGTATATATGTATATATCTGTGTATTTATGCATTCACACAATATACCCGTGTGTGTGTGTGTATATATATATATATATATAAATATATATATATACATACACATACACACACACACACACACATATATATATAAAATAACAATGAGGGGGACGGATGTGGCTTAAATGGTTGGGCGTCCATCTCCCATATGGAGGGACCCGGGTTCAATCCCCCGGACCTCCCGGTAAAAGAAAAAAAGAAAAAAAAATAAAAAATAACAATGATGTTAAAAAGTAGTCTGATGTTATAAGTCATGCTTTGCAGAAATAAAACTAAATGTAACGAGGCCAACTCAGAAAATTCAAGTTCTTTAAAGGATATACAATCTCTAGCATATAGCCATGTTCAGGCTCCTCTCACTGATATCAGAAATGCAATATTCTACATTAATGTGGGAGATAAGGCGAGGAAAAAACACTGACACCTGATCAGGAGACAGTCACTTTTGTGCTTTTCCCTTTCTTCACACACAATTAAATAAAGGAACCCCTGGGCCACATTTAATATCTACTCAGTTTTCCCAGGTGCTTTATGCTGCTCATATGCCTCATGTTTTGGGGCCTCCACGGGGTTCCTTCCAGACCTCCCAACGTTCTCCAGCCATCCCAAAAGACCCAGGCACTTTCTGGGTAAATTTACAATCTAATGTCACTGAAAGACCATAAAAGCTACCCTAATTTAGTGTTAAACTCTAACATATTACACTTTCATAAAACTTACATGAAATCCCAGATAAAAGTCTATAAAGCTATGGTGCCAAGTGGTTCCCTTCCTATGTAAAACTTGCATCAGTTTCAAAGATTAATGACTGCAAGTACACTTCAGGCTCTGCAAATGGGCAAGGTTTCAAAAAATGAACACTGCTATGCCCCAGGTGTTGAGGCAATAATTAACAAGAATTAACTTCATTAAGTACTCCAGTAAAAGGAATGGCTGACCTTGGTATAGGGCAGCAACTCAGTCGTGAACTCATGGAGCCATTTCTAACAGCCAATCCTCTAGGTCAATGGAGGTATGTACAGTCCACATCCTTCAACCTTCCAATTCTAGCAGTGCCCACTAGGAGTGTGAAGCATACACAGAAGCTTATCTCCTCTCACATAACCTAGCTGGACTAAGAAGCAAATTCCCTCAACTCCTTTACTAGGTAAAACTGTGTTAGCAGCAGTAACTTGACAATTTTTTATATCCATAAAGCAAGGGAAGAATAGGTTAACAAAATGATGAAAACGGAACAAAACTATACTGAAATAGACAAATGTAAAAGTACTTGGCAAATCAGAAGGTGAAATGTTACTGAAGTATTGATTTCCTCCTGCAAAAACTTGCTCCTTGGGCCCAGGGACCAATGTTCTAATTGAGGAGAGGTTAGTGTCTCTGTGAATTTTGCTTCTCTGGTTCTGAGGAAGTATCACATCTATGGTGGGCTAATGATCCTAGTAGTCTTATGCCATTATTCATAAACCCAAAGAAAGTGCTTTGCAGCTGGTCTCATTCCAAAATTGTATTCCCAAGCAAGCATCCTACCTTAATAGAAGCAATATGGAGCAACGTTTCTCCTCTATGATTTCTTTTCCCAGCCATGGGTGACAGCTTCATTGCTGAGGGGCTAGACATCATTCGTCTATAACTTGGACTATTCAATGCAGAAGATGGTGTACCTGGTGAAAGGCAAATGGATTCATCTGGTGTACTCCTACTTTTTCTCCTTAATGTGTCACCGACTTTTAGTATGCTTGAAGGTGGGGATGAACATTCAGTAAATGGTACGTTTTCTGACAGCAACATTTGCTTGACAGAATCTCCACTGGTGTTCAGAATGCTGCTTCTACATCTTTTAGAAATGGGACTGGAGAGACTGTTGCTTCGCCCACGTTTTCCATCACGACCTACTGGCAAGGATTTCTTAGATGTAAGATAATTTTCACAGAGATTCTCCTCAGGAGTCACTACTTCATTCCTGTTCTCAGTTTCTGGAGACACTATTTGCTCAGCCAATGGTAAAGAGACCTCACTTAAGCTTCCAAAACATTCTGATTCTGTTATGGAGTCGCTTGCTAGTAAGTCTATTTCACTATTTACCTGAGGGCTAGTAATAATAGATGGTTGGCTACAGAAGGATACCAGCTTTTCTTTAAATTCCCCTTTGGAGTCAAGTTCACTGACTTCTTTTTCCTTTTCTAAATTCCATTCTTGGTTGATCTCAGCTAAAGTTTTCTTTTTTTGCTTTTTGCCAGATCTTGTAGAAGTCTTTTTAGATCTTTCAGGAAAATCTGCTGGAGGACTTGTGGAAATAAATTTATATGTTGAGGCCTGCTGAGCATTTTCATCATTTATCATTTGAGGCTGAGTCTGCACGGAAACTTTACTCACAACATATCTGACCTTCTTACTTCGAGGACTAAACCACATTTTTATTGAATTCTTCTTGTTTTCTGCATCATTAAATAAACTTGTTCTAGGTGTATCTTCTTTCAAATCTGATAGGAAAAAGGAAAAGAAATATGTTATGTGAACTTAACTCTCTTCCATCTTTGATCTCCCAAAGAATTTTTATTATAGTTCTCCAAAAGTGTATCCACCATTTGTTTGTGTACCAATTTGTCCCCTCCTAGACTATGAACTCCTTTGAGCAGATAGTCACTCATTCAACAAATATTTACCAAATCCAACTTTGTGCCAGAAAATGTTCTAGGGATCAGGGATACAGCAGAGAACAAAACATGAAAGTTATATTCCAGTTAGGGTAGACAGAGGATATACAAATAAACAGTAAAATATATAGTGTGTCATATGCTGATAAGATATACTCAAAGAGAAAAAAAAATGCTAAGAAATAAAAAAGAAAAAGGTAGATAAGGGATTTAATAAGCAGTAGTAAAAAAACTAATATAGTTAATTGATTCTTAATTTTTAAAATATTTGAAAACCAACGCTATTTACTGTATCAACAAACTAAAGAAAAACCAAGTAATCTCAAGACAGAAAAAAACATTTGACAAAATCTAATAACCATTCACGATTAAACAACAACCAAAAAAACCCCTCAGCAATAAGGAATAAAAGGGAACTTTATCACTTAGCAAAGGACATCGACAATTTGTCACTTAAAACCATCCAGACTCTGAATAAAAGCCTAAATCCTACACAGTTGCCTAGATGGCCAGAAATAACCTGATCCTCCCTTACCTTTCTCATCTCATCTCCTATTCTCTTCTCTTTATTCATTCTATTCCAGCCACCTAGCAGGCTTCTGCCTCAAAGCCTTTGCACCTGCTGGCCCTCTGCCTAGAAAACTCTTCCCCAAATAACTGCATGGGTCACTCCCTCACCAACTTCAGGAGATTGCTCAAATGTCACACTTTGTGGGACCATGCCTGACACTCTAGTTAAATTTACAGATTGTTTCTCTCCCCATTAGAATATAAGCTCTAGGAAAGCAAGAATTTTTTTGCCTCTACAGTCCCAGAGAGCTGAATCCCCAGTGCCCAGAATAGCATCTGGTACATAGATGCTCAATTAACATTAACTGAATGAATGAATGAGCAAACGAATGAATGAATGAATAGGATCTTATAACTCAGGTAATGAAACCTGTACCTTACTCAGATTTTATGCTTTAGAATGGTCACTCTGGCTGCTATGTAGAAGAGGAACATCAGAAAGATTAGTGGACACAGTGAGACCAATTATGGGAGAAAGATCATAGTGACTTTTTTGTTGTTATTATGTGGCTTTTTTTGTTTTTTTTGTGTTTTTTTTTTTTTTTTTTGAGGTACTGGGGCCAGGGATCAAATCCGGGACCTTATATGCAGGAAGCCAGTGCTCAACCACTGAGCCACATCAGCTCCCCTGAATTGGTTCTTTCACCTGTTTGGTTGCTGTTTGTTTTTTTTTCGTTTGCTTTTAGGAGGCACCAGGGACCAAACCCAAGACCTCCCATGTAGGAAGCAGGTGCTGAACCGCTTGAGCCACATCTGCTCCCATCAAAGTGGTTTTGAGGAGAATTGCAGCAGTAGGAATGGTGAGAAGAGTCAGATATGAAATATGAAGGATTATGTGTTAACAAGGCCAAGAGTTCCAGTAGCAGAAAGATATATATTTAGGGAATTGAGAGCCAGCCAGCACACCTGGCTTGCAAGGAAGAAAGTGGTGTAAGATGAGACTATAAACACAGGCAATAGCCAGACTATGAAACATCTTGCAGGCAATGTTAAAGACTTTGGTACTTCTGCTAAGAGCAACAGAAAACCACTGAAGTGCTTTAGGTAAGTCAGACGGCCTAACTAGGTCTGTTGTAAAAGATCACTCTGGATGCAGTGTGAGAGAACAGATTGGAGGAGAAAGGAGTGGATGGAAGAACAATTGTTAAGAGTCGTGTCCCCCAAAAAGATATATTCAAACCCCAATTCCCCGTCCCATAAATGTGACCCTATTTGGAAAATGAATTTTTGAAGATGATATTAGTTAAAATGAGGCCAAACTAGATTACAGTGGGCCCTAGTCCAACATGACTGGAGTCCTTACAAGAAAAGGAAAGCAGACAGACCCAGGGGAGAACACCACGTGACGACTGAGGCAGAGGACACTGTACGTTGCCAGCAATTCACTGCCAAAAGGTAGGACAAAAACTATGGAACAGATTCTTCCCTACAAATTTCAAAGGAAGCCTGACCTTACCAACACCCGAATTTTAGAAATCTTGCCTCTAAAACTGTGAGAAAATAAATTTCTGTTGTTCTGAGCCACCCAGGTTGTGGCACTCTCTTATAGCAGCCATGACAAACTAAGACAGAGGCCAAGATAAGTAGATGATAGACTGGGAAGGTGGTGGTAGAAAAAGAAAAGAAGTACAATGACTTGAAAAATATTTGAGAGGGAAAAATTATGGGATTTGTTGATACAGTGAATAAAAAAAGAGAGGAAGAGGAGGTCACAAGGATGATTCATGTTTCTGGCCTTATCACTGAATTCACCTAGAGAACACTGGTGTTGTTGGGACAGACAATCCAGGGGCCCTGAGCAACCCTGGACATTCTTGTAGGGTGT
>JAKSZT010053929.1:22170379-22308215 GCA_026826555.1 Tolypeutes matacus | reverse complement strand
CAGTGAATTCTCAAATTTCTCATAGTGGGTTGCATCGTTTCATGTGATGCAACCCACTATGGGTAAAGGAATCCATGACAGGCCCTTTGCCTTGTCCCCCATGGGACAATTCAAACCAATATGAAGTTTTTGTCCCGAATAATAAAATACTTTGTCTTTGACCCAGGAGTCTTGCCTTCTGCTAGCAGCCATTAATCAGAAACAGGATAACTTGTAGTTAGAGTAAAATCCTAGACTCTGCACAGTCTTTGACAAATCGGAAGAGGGCCAAAATAAGTGACTATCACACAAAAAGGAAAGTCTTATATTCCAAAATGCAGAAATCATACAAGCTACATTCTTTGAGACAATGCAATTACATTAGAAATTACAGCACCAGTTTCCCTAGCTTTCTCACACTTATCTGAAAAAATTTATAGCCCTCCTAAGTAAGCCTTAGATTACAAGCTAAACTGAAGTAGAAATTATAAGCTATTTTTAAATAAATAGCAATGCAAGCACGAGATCTCAAAACCTGCTAACCTGCTGAAAGTAGTAAAAGCAGTAGTCAAAGGAAAACATATAAATGCTTTAGAAAAAGACTGCAAACAAATAAACCAAACGCTCCATTGAAGAAGCTAGAAAAAGTGTAAAACATACCTAAGGAAGTAGAAGGAAAAATTAATGATAAAAAGCAGTTAGTAAATACTCTTTTTCTTGCAAAATGGATTCCATCTGATTTTATTAGAGTGAATAGTTATAGTAGATTGAGATACTTATTCATCTAGCTGGTTTAGGTAAGGTCTAGTTCCCTTTAATTAGAAAAGCTGAATTTCTAAGGAATTGTGTGTGTACAGACACACATAAAGAATCCTACGTTTTACCCTTAACCTTTTATTTTAATCTTAAAGCTTTAGATATTGTCATTTTAGGTACATGTTAATAATATTCAAGGTGATGCTTTGAAAATTCTCTGAGATGTGGTTAATGAAGGGAAACTATATCATACATTGTACCCAAAATATACAATCCATGGTGATATAGTTTTTCTTGAATTACAGTATTGGGATAAACATTCTTTAGCTTAGGACAAAAAAAGCCATTATTAAAGAAATAAGAAAACACACTCAGGATGAGATCATCAATAACACCAAAAACTGATTCTTTATGGGAAAAAAAAAATCAGTATACCAAATTTGATCAAGACTAAACAAAGTCCAAACAAGAATAATACAAATTTAAAGCCCAATTAAATAACATTAGGAATAAGAATAAAACTAAATAATCTGATACACTAAATAGCTATAAGAATTTATTTCAAAATCTTATAAAAATGAAGTCTCAAAAAATATGAATTATCAAAATTTACTTAAAAAGAGGTAAACAACCAAAAGAGATAAATAACCAGAGAAAAAAATTGAAGACCATTAAAAACAGGCCCAGTGCTTTAAGTAGGAAAGTTCTACCAACTGTTTAAGAAAAGATAATAATTACATAAACTCCCAGAAAAAAATGGAAAGCTTCATACCTCAATTTGTGCAGCATGAGGAACCGTAATGGCCAATCATGATTAAAGATGCAAAAATGCTCAACAAAAGATTGTAAATCAAATCCAGGAATTTTGAATGCAATATAACAACATTATTTGCAAACTTTAAACATTTATACTCTTCCACAAAGCAATTTCACCTCCAATAATCTATCTTACAAAACATACAAAATATTCACACATGTATATATAAGCATTGATATGTACATAAGAATATTAATTACATCAAGATTTGTAATGGAAAAAATGAGAGAAAAAGCCAATGTTCATCAATTCAGTATCTGTTAAAACAACTATGGAATATATATACTATGGAATCTTATTAAATATCTCATCTGACATGTAAAGATCTGCAAGACACATGCAAGCATAGCAACCCCATTTATGTTTCTAAAATTCCATTGGGTATATGTCCAAATATTTTCATAAATTGATAAAAAGAGACTAGAAGGTTAAAAAACGAGCATTTTTATCAAAAACCAAGGGATTTTTTTTTACCTTCAGTTGGGGAAAAAGGATAAAGGGAGTTTTTCATATTTTATTATACATACTCACTTTCATACTCTTCAATCATTTGCACAGAGAATGTTCTCATATTTCTTGTGTAAACAAAAAAAACCTCAAAACTTGTATAAGGTTATATACCTAGCTGCTGATCGAGTTGGTATTTGAACAAGTCTCCTTTCACTAAGTAAACGTTAAAACTTTTCACTGAAGTTTATTATATAGTATATTATATAGTATAATCTTTGCAAGCATTATACTTTTTAGACCTAACCATCTTGTGCTCATTAATAGATGCTCAAGAAATAGTCACTGAATGAAATGTACAAGCCATCCACTTTTCTGACACTCAACTCTCTTCAAGCTGTCTTACCTGGTTTTGCCTTTAAATTTTTACATTTTCTTAAAAGAATAATCTCTTTTTAAAAAGTTTTCTTCTCTCTTCCCCCAGCCTATACACACATAGGTAAAAACCAATCTAGACGAGCCCAGCACAGCACCGAGCACATAAAAGGTGCACAGGAAGTTCTGATGAATTAATTTTTTGATATTCTCCTTCAAATCTCGACAGGTATTTACACAAGGAACGTGAGAATTAATTTTAAGGGCTAAAAAACTTGATACTTGAGTCCAACTCTCCCATTTTAAAGATAAGGAACTAAAGTTAAGAGGGAAAGGAAGGACAGAGCAAAGGGAAAGAGAGGGGAGAGAAAGGGAAGGAAGGAGTCTCCTCACACCCAACCCAGTGTCTTCTCTCCACACTGGATCAAAAGGTCATTATGGTATAAAAATGAACATACAAAAGGCAGGACAACTTGAAAAACAACAAACAAACTGACAGGATTCACAATGAAGACTAAACAAATGATTTCATATTGCATGACAATCATTCTCCAAATTAGGACAAACTTAACCATCAACTCTCATCAACTAGACCCTTGGAACATGTTTTATTTGTCCTATTAAAAAAGGGAAAGAAAAAGGAAACTGCCTGAATTGCTTTCCTCCTGAGAAGTCACTCCTCATTCAAGCAGAAGAGAACTCTGTATAAACCTTTTCTTACATTATGGAACCAAAATAAGAATGTTAATGGTATTGAATTCTAAACTTAAGGTACTTTAAGAAAAAACCCAATGGACTTGGTGAATCTTATTCCTAAGGACTGAAACACCTATGTGTAAGTAACAAGTATCTGATATTACTGTTGTAAATAAAATTTTCAATTGTGCTTATTCTTGATAAGTTTTAATACTTAAGAGATGAAGCATAAATTTTATTTCATTTTTCTTATTGTTTTGGGGAATAAATTTCTTTTTTTTTTTAAACAAATCAATTTTATTGATACATATTAATAAAGCCTGCAATTCATCCAAAGTACACAATCAATGGTTTTAAGTATAACCAAACAGTTGTGCATTTATCACTTCAATCATTATTAGAGCATTTTCATTATTTCAATAATAATAAGCAAAAGACAAGAAAATTCTTTATCTCTCAATCTGTTTCCCCTGCTATACATAGATGCTATTTCTTGCTATTCTTGCACAATTATTTATTTATTTACTAAGCAGTTTTATTGAGATATAGACACATACCACACGATCTATCCAAAGTGTACAATCAATGGCTTTTAATATAATCACAATGTTGTACATTCATCAACACAAAAAATTTTAAAACAATTTCAGTATTCCAAAAACAACAACTCCACACCCCTTAGCATTCATTCCCCAGCCCTACATAACCATTAATCTAATTTCATCTTTATAAATTGATTTATATTTACATTTTATATAAATGGAATCATACAATACGTTGTACAATATATTTAGTTCACAGTAGAGCATTAATACAGTATTTGCCCTTTTGTGTCTGGTTTGCTTCACTCATAATGTCCTCCAGGTTCGTCCATGTTGTCATAAGCTTTACGACTTCATTTCTTCTTACAGCTGCATAATTTCCATCATGTGAATATACCAGAGTTTGTTTATCCACTCATTGGTTAATGGACACCTGAGTTGTTTCCAACTTTTGGCAATAATGAATAATGTCTCTATGAACATCGTGTGCAGATTTCTGTTTGTGTCACTGCTCTCAGTTCTTCTCGGTATAAACCCAGTAGTGACAATGCCAGGTCATGTGGCAAATCTATATTCAACTTTAGGAACTGCCAAACAGTCCTCCTCAGTGGCTGTACCATTCTACATTCCCACCAACAGTGAACAAGTGTTAAAGTTTTTTGCCCAAGCTTTAAATTTTTTTATCTCTATCCACACCCCGCCCCCCGCCCCCACCGAGATGGCTCTCTCATCTGTCTGCTCATCTTCCTCAGGAGGCACCAGGAATCAAACCTGGGACCCCCATGTGGGAGGCTGTCGCCACATCCGCTCCCCCTTTTGCCCATTTTTTAAATCCAGTCATTTGTCTTTTTGTTGTTGAGTTGTAACATCTCTTTAAATATCATGGATATTAAACACTTACCAGACATGTGATTTCCAAATATTTTCTCCCATTTAGTTGGTCACCTTTTCACCCTTTTGATAAAGCACTGTGAGGTGCAAAAATGTTTGAGGAGGTCCCATTTATCTATTTTTCCTTTTGTTGTGTGTGCTTTGGGGTGTAATGTCCAAGAAACCACCATCTACCATAAGGTCTTTAAAATGTTTCCCCCATATTTTCTTCTAGTAGTTTTATGGTCCTGCTTTTATATTTAGGTCTTTGATCCATTTTGAGTTGATCTTGTATAGGGAGTGAGATAGGAGTCCTCTTTCATTCTTTTGTTATAGATATCCAGTTCTCCCAGCACCGTTTGTTGAAGAGACTGTTTTGACCCATTAACATGGACTTGGTAGGTTTGTCAAAAACTAGTTGGCCACAGAGGTGAGGTTTTATTTCTGGACTCTCAATTCTATTTCACTGATCTATGTGTCTATCTTTATGTCAGTATCATGCTGTTTTGACCACTATAGCTTTGTAATATGTTTCAAGGTCAGGCAGTGAAATTTCTCCCATATCTCTCTTCTTTTTTATAATGCTTTTGGCTATTTGGATGCACTTCCCCTTCCAAATGAACTTGGTAATTGCATTTTCTATTTCTGTAAAGTAGGCTGTGGAAATTTTGATTGACAATGCATTGAATCTAATAGACAGGAAAGTGGTAAATTTGCAAATGTGTGGAGGCTAAACAACACACTCCTAATTAATCAGTGGGTCAAAGAAGAAATTGCAAGTGAAATCAGTAAATATATTGTTGAGACATATGAAAACAAGGACAGAACTTAACAAAACATGGAATACAGCAAAGGCTGTCCTGAGAGGGAAATTTTAGCCCTAAATGTCTGTATTAGAACAAAGAGCTAAAATCAAAGATCTAATGGAACAACTGGAGAAACTAGAAAAAGAGCAGCAAACCAATCCCAAAACAAGCAGAAGGAGAGAAATAAAGATTAGAGCAGAAATGAATGAAATTGAGAACAACAACAAAAAATAGAGAAAATCAAAAGGTGGTTTTTTGAGACGATCAATAAAACTCCCTAGCTTGTCTAACAAGGAAAAAAAAGAGAGAAGATGCAAATAAATACAATAGAAATGAAAGGGGTGATTATGATATAAGAAAGTGCTTTGTATAATTTCAATCTTTTAACATATATTGAGATCTGCATTGTGAACTAACATGTGGTCTATCCTGGAGAAAGATCCATGGGCACTTGAGAAGAATGTATAACCCACAGAGTTTGGGTGCAATGTCCTATATATATGTCTGTTAGGTCTAACTCGTTTATCATAGTGTTTAAGTTTTCTGTTTCCTTGTTGATCATCTGTCTAGTTGTTATATCTAATGACGTGAGTGGTGTGTTGATGTCTCCAACGATTATTGTAGAGATGTATATTTCTCCCTTCAGTTTTGCCATTGTTTTGTCTCACGTATTTTGGGGCTCTCTGGTTAGATGCATAGATATTTATGAATGTTATTTTTCCTGGTGGATTGTCCCTTTTATTTATATATAATGGCTTTCTGTATCTCTCATAACATTTTTGCATTTAAAGTCTGTTTTGTCCAATGTTAGTATAGCTACCCCTGCTCTTTTTTGGCTACTGTTCGCATGGAGTATCTTTTTCCAACCTTTTGCTTTCAGCCAGTTTGTATCCCTGGGTCTAAGATGAGTCTCTTGTAAGCAGCATATGGATGACTCATGTTTTTTAATCCATTCTGTCAGCCTATGTATTTTGATTATGGAGTTTAATTCATTCACATTCAATAATATTGCTGTAAATGTATTATTTACTTCCACCATTTAATTCTTTGGTTTAGTATGTCATATCTTATTTTCACCTGTCTTTTTACTCTTTTGGCTATCCTTTCTGTTATCTTTCTTCTATACTCTTCTCTAAACCTCTCTTCTCTCCTGTCTTTTTCTTTTAGGCTCTAACGCTTCTTTTACTATTTCCTGCAAAGGTGGATTCTTTTTTACGAACCCCTAGTTTCTGTTTGTTTGTGATTAGTTTAAATTCACCTTCATATTTGAAGGACAATTTTGCTGGATAAAGAATTCTCAGCTGGCAGTTTTTCTCTTTCAGTATCCTAATTGTATCATACCACTGTCTTCTCATCTCCATGGTTTCTGATGAGAAATCTGCACTAAGTCATACTGGGCATCCCTTGTATGTGATGGTTGCTTCTACCTTGGTGCTCTCAGAATTTTTTATTTATCTTTAACATTTGACATTCTGAGTAGTATGTGTCTTGGAGTAGGTCTATTCAGATATACTCTGATTGGAGTTTGCTGTGCTTCTTAGACATATAAGTTCATTTCTTTCGTAAGAGTTGGGAACTTTTCAGCTATTATTTCCTCAAGTACTCTTTTTGCCACTTTTCCCTTCTCTTCCCCTCTGGAACTCCCATGATACTTATATAGTTGTATTTCATGTTGTCATTCAACTCCCTGGGCCCTTGCTCAATTTTTTCCCATTCTTTTCTCTCTGTGTTCTTTTCTCTCTTCTATTACAGCTGTTTTTTTCAGTATCACTTATTCTTTCTTCTATCATTTCAAGCCTGCTGTTGCACGCCTCTAATGTGTTTTTTATCTCACCTATCGTGTCTTTCATTCACATGTGCTCTTGCTACTTTTTTATTCATTTTCAAATTCTTCTTTGTGGTTGCCTAATGGCTCTTTGATATCATTTCTCTCTTCAGTCATATTGTCTTTCAACTCACTAATTTGATTTTGGAAACTTGCCTGCATTTTGATAATTAGTTGTCTCAAATTCTGTGTCTCTTCTGGGGCTTTGATATATTCCTTTACTTGGGCCATATCTTCCATTTTCCTAGTATGGCTCATAATTTTTTGCTGATGTCTAGGCATCTGATTAGGTTGGTGAGTTTACTCAGATGCTCAATTTCTCTCTCTTTCATAGGGATTTAGGGGCAGGAGGCTGTGTGTTACTGCTGCTCTTTGATTCTCGGTTCAACTTCAGTCTTTAGTATTGTCCATGTTAGTTGCTCAAAACTGGGCTCTGGACCAATGTGCTGCAGACCCTCTTCCAAAGGCCTTGGAGAGGGTGATTGTAAAGGCTGGAAAAGGCCTCTCACTTATTTATTTTTAATTTCCTCAGTTCACCTCCTTAGTCTGCCAGCAGATGGTGTTCTTTGGCAGCCCGCTTAGTTCAGTGCCTGGTCAGAGTGTGTTTGCTGCAACAAGGACTGGATCAATGTGATAGAGGTTCCTGCCTGGAGGCTATGAGCCTTGCTACTCACTTTTTCAGAGACAGTTCTCCAACCTTCACTGGCAGCCCCCTCCCTTTTCCCAGGTAGGAAATAATTCCACTCCCCTTTCAGTTCTCAACAATCAGTCCAGGTTAGTAGAGGAGATTGAGAAGGCTGGATCTCTTTAGTTCCAGATCTCTTTAGTCTAGAGGGGCTCCCAGGGCAAACAATGGCACGGCCCCTACCGGCCTAGAAGGGCTGGTGGGACACAGACCAAATCTGTGGGTCAAAAGCTGAGTCAGTCTTAGACTGTGTCCCTCTCTCTCCTCTTTCCTGGGGAGTTGGATCCCTGAGGCCCGCTTTGTCTGTAGTCCCTGGCCCCTTGGCCTCCGAATTCAAAATTGTCTTTAGTGTAGAGGAAGGTGCTGGCAGTAGCAGTTGAGGCTTTTAACTCAGAGTTTTGCCATTGTGATTCTTTTCCTCTATCCTTCTCTCTTCTGGGCAGTGTCTAGCCTTTCCCTGGTGTCCTAAACCCAAGAAGATTTTTTTCTAGGCTGTTTCTGCCTGTTCTCTAGCTATTCTTCTAGGAGAGAAGAGTCCCATGTCCTTCTAGTCCACCCAAATTTCTTTTCAACATTCTCATGTCTTAAAATATTAGCAAGAAAAAAAGGAAGCTATGAAATATTTTTTAATTCCTTTTTTAAAATTTTTATTCCAACAAACAATTGTTTTATTATTTTACCAGCTTAAAACTATTAATGCACAAGAGCATTAGCACAGTAAAATCTCAAATCTTCTCTGAAGTCTAAAATCCTTTCTGTTTATTCTTCCTTTACCTCATGTTTCTTGAGTACAAAAAAAAGACAGCACATTGGAAATGAAAGTGGAGCAAATACACCATTGGGAAAAGCACCACACGGCAGATTGTGTTTTTCAACAAAATCTATAAAACCACATACTTTTCTTACAATGTCTTTAATACTCCACCAATTGAGAGATGGGCATCTATGCTCCCCTCAAATGTGGGCATGCTTGTGATGACAATGGTAGAGATGCTGTGTGACTTTTTATGCTAGGTCATTAAAAAAAAATGATGTAGTTCTCACCTGCTTCTCTTGGACCACACATTTGGAATCCAGCCACCAGGCTGTGAGGAAGCCTATGAAACCACACAGAGGGACCATGTGTAGATGTTCTGGTTTACAGCCCCAACTGAAGTCCCAACCAACAGCTACCATCAACTGTCGGACATGTGAGTAAGCAAGGCTTCAGGTGATTCCTGCCCCAGCTTTCAAGTCACCACCCACCACTCAGCCTCGGTTGTTCCCAACTGAAGTCTCAGACATTATGAAATAGAGAAAAACCATCTCTGCTAAGCCCTTTCCCAATGCCTGACCCACAAAATCCATAAGCATAATAAAATAGCTGTTGTTTTAAGCCACTAAAAAATAAAAAAGACAGCACTTTAAGCAAGCAAGAAAAAATGAAAAACAGCAGAATTTGAGAAATAAATAGTATTTAACAGAGTAGAAATTTCAGAGATGAACCCAGCCCAGCAAAAGAATTTAGCCCAACTGCATTCAATTTCAAAGAAACCATTACTTCCTCCTGATGGAAATGAAGGCACTATATTGGAAAGATAGCAAACTGATAAACCTGGCTGGAAGCAGGAGGATGTACCTGAATAAGGGCAGACATCCTTTTTATGCCCTAGCTGGAAAACATTACCTGGTCCACAAAGTATTATTAATAAAGGATCTTAGAAATCCAAATAACCAGAATGAGGTATCTATTCACACAGAGACTTTATGTCTAAATTCAACAAGGCCTTTTCTCTGCAATGATAAGTAGATCTCAAAACTAAGCCATTTCTGATAGAATCTCAAATCTAAAGGAAAGGTTAAAATAAAATGTTACCAAGATTACTCTTTTAAGAAAGACTCAGGATTACAAAGACTTAAAGGTTAATCCTCTGGTCGTCTGTAAAAACTGGTATTTCTTTACTTATTTATTTTAAACATAAATGATGACATTTTCAATTAAAAATAAGTCAAATCCTTAAATCCTCGATGTTTATAATGTTTACAAAATGCAGAATTAGCCATTGAAGGAAAATTGGTAGCAAAATACTCAATCCACTAAAAAAACCCACAAAAACCACACACTACATCTAAAAGGACAACAAATTTCACACTCAGGAGTACATATTGCCTAACTTATAAAGGAGTGAAAAAAAGAGTACATGTTTAGGTAATTTTTGTGTGCACAATATTTTCAATAATCATCTAGTAATAATAACTTTACTCAAGAAGATTTTAATTATGTATCTTGGCATAAATAAGCAAGGACCACAACAGCAAACATGGGTGTAAATTTGGGATTTTATGCAGCATATCTAAGGTAAGACTGTAAAAAAGCAAAAACAATGCTGCTGGAACATAAATCATACTATTAACACCTATAACGGATTTTTGGTTTTTTTTTTAGGTGAATGCTTCTAAGTGTGATAAATTATCTCATTCATTTCATGCAGAAAAATATTGGTCCTTCCTCTACACAGTAAATTTCTTAATGATAGCATTTAAAAGAATTCTCTGAAATTAAATATTTTAGAGTAGATTCCAAAAATATCGAAGAATAGAGATGCACATGTTGCTAAGGAGCTGCCTAGCCAGGTTTTTCTATAAAAGAGAGGCAATCAGAAAATGTGATTTAGCTATCATTAATCTACATCAAAGAATTATAATGATGTACATTGTGTGCCTTTCAAATTATTCTCTATTATAGGTTTCACAACAGAAGTTGAGAAATCTCTTTGACAAACTAGTCCCTTATTAGAAATCAAAGGAAAGTACTTTGCTACCATCTGTGCAACATTAACACCTTCACTGGAGAATGATTATTTTGTATGTTAAGAAGTATTCAGTTCTATTTAACACACACACACACAACAGCAACACAGCTATTCAAACACTCATCTTCATCTATTATAAAAAAGTCACAGTATATATGAAACACTATGTAAATCACTACAGAAAGACCAGCCTCTCTCCCTAAACCAGAAAACAGAAAAGGAAATTGTGATCCTATGAAAGCAGAATCAAAGTGGTTTTTTTTATTGTCACTAACACCAACATATGCTTCACAGAATGTGACCAGCACCTGCAAGGTCTGATTTAAGATTATAGGATCTATGAGAAAATAAAAACTTTTCAATTTAACTCCATTCGCAGAAAGCACATTATGTTATAAAGAATAAGGTAAAATTATCCATAAATGGTTGTCAGAAAAATTTATGATAGACAGTCTCTTCTCTTTAAAGTACACTGAACTGAGAAAAATCTGTTCAAGTATTTAGAAGCTCATTTTGGAAAGTATTACTATAAATCAGCCTTCTTTATCTCTAGTATACCATATACTATGTCAATGATTTGACAAGTTCTTCCTAATTACCCACCTTAATTACAGTAATTATATTTTTTATAGTAAATGCAAGTATCAAGGTTCATTTGGAAGATAAATTGTGAACTACAGGGTTTTTTAAAAATGGATAGAGAAATGTGGGAGATGTACAACCATTCTGCTTAATTTATCATCTTCAACACTTGACCATTTAACAGAATCATACAATTTTGAAGCTAGACCTTAGAGATCATTTAATCTAATACTCTTATTTTATAAATTCTCCCATTTTCTCTTTATAAAAAGGATCAACCATTATTTGTCCCCAAATATTGGTTCTCTCTACCTATTTACTATGTAAGTCACCTTCCCTTCAACCCCTTTAATTTTAAAAGTACTTAATAGACAGTAAACTAGCATACAGGTCTTGCATATAATATATTAAATAGGGAACTATAAAGAAACCAAGGGAAACGTTCTAGAAATAAGTCTCAAATGTCCTCAAGATTAGTTTATTTTAGAGGACTTTGGGAGGAAAAATTGGTGACAATGCAATTTATATTAAAATAGAGAAAGTTGTGCACCATAGAGGTTACAGATCTGGGCAGAAATTTATATTTTTGTCTGTTTATACTTTGGATTTTTTATCACCTTCTATCAAGTAGCAAAATAGGATGTTACCATTATAAAAGAGTTTTCAACAACCAAAACCTAAGAATTTTCTTTTAAATTATTTTGTTTAGTCTTTGGGATATGAATTAGTCTTAGCCCTGCCAATTTTCATCAACTCAATTCAACGAGCATATAATACCTATACTCCTAACCATAGCATTGTGCTAAATGACAAAACAATAAACATGGAACTTACACTATATCCACCTTAAGTAACCCAGGTCCTCAATAACCTCACCTTCAGAATAAACGGACTAAAGATGACCTTCCAGCACCTAAAATTCTGATTACATGATAGCCAAGAGAGAAAATGCCATTCATCTTAAAATAAGTATCCTGAAGCCAGCACAGCTAAACTATGGTAAGGAATAAAGTTATTCTTTCATAATAATGAGAAGGAACACACAATGGCCTTTGGAAAATGAATTACCATAATTCTCTCCCAATCTCCATGTCTACTCTTGAACGAGACAGTACTCAAAAAGGCTTCAGGTCCTACAGAGAAACTTATTCTAAACTCATTTTTTCTAAATAGATTCTTTTATAATGAAATAATAGACAGTTCATATTCCATGGTCCACAACATATGAAAACCACAATGTTTCCTAAGTCACTAACTACAGTAAAATTTCTTGAGGAGAATTCTATCTTATTCTCCTATGCAGACCACAGTACTCAGTTACCCAATATGCCATAATTGGCTGTAGTCAACTTATCAAGGGTTACTCTGTTCCCCTTTATCACCATTAAAAATATCACATTATTTAATATACATTACAGCAACAGAAGAAGAGTCAAAACAAAATATTTTGGTAACCTCAATCTCAAAGAAGCTCCAAATGTCAATGCATGGCCAATAATCCTAGCTTTTTAAAGACTATATACCTTGAACCTGATGGAGGCCACTTTCTTGCAGATATAAACATTTTCATACTGCACACTTAACTCAAGGATTCACTAATCCTCCACCACTCTACACTGCCAAGTATGCATGCACTCTTGATTAAGGACCCCTGAACCAATCTCAGCGGTATCTATGAGGGGTGGGGATGAGGTAAACCAGGAAGTATACCAATCTTAACTAGAAAATAAATACTATCAGCACTGTCTTTGAATAAGAAGGAACAGAATACAGATGAATTAATGATAAAATTTTCCTTATCATGCCCTTAAAGAGGTTTATAACCACAATATTATTTGTTTAAAAATGGTAAGGTAAAAAAAAGTGCTGTTTTATATATATATATAGTTACATCTGAAATAGGTAAAACCTTCACCCATGCACTCTAAATCTAATTTTAGTGGTCATACTATAAAACAAAGATTAAAACAATTATCACCGTAGCACATTTTATCATGAAAGAATGGAGTCCAATATAATGATCCAGACAACTACATGAAAAAACCATTTCATAGGTAGATTATGCTTTAAATTCTTAAAAAAAAAAAAAAAAAAAGTAGACCTCTGGTCAGTAAGACAGTATTTGCCTTGTGTATTTTTGTCTAATCAATTTCATCTTTATTAGCTGACAATAACAATCCATGTCAGAAATCTAAGAACAAAGATTTAGAAACAGCAAAACAGCAATCTAACAATTTTACATGAGTAGTATCAATCATTCATGGCATACTGTCAGTCAAGAAAAAGTTCTCCTATAAACACAAGCTAAAATGACCCAATCTGGTCAATAAAAAAGTCAATTTCAACATCCAATTATGAAGATTCAAATCACTTTACTTTCTTTCCACAGCTAATTAGTTCTCAGCAGAAAGCACAATGGGAAGATATAGTTAATACACAGAGTCTAAGAACAATTTGAAAAACATTAACCCTCACTAAGTAGAAAAGAAGAAAATGAATATTAGATTTTCTCTTTCAAAATGTGCTCATCTAATTAATTCAGTCTAGAAAAGTGATCCTTGGAAGATTGTTGTATTCTATCTTTTAAAAATGTAGTTAAGCATGTTAGGCACTATTAAGGACAAAAATCACTATTCCATATATATTAAGCAGAAATTAAGATAAGCGTAAAAAGCAGGTGACAGAGAGTGGGGGAAAAGTCTCTAGATTAACCATCTAAAGAAATGCATGCTATTTCTCCTGATTCTGGTACTAACTACATGTGCAACTCTGGGCAAGATCACTTAAATTCTCTGGACCTTGCTTTCGCATTGATAAAATAAGGGAGTTATAGTTTCTCTAAGATGCCTGCCATTTCTCCAACGGATTTTAAACACTGTAGCTCTTAAAGGGTGAAACATGGTACTCAGAATTCCTGATATTTCCTTTTTCATACTTTATGTAATCAGTATGAACTCACAAGTTATTTAATCAAGAGAAAGACAGTAGTATTTCTTACCTGAAAGCTTACTGTCTTGTAGTAAATTTCGAAGTTTTCTACAAAGCTGGATCATGCTGTCCAATTGTCTATTTATCTTCACATCTTGTATCCAGGCTGGGGTATAACACACCGGACATTCAGTTCCAATGCAGTCACTTACACAATCACTTATAAAGGATTTAAAAAAAAAAAAATTAAGAAGCATTCTGCAGGACCTGAATTCCAAAATATAAACAATAAACAATCAGCGTTTGATCATAAGTAAATGAAGCAGAGGTTGTTCTAACAATGGTCAACAGTAAAATAATAGTTTAAAAAGTGTTTTTGAGAAAGTTTGATGCATACACAAAAAATCTAAATCTAAACTTACTTACGTATTTTGATATGAAGAGATTTTACTTAGCCTGAAATAAAATTGCATAATTTCCTCCTGCAAATAAATCTATAGCTTCTGGGGGGCGGGCGGGGGGGGGGGTAAACAGCGTTAGTACCTAATGCATAGCAAACAGTCAACCTTTCCTACTTTAAACCTGAACATCCTACTTCATGGAAATACCTAAAATTACTGCAAAGTGACTTGAGAAAGTTGCTTTTATTTTTGCATTAAGTAATTTTTGAGAAAAGATCATTGGTTCTTTCAGAAAGTTTTATAGCCTGTAGCCTCCATTACCTCAGGTTATCTGCCCAAGTGTTATTTATACACTCACAGTTGGACTAGAGAGGTTCTCCTAACTTTACGGGTTACAAACACCAGCTCCTTTATCAAAAATACTCCTCTCTGTTCTAACCACAGATATTTGTGGGACCAGATTTTCTTCAAATAGTTCAACCAAAACAATGTATCACAATAGACTTGAATACATAACCAGATACAAGAATGTAGCTGTCTTCAATACAGCAAGACACTGAAGAGATTTGCAAAACCATGAATCAATACCACTCTTTATTTTTTCTTTGGTTGCTAAATATAGCAGTTAGATATTGTTTAAGAATTCTAAAAATAGATATTCGATTATGTTTGTAAACTGGTCTGTTCCTCTGGAAGTGTTAAAATTTATTATTTTCAGAGGTCTCACTGTTACTTGATTAAATTATGATTAGGGCTTTGATTGGGCTATGTCAGTGGGATGTTGAGTCCCTGCCCTCTCGGTGGGTAGGGACTCACAGAGAAAATGACATGGCAGAGGAGGGAGTTGGAATTTTGATGCTGGAGCTCCTGGTAAGTAAATACACAGAGAAGAAGATACATGAGGAAAGAGAGAAAGCTCCATTAGACATGGCAGAGGCCCCGCGAAGAGACAAGAGACATTTGCCTGATAGCTTACAGCTGGCCTTGTAGAGCGAGCAGAGTAGCTGAGCCCAGAGAAAAACAAGCCCTGGGGAGAGAAGAGCCTTATGCTAACCTACAGCTGAGAAAGGAAGACTATGGGACCACGGAGCCTTAAGAGGAAGAAGGAAGGATGAACCTTCACAGACACTGCCCGCCATCTTGCTCTAACGTGGCAATGACTTGGGGTGAGAAAGTACCTCTTATGGTACCTTGAGTTGGACTCTTTAGGACCTTGTGACTGTAAGCTTCTACCCAAAATAAATACCCTTTATAAAATCCAACAGAGTTTTGGTACTTTGCATTAGCACCCCTTTGGCTGAGTAATACACTAAAATACTTATTTTCCCTTAAAAGTGCTCTTTATGCTGATACATAATAGGTTCAATATTGTTTTTAAATGAATTCGTATTTCTCAAATTTCCCAGTTTTATATGGTAAATATAATTATACACACACACAAGAATTTATTTATATTTATATTAAAACAAAAGCTCTTTGTGGTCCTCAATTTTTAAGTATGTAAAGGAATCTGAGACCTGCCACTATATCTTAAATGAATTACTACAACACACTGTCAATGATATTAAAATCTGTGCCCCCCTACCCCATCTTTCAGTTAGACTGGAATATGTCAAAACCATCTTTAAAAGCTGCATGATATATGTGAAGCACTGCCCAGCAGTTTTAGGTAATTCCAAATCTGCAAAGAACACAAACAGCTACTCAAATTCCTGGCATCATATAAGCAAAATGAACCAAAATGGCCCCGAATCATCATATCTTTCCTATGTTCATGTCAAGAACAGATCATTTTCTCTTCTAAGATGTTCTCACGCCTCTCAATCATTTATTGGCCTTTTTAAGTCACAGAGCCCTTTAAAATCTGATTAAAGGTATGGACCCCACACATTCACTTTGCAAACAATTTCAAGGGGTTCATTATTCTCTAACAGCTTTGTCACTGACCAATTATACAAAGTGAGTAAGCCCAATGTGCATCAAGTGAAAAAGGATAAATGTGCTGGCTACAGAGAGAGGGGGTCAAGTCATGGGAGGCTTTTATGAGGATATGAATTTAAGGTGAAACTTACTTGACGAAAAGTTAGCCTCACAAAAGTACATCCAGTCAGAAAAAAGAGCAAATGCAAAAGTGCTGAGGCAAGAGTGAGCACTGTATGCTTTATGAACTGAAAGGGCAATGCAGCGCAACAGTGTGAGCCAAGAGAGAGGAAGGTCCAAAAAGCAGGCAGGAACAAGGTCCTATACCAGAACTTGTGGCTTCCGGGATAAGATTTGGATGTTATTCTAGTCACAGGAGGAGACCACTGAAGGATTTTCAACAGGGGAATGATGTTGACATGATTTACATTTATATACATATACATATATATATTTTTTAATTTATTGAAGTATGTCACTCATACATAAACATACATAAACAATAAGTGTATAATAATAGTTGTGAACTTATAAAACATACATAATATCATACAGGGCTCTAATAACTCACCTCACCCTACCACCAATACCTTGTATTGTTGTGAAACATTTTTAACTAATGATTAAAAAGCATCCTCAAAATATTACTACTAACTGAAGTATATTGCATTTGGTATCTATTTCCCCCAACCCACCCTATTATTATTATTACTGTATCATTTATACATGAACATACATAAACAATAAGTGAAGAGTAAAAGTTGTGAACTTAAAAAGCAAATATGCATAACATCATACAAGGGTTCCACACATCAACCTACCACCAACACCTTGCATTGTTGTGAGGCATTTGTTACAAATTATGAAAGAATATTGTCAAAATCTTACTACTAACTATACTCCTTATCTTACATTTGGTGTATTTTCCCCCCAACCCACCCTATTATTTTTTAAATATTTTTATGACAGAAGTTGTAAACTTGCAAAACAATCATGCACATGTGCAGAATTCCCAAACACCCCTCTATCAACACACCACACCATGGGAAAACATTTGTTACAGATTATGAAATAATATCATCAGACTATTACCAGGTCCATAGAGTACATCTGTCACAATTTTCCCATACTCCCCCATTATCAACACAGTACAACTTTGGCAGAGATGCATGAATATTACATTATTACTGTTAACCACAGTCCATAGGTCACTCCAGTTGTATTTTTCCCATGCTTCTTCACATTCACACCAACCGCAATAGTGATGTACATCTGCTCTTGCTCACAAAGGACACTCTTCTGTACCATCAACCACAATTCCCATCCACCTCTGGGTTTACTGTGTTAGTCAGTCCCTACAATATTCTCTAGCTTTCTGTCAATTGGTATTTACATCCCTAGACTACCCTTTTCAGACACATTCTCATTTATAAACCAGCTGTTACTCAACAATGTGTTACCATCAACTTTACACATTTCCACACTTTTACAGTAAAGTTAATTACTTTAATTACTTCTACATACATTAAACACCAGTAGTCCATCTCAGTCCTCCTCTTATCTCCTTTAGGAATCCACCACCTACCACCAGGTCTTGAAGATATTTTCCTACATTTCCTTCTAGAAGTTTTATGGTTCTAGCTTTTATATTTAGGTTTTTGATCCATTTTGAGTTAATTTTTGTATAAGGTGTGAGATAGGGGTCCTTTTTCCTTCTTTTGGCTATGGATATCAGTTCTCTCAGCACCATTTGTGGAAACGACTGTTCTGCCCAAGCTGGGTGAGTTTGAGAGGCTTGTCAAAAATCACTTGACCACAGAAGTGAGGGTCTGTTTCTGAACCCTGTTTGGTTCCACTGATCTGTGTGTCTGTTTTTATGCCAGTACCATGCTGTTTTTACCACTGTAGCTAGGTAATATGATTTAAAGTCCAGAAGTGAGAGTCCTCCAACTTTGCTTTTCCTTTTTAAGATGTTTCTGGCTATTGAGGACACCTTACTCTTCCAAATAAATTTGATAATCATGTTCTCCATTTATTTAAAAAATGCTGGTGGAATTCTTATCGGGATTGCATTGAATCTGTATATCAATTTGAGTAGAACTGACATCTTAATGATAGTCTTCCAATCTGTGAGCCTGGAATGTTCTTCCAATTATTTAGATCTTTTTTATTTCTTTTAACAATGAGTTGTAGTTTTCTGAATACAAGTGCTTTACATCACTCATTAAGTTTATTCCAAATATTTGGGTTTTATCTGTCATATTTTATCTTCATCACTCTTTTGACACTCTTAAAGATATAATCTTCATTTCTAGACTCTCTTCCAGGCCTCTCTCTCATGTCTTTTGTTTTCAGACTGTAGCACACCCTTGAGTACTTCCTGCAACGCTGGTCTCTTAGTTATAAACTCTCTCAGTTTCTGTTTCTCTATGAATATTCTAAACTCGCTCTTTTGAAAGACAATCTTGCTGTATATAAGATTCTTGGCTGGATGTTTTCCTCTTGCAGTATATTAAATACATCTCACCATTGTCTTCTTGTCTCCATAGTTTCTGAAGAGAAATCGGCATTTAATCTTAATTGGATATCCCTTATATGTTACGCATTGCTCTTCTCTTGCTACTCTCAGAATTCTCTATCTTTGGGATTTGACATTCTGATTAGTATGTGACCCGAAGTTGGTCTATTTTGATTTATTCTGATGGGAGTAAGTTGTGCTCCTTGGACATGGATATCTCTGTCCTTCAATAGGGTTGGGAAATTTTCTACCATTACTTCTTCAAATATTCCTTCTGCCCCTTTTCTCTTCTCCTCTCCTTCTGGGACATCCATGACACATACGTTTGCACATCTCTTGCTGTCATTTAGTTCCCTGAGAACTTGTTCAATTTTTTCCATTCTTTTCTCCATCTGTTCTTTTGTATGTTTGCTTTCAGAGACCATTTCTTCAAGCTCACCAATCCTTTCTTCTGTCTCCTCAAATCTGCTATTATATGATTCCATTGTATTTTTTATTTCATTTACTGCATCTTTCATTCCTGTAAGATCTGCTATTTTTCTATGTATGCTTTCAAATTTTTTTGCGTGCTTATCCAATGTCTTCTTAATATCCGTAATCTCTTTAGCGATCTCATTGAATTTATTAAGGAGATTTGTTTGAACATCTATGATTAGTTGTCTCAACTTCTTTATGTCATCTGGAGGCTTAGCTTGTTCCTTTAACTGGGCCATATCTACCTGTTTCTTGGTGTGGACTGTAATTTTTTGTTGGGGTCTTGGCATCTGGCTTACTAGACTTATTTATTCTGGGCACAGTTTCTCTCTTTAATTTAGGGCTTTCTTGACCTTTCTCTCTTGCTGATTATGTAGTAAGAGCCAAGCATGTAGTTAGTGCTGTAAGCTGTGGAGGCTCAAGCCGCCCTCCTTGCCCCCAGGGACCAATGAAGCTTCCCCCAACTTTCTCCTTTGCCAGGGTTAGGGACAGAGCCACAGCTGTGTGTAATAATCCAAGTTGTGCAGGCCTAGACTGTAGTTGCCCAAAGAGAATGATGAAGCTTCACAGCCCTTTCTCCCTACCTGGGGCGGGGATGGAGCTGCAGGTGTGGGCAGCAATCTATGCCATGTGGGGCCAAAATGACCGCAGTTGCCCTGGTAGATTTCCAACTATTCAGTCTGTGCCAGCCAAATGATCCTACAGTTACCTGGAGAGGCTGGTGCAAGGCTCACCAGCTTCCTCTCTGCTAGAGGTGGGACTGAAGCATATGTTAGGGCTGCAGTCCAATCTGCGTCAAAGAAACGGATCTCTACCTTCACTGTATTTGCAGCCAGCCCAGCTTCCCCTGATACTAGGGGTAGAGTCAAAATGGCGGCTACTGGCCTCTTTCTGACTTGGACAGATTCAAACTTTAGCTGTTCTTAGGGTTATACTTTAGCCAGTCAAATTTACTAATCAGTAGTTGAAGTCAGTGGCCAAATGTCTCTCCCCTTTATTAGGAAATGGAGCTTCCTCCCTGCCGGAGGTGGGGCTGGGGCTTATGCTAGCTGCAATCTGATCTCGATGGAAAGAAGCCAGTCCCAACTGCACTGTGATTTTCAGTCTGCCCTGCTTCCCCTTGTGCCAGAGGCAGAGTTAAGATGATGGCTACCAGCCTCTTTCTGACTTGGACATGTTCAAATTTTAGCAGTACTTAGGATTATATTTTAGTCTGCTGAATTTACTAATCAGCAGCTGAAGCTGGTGCCCAACTGTCTCTTCCTACCCCGTTTTTGGGAAATGGAGCTTCCAATTCCAGCTGTGGAGCAGCTCCCAAGGTGGCTTGTGCTGCCAGTGGAGGATGGGCACCGGCCTCTGTGGCGTGGAGTGCTCTACTTAACGAATCTTCTCTGCAGATGGGCAGTCTCCACCTTCCATTTTCAAGGATGTTGCAGGATGCTCTTCCTGGAGCCCCCTAATAAGTGCTTTAGATAGCTCTGGGTGATTACTTATTGCCTTTTAGGACAAGCTGATTCTAGGAGCTCCTTCCTCTGCTGCCATCTTGCTGGTTGTTCCTGTGACTTACATTTTTAAAAGATCACTGACAATAATGTGAAAAATGGGGATGATGGCAAAAAGGTAAGCCAGGAGATGGATTGTGAAGCTACAACCGTCTGGGGAGAGATAATAGGACAGTTGCTTGGAAAAAAGTGTAAATAATAGTAAATATGGAGAAAAGTAGGAAAATTCAAGATTTTGGGGTGGAACTGTCAGAACTTAATGATTTGGGATAGGGAAGAAAAGGAGCAATCAGGTATGACTTGTGTTTTTTGTTTGTTTGTTTTACCTTGAGCAACTCTGCAGTTGGTGGAACTGTTTATGGTGATGAAGATTATGGAAGGAGGAACAGGTTAAAGGGAAGGAATAAGAGCTCTGCTGATTCTCCTGCTGGATATGCCCCATATAACAGAGCTATGTTTCAACCAAGAAGACTGGGGACCCAAGCACAGCTGCCTCCCACACATCCTCAGCCCACTCAAGTCACATGCTAAAGTATTTTCATGTATGCTCAAACTTCTGAATATCGTTTGTTGATGCCAGATAGTCACATACTCATATCTTGAAAGAATTAAAAGATTGAGTCAAAGGAGGCTCTGCTAACCCTGTTTCACAGACAATTAAACTAAGACATTCAGTCTCTCGATTGATTTCTCCTGAACAAGAAATAGAATGTGATAAAAAACTAATCTTCTAACATATAAGCCTGGACTTTCACATTAGAACACAGATATAATTTCACAGTAACTATAAGAAACACTTTCACAATTTTCAAAGTATAGATTCAAAACTAAATGAAGAAAAAAATAAAGGCATATTTTAATTACGTATTAATTTTCTCCAAGCTTAGCAAAGCTAATTACTAAGCCTTGTAACTTCTGACAAGTCATCCCCTTTGAGCTTTGATTTTCTTAATTGTAAATTAAGATGGTTATAAGGATCAAAATGAGATAATGTACAGTAATTTACCTTGCACACTATGAAAGTTATATGAACATAAGGTATTATCATCAATATGATTACATGATTATTATCTAATAAAAAATAGTTACACTATTTCTATCAAGCCATAATTACTTACCTACAGAAGATGTGCTCACATCCTCCTAAGCACACCGGCTCCTTCAGAGTATTGGTGCTGTTTGAAGAAAGGGAAACAATCAATACTTAGGTCACTGTTAGATAAACATTCCATGACCTACATTTCATAAATCCAAAGCCCAACACTACCATATTTCTCTCTTTCTTAAAAAACAAGGTAGTAAATATCTGGTTATTTAAAAGGTTGTTATTCCCTCAAATATTGTATCACAACACTCCTGCTGAATTCAAATGGCAACTCTCAAACTCAGTACAAGTTTTAACAATTTCATAATGCATATACTGTGAAGTCAGAAAAAACAATTTTGTTCAAGTATCTCTAAAACACTTATAGCCAAAACCAACCATTGGTTCCTCCTTTCAAGCACTAAAGTGTATTTTGACCTAAAGATTCCAAGTGTAGGCCATATAGCTCAAAATGAGAGCCACAGGAAGAATGACCATATACCTAATCGTCCAAATAAGGGCACTTCTAAGAGTGATGGGGGTGATAACTGGATAGAATGCAGGGACAAGAAGCATAAACCAGGATGGCCCCAAGCAAATCTGGACATTTGTTCACCGTGCCCAAAGAATTCATGGTTTCGCATAAGTAATCATCTATTTTTCTACAGATATCTTATCAAAAATGTAGCCATTCTTTCAGTTCACAGAAAGCTGACTGCTGTGTTCTTTAAGCAACTGCAAAAAGGAATCAATCATCAGGTTGGCAGCCTGCAGACTGAAAGAGAAACTGCACTGGGGAAGGAGAGAATAAAAACAAATATTCCCAACTTTGTCCATCAAAATACCTACAAAATTTGATAACACTAAGAAAGTAATGGTATTTAGTAAAAAAAAAAAAAAAAAAAAAAAAAGACATCAAGTCATTACACTGAGACCAAGTAATGTAGCAAGAGCAAAGAGAAGTGCAGCCTTTAAAAGATGAACATTTTTTATCCTTGGTTTATTACACTAACCTTAGGACCTTTAGGTATTTACACCATTACTATCCAATTACCTCTGCACACATACCATATGTCAATAAAACCAGTTTTCCGCATTTCTTGAAAGATCAAAAATATCACACCACACAATTTAATAGATATGAACATTAAATGAAATTGAACTTACAGAAAGCAGGCTAAAACAGAGTACGCACCCACAATGTTATTCTCAAGATATGGAAAATGTTGCTCACTGACATTATAAAAACCACTAGTTTTTAAAAACTCACAATATCCAATTTTTCTATCACACTACATAGAACACACTTATAAAATTATGACTCGTGATGCACCAGGCACATTTGTAATTCTGTCAATTAAATAAGATGCTCTCTTTTACAATGTTCTTGCTACTCCTATAATTTTTGTTTATTATTTGAGCTACCAAACCTAACTTCATCTTTCCCAACCAAATGTGTTGAATTTTACTTCATTACAAACTGTGCCTCAAAGATCCCCACAGTGGTGTTATCTTGCCTTCTTCTCCTCCTTCTATCACAATAATGCTTCCTCTATCTCTTCCATTCCATCACCCCAGCTAAGGTTCCTCCTTGAGGCTGCTATCTACATTGTGTATACTACTACATTCAGTCCCTCAGATCCTTGGAGTCCCTACCCAGCCCAGACTAGAGAGTCACCACTACCCTAATTCCGTTGACCTCCTAGATACTCATGGATGCCAATCTATAATCCTAGATAAGTTCCACAGTCCACTCCTGCTTGCCTGCTCTCAGGGTATGAATAATCATCATAGACAGACACAAAGAAGTACAAACTTTTCTCTATATATTTATTTGGTAGTTTCTTCAGATTCGTAACTCTACCAAAAGTGATATATTAGATGTTTCATGAGTAAGCAAACAAATGAATACATGGCTATTCAAAACAATCTCTAACAGCTAGTGGTGGACTTCAGGGGAAGACAGCAGAGGAGGGAGCTCTAGAACTCAGTCCTTCCACCAAAACAACTATTAAACAGGCAGGTACATGAAAACTATTTTGAAACTCCAGAGGCCAGAAGAACACTATATAGCATCCAGGGAACAGCAGAAGGAAGAGGCTGATAAATCACAGTGAAGAAATGGAAACTGGTCTCTCCCAGTGCAGCTACCAGCACCCATCTCCTACTCTCACAACAGGCTGCCCTGGGGCTCCATCCCTGGCTTGCTGATTACAGAAAGGGACAAAAGAATCCTCCTCCCTAAGAACAGGGGTGGGCACCGCCAATCGCCAATCGCTGATCATGGCTACTGATTAGCAAATTCAGATCACTGGGTCCCAGCTCTGAGGACAACTACTGTGTCAACCTGCCTTGGACAGAGTCTGCAGCAGCTATTATTTCAACTCTCCCCAGACAAGGGGCAGAGGCAGCAGAGATTTAAAGACACAGCGCTTCCTCAGTGATGTGGGGTACAATTAGCTGAAGGGCTGCATTTGATGGCAGGTCAGGAAAGTTCAGCTTTGGGAAACTGTCGTAGAAATTTGTAAAGCCTTCCTGACCCTCCACAGGGCACTTTAGAGCTGCTCTGTACAAACTTTGTGGGTCCATGGCCCTGTTACGGCAGGAAAAGACTGACTTGGAAAAGTCCTCTCTGGGGTGACCCTCCTCATAGAATTTGCCCTCCAGGCAAAAGCAGCTTGGGACAATGAAAGGAGTGTAAAAAAACTGCAGAAACAGATAGTCTAAGACAAAAGTCTGTGGACTCCATATACCTGGGAGAGGGAGGTTTGTCCCCTGGGAAACAGAGGGGAAACCAAAGTTTTATAAAAAGGGAACCTACAGAACAACTAACAAGCAAAAGCCCAGGATAAGTCAGAAGCCCAGAAAGACAGGGAAAACCCTGCACACTGCATTCAGCTTCATCAGACCTTCCTGATGGAAGGGCTGGAGCTCAGGAAAATCTGTCTCATCACCAGCTGATTACAAAACCAATAAACAGACTCCCAGGGAGAAAATCCCAGAGATAACATTTTAAAATATTAAAATATACAGTGTACAACAAAGAGTACAAGACAAATAAACAAACAGGAAAGGATGGCCCATCCAAAAGAAAAGGATAAAAGTATAGGAAACACAAAAAAGACAAGAATGTGGACATACCAAATGAAGTTTTTTGTTTTTTTTTTTAAATAATCTTTAAAATGCTCAAGGAGATGAAGGAAAGCACAGAGAAAGAAATAAAGGCTATCAGGAAAACAATGGCTGAATAATAGAATTTTTAAAAAGGAATCAAACAGAAATTACTAGACTAGAAGACCAAAATAACTGATATGAAAAATACCCAGGAGGCTTTCAAGGGTAGATTGGAGCTGGCAGAAGAAAGAATCAGTGAACTCGAAGATGAGACACTTGAAATGAGTCAGACTGAAGAGCAGAAAGAAAAAATAAATATTAAAAGCAAAAATAGCCAAAGACACCTCTAGGATACCATCAAGCACACCAGTGTACACATTATGGGAGTCCCAGAAGCAGAAGAAAGAGAGAATGCGGCAGAATGAATATTCAAAGAAATAATGACAGAGAACTTCACAAATATAGCAAAAGAAGTAAATATGTATATCCAAGAAACCTAGAGAACACCAAACAGGATAAAAATGAAGAAAAATATATCCCATCATATATTGGTAACACTATCTAATGCAAAGGACAAGGAGAGAATTCTGAAAGCTGTAAGAGAAAAGCAATATACTAGGTACAAGGGAACTTCAGTTAGACTGAGGGCCGATTTCTCACCAGAAACTATGGAGGCAAGAAGGTGGTGGGTTGAAATACATAAAGAACTGAAGGAAACAACTGCTAGCTAGGCATTTTATATCAAGATAGACTCTCTTGCAAAAATGAGGGAGATTAAGACATTCTCAGATAAACAAAAACTAAGGGATTTCATCACCACTAGACCTGTCCTACAAGCAATGCTAAAGGAAGTTCTTCAGACTGAAATGAAAAGACACTAGACAGTAGCATAAAGAAATAAAGACCTGCAGTAAAGGTAACCATTTTTGTAATTATAAATGCCAGTACTGTATTGTATTATTTGGTATGTAACTCCACATCTTACTTCCTACAGGTGCTAAACTGCAAATGCATACAAAGTAATGATAAATCTAGGTTTCTGGACACACAATGTACAAAGATATAAGTGGAAACAAGTACCAAAAAATGGTGGGGGGACAGGAGGATAGGAGAGGTATATGTGCATGCTATTGAAGTTAGGCTGGTATCAAACCAAATATAATTGTTATATATTTAGGATGTCAAATTTTAACTCCATGGTAACTACAAGGAAAACAGATGAAAATTATATCAAGATAGAAATGAGAAGGCACACAATATGGTACAATACAAGAAAGCAACTAATATAAGAGTGGACTTTAACAGAAATGAGACAAAAATGGTATAAGACTTACAAAGGCCAAATGGCAAAATGGTAGAAGAAAGTCCTGTATTATATCAACAGTGATTTTAAATGTAAATGGATTAAACTCTCCAGTCAAAAGGCAGAGACTGGAAGAATGGATTAAAAGGCATGACTTAACTATATGCTGTCTGCAAGAGATTCATTTCAAAGTCAAAGATACAAATAGGCTGAGGATGAAAGGATGGAAAAAATATATACCATTCAAGTAGTAATCAAAAGAGAGCTAATATCAGATAAAATAGACTTTAAAAGTCCAAAACAGTTACAAGACACAGGTGGTCAATACATACTAATAAAGGGGACCATTCAAAAGGAATATATAAAAATTATAAATATAAAAAAAAATTATAGGGAAGTGGATGTGGCTCAAGTGATTGGGCTCCTGTCTACCATATAGGAGGTCCAGGGTTCGATTCCCAGGGCCTCCTGGTGAAAAGCAAGCTGGTTCAGGCGGCAAGCTGGCCCACTGGGTATGCTGGCCCACGCAGAGTGCTGGCCCACGTGGAGAGCTGGTACAGCAAGATGATGCAAAAAAAAGAGACACAGAAGACAGACGATGAGAGATGCAGCAGACCAGGGAGCTGAGGTGGCGCAAGAGATTGAGCAGCCTCTCTCCACTCTGGAAGGTCTCGGGATCGGTTCCCGGTGCCACCTGAAGAGAAGACAAGCAGACAAGCAGACACAGAACAACATAAAAACAGCAGACAGCAAGTGTAAAACAACAAGGGGGAGGGAGAAATAAATATTTTTTTTTTAATTAAAAAAAAAAAAAAAAAGCCTATTTTTAAAAATTATAAATATATATGCACCTAACATCAGGGCCCTAAAATATATGAAGCAAATACTGCCAAATTTGAAGGAAGAAATTGACAATTCTACATTAGTAGTAGGAGACTTTAACATATCACACTCAATAGTGGATAGAACATCTAGTCAATAAGGAAATACAGGACTTGAATGATACACTATACCAACTAGACCTAACTGGCATATATAGAACACTGCACCCAACAAAAGTAGAATACACAGTCTTCTTCAGTGTACATGTATCATTCTCCATACAGACCATATGTGGGGTGACAAAACATGTATCAATAAATACAAAAATACTGAAATCATTCAAAGTACACTCTTGGACCACAAAGGAAAGAAGTTAGAAATCAGTAACAGAAGGAAAAAAGAAAAATTCACAAATATGGGGAAATTAAACAACAAAAGGGTTAAAGAGGAAATCAGAAGTGAAATTAGGAAATAATTTGAGGTGAATGAAAATGAAAATACAACATACCACAAATTACGGATGCAGCTATAGTGTTGCTGAGAGAGAAATTTTAGCTCCTAATGCTTACATTAAAAGAGAAAGGCTTCAAATCAGAGACCTAACCTCAAAACTGGAAGAACTAGAAAAAGAAGAGCAAACTAAACCCAAAACAAACAGAAGGAAGGAAATAAGAATGATTAGAGCAGAGAAAAATGAAACACACACATACACACACACACAAAATAGAGAATAAACAAAATCAAAAGTTGGTTCTTTGAAAAGATCAATAAAATTGACAAACCTTTAGCTGGACTGACCAAAAAAATGACAGAAAGAGAGTGAGAGAAAATAAGAAATGAGAGAGGGACATTACTATGGACACCCTGAAATAAAAAGGATTCTAAGTGCATACTATCAACAACTGTATGCTAATAAATTAGACAACCTAGAAGAAATGGACAAACTCTTAGAAATACACAAACTACCTACACTGACTCAAGAAGAAAAAGAACTCAACAAACCAATTCCTAGTAAAGATTACTACCCCACAACTTATACAAAAATCAACTCAAGGGAAGTGGATGTAGCTCAAGTGGTCAAGCACCTGCTTCCAACATACAAGGTCCCGGGTTTGATCCCCTGTACCTCCTAAGAACAAACCAACCAACAAACAAATGAAAAAACCAACTCATATAGGGAAGCGGATGTAGCTCAGTGGTTAGCATCTGCTTCCCATGTACAAGGTTCTGGGTTCAATCCCCAGGACCTCCTAAAAAAATAAATAAATAAAATAAACTCAAAATGGATCAAAGACCTAAATATAAGAACTAGAACTATCAAACTCCTAGAAGAAAACATAGGGAATCATCTTCAGGACCTTGTGTTAGGCAATGGTTTCTTAGATGTTACACCCAAAGCAGAAGCAACAAAAGAAAAAATAGATAAATGGAATCTCATCAAGGTTAGTAACTTTTGTGCCTCAAAGAACTTTATCATGAAAGTAAAAAAGACAACCTACACAATGGGAGAAAATATTTGGAAACATATCTGATAAAGATTTAATATTCAGTATATAAGAAGAAATCCTTCAATTTAACAACAAGAAGACAAACAACCCAATTAAAAAATGGGCAAATGACTTGAAAATATACAAATGGCCAGAGCACATGAAAAGATGCTGAATATCATTAGCCATCAGGGAAATGCAAAACACAATGAGATATCATTTTACACCCATTAGAATGGCTGCTATTTAAAAAATGGAAAATAAGTGCTAGAGAAGATGTAGAGAAACAGGAGCACTCATTCATTGCAGGTAGCCACATAAAATAGTGCAACCACTGTGGAAGACAGTTTGGCAGTTCCTCAGAAAGCTAAGCTTAGAACTACCATATGGCCTGGCAATCACACTCTTAGGTATATACCCAGAAGAACTGAAAGCAGGGATTTGAACAGATATTTGCACACCATGTCCACAGAAGCATTATTCACAATTGCCAAAAGATGGAAGCAACCCAAAAGTTGGAAACAATCCAGACGTCCATTAGCTGATGAATGGATAAACAAATTATGGTGTATATACTCCATGGAATATTATGTAGCAGTAAGAAGAAATGATGTCGTGAAGCATATGACAGCATGGACAAACCTGGAGGACATTATGTTGAGTGAATCAAGCGACACAAAAGGACAAACTGCGCTATTGTGAACTAAATACACTGTGTAAACTCATGTACTTAAACACTTGAATATGGGTCACCAGAAAATATAAGGATGTTAAAGAATGGAAAGCTGAGGCTCAACCTGTGCAGAATTGGTAAAAAGGTGGTTGTTAATCTTTGGAAATGAATAGAAAAGTGAAATCACAAGACAGTGTTTGTAACTAGTAGTGCTATTATATGGGTATGACAGTAGTTGAAAAACAAAGTCTAAGGTCATGTATATTACTAGAAGGAAAGCTAAAAAATGTAACATCGGACTGTAAAGCATAGAAAACCTCATGGGAAATATGAATATGGGTGATATTGAATATATAATACTGTTTTTCTTTGAAACTGAACAAATGTATGTTAATATTATAAGGCATTAATAAAAAAATATAAAAAATTAAAAAAATTTAAAAAACCCAAAACATTTTGCTAAGTGAAAAAAACCAAATACAAAGTACTATATATTGTATGATTCCATTTATACAAAAAGTAAATATATATCAATTTATAAAGATGGAATTACATTACTGGTTATGTAGAGCTGGGGAAGGATAGAGGCATTGAGAGGTGACTGCTAAGGGGTGTGGAGTTTTTCTTTTTGGAGTAATGAAATTCTAAAATTTTCTGTGATGATGAATGCATGACACTGTGATTTTACTACACTTGATCTTAGCCAAAAGGCTGAGAAGCAATTGTGATTATACTAAAAGCCACTGATTGCACACTTTGGGTAGATGGTTTATTTAACTATATCTCAATAAAACTGCTTAAAAATAAAACAACATAGGGGGAAGCCAAGATGGTGGCAGAGTAAGGAGTTCCTGGAGTCAGCTCTTGCTACAGGGCAGTTAGTAACCACTCAGAATTATCTAAAGCACCTGTTTGGGGGCCCCAGAGACCAGAAGAGCACCTGCAACATCCTTGAAAGTATGGAAGAAAGATTGTCCATCTGCAGAGAGGATTCGTGAGTAAAGCCCTCCATGCTGCTGAGGTCAGTACCCATAGAGCAAGCCGCCTTGGGAGCTACTCTGTGGCTGGAGATGGAAGCTCCATTTCCCAAAAAACGGTGGAGGAAGACACAGTGTGACACCAACTTCAGCTACTGATTAGTAAATTTGGCGGGCTACAGGATAATCCTAGAAACAGCTAGGGTTTGAACCTGTCCACGTTGGAAAGAGTCCAGCAGCTGCCATTTTGACTTCACCCCTAACATGAGAAGCCTGAGTGACTGAAAATCAGTGAAGTTAGGGACTGGCTTCTTTTCACCAAGATTGGACTGCAGCCCTAGCCTAGCCTCCAGCCCCACCTCCAGCAGAGAGGAAGCTAGTGGGACCTGCATCACGTTCTCCAAGCACCTGCAGGTACTCTCTGTCAGCACAGACCGAACAGCTGGACACCTGGGGCTGCATTTCTACACCTCAATAGGATAGGAAAGGAGATGGGAATCCTTGGCCTTTCCAGGCAACGGCAGGTGTTTTTAGCCCACACAAACTGGTTTGTTGAATGCCTTCAAGTACATCTCCACCTCTGTCCCCCATAGGCTAGGAGGGGGCTGGTGCTCCCTCAGCCTCTCAGGGCAACTGCAGGTGCTTTCTGCCTGCACAAACCCGACTGTTGGGCACCTATGGCTCCACCCCCATCCCCAATAAGACAAGAGACGGACTGTGTTTGCCCAGCCTCTCTGGGTAACTGCAGCTGCTTTAAGCCCACACAGCCTGGACTGGGGGGTACTTCTGGATCCATCCTCACCCCCCACTAGGAAAGGAGGGGGCTGGTGTTTCCACAGCCTTTCCAGGCAATGGGAGACACTTTCGGCCTGCATAGACTGGAATGTTGGATGCCTATGGATCCATCCCCACCCCCAATAGGATAGGAGGGGTCTGGTGTCTCCACAGCCTCTCCAGACAACAGTGGGTACTTTCAGTCTACAGGTACTGAACTGTTGGGTGCCTGTGGATCCAACCCCACACCCTAATAGGATAGGAGGGGGCTGGTTTTTCCTCAGCCTATCTGGGCAATGGCAGGTATTCCTGGCCTAAAGGGACTGAACTGTTGGGCACCCATAAACCACCCCCACCACCCAACAGGATAGGAGGGAGCTGGTGTTTCCTCAGCCTCTCCGGGCAATGTCAGGTACTTTCGGCCTACAGGGACTGACCTGTTGAGCACTGGTGGTTCCATACCCACCACCTAAAGGGCAGAAGGCACAGTACTCTCGCAGCCTCTCAGGGCAATTGCAGGTGTATTCGGACCACATGGATTAGATTGTTGGGCACTCCAAAGGGTCCATTCCCACCCCTGGCAGTGAGGGCATCTGGTGGTATGTCAGTTTACCTGGACAACTGTGGTCATTTTGGACCCACACAGCAGACTGCTGTCTATAACTATAGCTCCATCCCCACCCAAGGTAGGGGAGGAAAGGGTGTGAAGTTTCATCAGTCCCTCTGGGCAACTACAGACATTCTTGTACTTCCCAATTTGGAGAATTATACACAGCTGCAACTCTGTCCCTACCCCTGAGAGAGAAGAAAGGTGGGTGAAGCTTCATCAATTCCTGGGGCTACATGGGCAGCTTCAACCTCCATAGCTTGCAGCACCAACTACATCCTCGAATCCTACTACACAGCGAGCAAGGGAGAAAAGACGAGAAAGCCCTAAACTAAACGGAGAAACTATACCCAGAATAATTACATCTAGCAAGCCAGATGCAAAACCAACACAAAATTACAATCCATACCAAGAAACAGGAAGATATGGTCCAGTTAAAGGAACAAGATAAGCCTCCAGATAACATAAAGGCGTTCAGACAACTAATCATAAATGTTCAAACAAACCTCCTTAATAAATTCAATGAGATGGCTAAATATATTAAGTATACTAAGAAGGCACTGGGGGAGCACAAAGAAGAATTTGAAAGCATACATAGAAAAATAGCAGACCTTATGGGAATGAAAGGTGCAATAAATGAAATAAAAAATATACTGCAGGCATATAATAGCAGATTTGAAGAAGCAGAAGAAAGGATTGGTGAGCTTGAAGACATGGCCCCTGAAAGCGAACATACAAAAGAACAGATGAAAAGAATGGAAAAAATTGAACAGGGTCTCAGGGAACTAAAATAACAGCAAGAGATGTGCAAACATACGTGTCATGGGTGTCCCAGAAGGAGAAGAGAAGGGAAAAGGGACAGAAGGATATTTGAAGAAATAATGGTGGAAAATTTCCCAACCCTACTGAAGGACACAGATATCTGTGTCCAAGAAGCATAACATACTCCCATCCAAATAAATCCAAGTAGAACAACTCCGAGACACATACTGATCAGAATGTCAAATACCAAAGACAATGAGAGAATTCTGAGAGCAGCAAGAGAAAAGCAATGCATAACATATAAGGGATACCCAATAAGATTAACTGCCAATTTCTCATCAGAAACCATGGAGGCAAGAAGACAGTGGTATGATATAGTTACGATACTGCAAAAGAAAAACTGCAAGCCAAGAATTTTATATCTAGACTGTCTTTCAAAAATGAGGGTGAGATTAGAATATTCACAGACACGCAGAAACTGACAGAGTTTATAACAAATAGATGGGTTTTGCAAGAAATACTAAAGGGACTGTTACAGCCTGAAAAGAAAAGACAGGAGAGAGAGGCTTGGAATAGAGCCTAGAAATGATGACTGTATCAGTAACAGTAAATGAAAGTGTCAAGAGTGGTGAAAATAAAATGACAGATAGAACCCAAAGATCAAAATGGATGAAATAAATGCTTTTACAGTAATAACATTGAATGTTAATGGATTAAACTCCCCAATCAAAAGACACAGACTGGCGGAATGGATAAGAAAATATGAGCCATCTATATGCCGTCTGCAAGAGACTCACCTTAGACTGAAGGATACCAATAGATTGAAAGTGAAAGGTTGCAGAAAGATATTGCAAGCATGCAGTAACCAAAAAAAAGCTGGGGTAGCTATACTTATATCAAATGATACAGACTTTAAAAGTAAAACTGTTATTAGAGACAAAGAAGGACATTACATATTAATAAAAGGGATGATTCACCAGGAAGAAATAACAATCCTAAATGTATATGCACCTAGCCAGGATGCCCCAAGAAACATGAGGCAAACACTGGCAAAACTGAAGGGAGAAATAGACATCTCTACAATAATAGTTGGCGACTTCAATACACTACTCTTAGCACTGGATAGAACATCTGGGCACAGGATCAATAAAGAAATAGAGAGCTTGAATAATATGATAAATGGACTAAACCTAATAGACATATAGAGAAAATGGTCCCCAAAACAGCAGGATATACATTCTTTTCAAGTACTCATGGATCTTTCTCCAGGATAGACCATATGTTGGGTCACAAAGCAGATCTCAATAAATTCAACAAAATCAAAATTATACAAAGCACTTTCTCTGATCATAATGTAATAAAGCTGGAAATCAACAAGCAGCAGAAAAAGGGAAAATTCATTTATATGGAGATTAAACAACACACTCTTAAATAATCAGTGGGTCAAAGAAGAAATTTCAAGAGAAATCAATAAATATCTCAGGACGAGTGACAAAAAGAACACAACATATCCGAACCTATGGGATGCAGCAAAGGCAGTGTTAAGAGGAAAATTTATAGCCCTCAGTGCTTACATTAAAAAGAAGAGCTAAAATCAATTACCTAACTTCACAGCTGGAGAAACCAGAAAAAGAACAGCAAAGTAATCCTAAAGCAAGTAGAAGGAATGAAATAAAGATCAGAGCAGAAATAAATGAAGTTGAGAACAAAAAAACAATAGAGAAAACAAACAAAAACAAAAGTTGGTTCTTCGAGAAGATTAACAAAATCGACAAACCCTTAGCTAGTCTGACTAAGAAAAAAAAGAGAGAGAAGATGCAAATAGATGAAATAAAAAATGAAAGCAGGAACATTACTACTGACCCCACAGAAATAAGAGAGATCATAAGAGGATACTATGAACAACATTATGCCAAAAAAACTAGACAATATAGTCAAAATGGAAAAATTCCTAGAAATGTACAAACAACCTACACTGACACTAAAAGAAATAGAAGACCTCAACAAACCAATCACAAGTAACGAGATTGACACAGTCATCAAACAGCTCCCCAAAATGAAAAGCCCAGGACCAGACAGTTTCACAGGTGAGTTCTATCAAGGATTCAAAGATTTAATACCAATCTTATTCAAGTTCTTCCAAAAAATTGAAAGGGAAGGAATGCTACCAAACTATTCTAAAAAGCCAACATCACCCTAATACCAAAACCAGATAGATATTATGAAAAAAGAAAATTACAGACCCACTTCTCTAATGAAAACAGATACAAAAATGCTCACTAAAGTACTTGCTAATCAAATCCAACAACACATTAAAAGCATTATTCATCACAATCAAGTGGGTTTTATACCAGGCATGCAAGGGTGGTTCAACACAAGAAAATCAATCAGCATAATACACAATATTAATAAATCAAAGAAGAAAAACCCACACGATCTTATCGATTGATGCAGAAAAGGCATTTGATAAAATACAGCATCCTTTCTTGATAAAAATACTACAAAAGATAGGAAATAAAGGAAACTTTCTCAACGTGATAAAGGCCATATGTGAAAAACCCACAGCTAACATTGTACTCAATGGTGAGAGACTGAAAGCTTTCCTGTTGAGATCAGGGACAAGACAAGGATGCCCATCGTCTCCACTGTTGTTCAATATAGTGCTAGAGGTTCTAGCTAGAGCAATCAGGCAAGAAAAAGAAATAAAACACACCCATTCGGAAAGGAAGAAGTAAAACTTTCACTATTCGCAGATGATATGATCCTATATCTAGAAAGTCTCGAAAAATCTACAACAAAGCTGCTAGAGCTAATAAATAATTTCAGTAGAGTGTCAGGATAGAAGAACAATACGCAAAAATCAGTAGTGTTTCTATACAATTGTAATGCACAATCTGAAAATTCCACTTACTATAGCAGATAAAAGAATCAAATATTTAGGAATAAACTTAAACAAGGATGTAAAGCACTTGTATTCAGAAAGCTGTAATGCATTGCTAAAAGAAACTTTAAAAGATCTAAATAATTGGAAGAACATTCCATGCTCATGGATTGGAAGACTAAATATCATTAAGATGTCAATTCTATCCAAACTGATATACAGATTCACTGCAATCCCAATAAAAATTCCACCAGTATTTTTTAAACAAATGGAAAACATAATTATCAAATTTGTCTGGAAGGGTAAGAGGCCCCAAACAGCCAGAAACATCTTAAAAAGGAAAAGTAAACTTGGAGGACTCTCACTTCCAGACTTTAAATCATATTACCTAGATACAGTGGTAAAAACAGCACGATATTGGCATAAAGATATATACATAGACCAATGGAATCAAACTGGTGGTTCAGAAACAGACCCTCACATCTATGGCCAAGTGATTTTTGACAAGCCTGTCCAACCCACCTAGCTGGGAGAGAACAGTCTATTCACAAGTGGTGCTGGGAGAACTGGACCTCCATAGCCAAAAGAAAGACCCCTATCTCACACCTTATATGAGGTAAGGCAGGCTGAAGTCTGGCCAGCAGGCATAGCCGCGCCCAGTGGGGGATATGCGCAGCCCACCACTCGGGTGTAGGGCGGCTGGAACGGGCGTACTGCCCTCAGCCAGGGAACGGGCGCACCGCCCTCAGCCTCTCCCAGGCAGCCAACATCTGCTTGCTGATAACCAGAAGAAGCCTGCCCACACTCACCCTCCCCCCTCCCCACACAGCTAGGGAGAGCCGCGCAGCCAAGGCCACACTTAGAAGGCGTGGAAACTGCTCCCGGCCTATCACGGCCAGCCCCGCTCTCCTTTCCCGCCCACAACCCTATATAAGCATCTGTACTTCCCTTAATAAATTAGACCTGCATGCTTACCTCGTCTCCGCGGTGGTTCTTTCCGCCGTGCGCCCTCCATGCCTGCGAGCCCCCGTAAGAGCCTAGGCCTCTCCTACCCCGACCAGACAGGACGCACCCCCGACCGCCCTTATACAAAAATTAACTCAAAATGGATCAAAGAGCTAAATATAAAATCAAGTACCATAAAGCTCCTAGAAGAAAACGTAGGGAAACATCTTCAAGAAATGGTGGTAGGTGGTGCATTCTTAAACCCTACACCAAAAGCACAAGCAATGAAAGAAAACATGGATAAATGACACCTCCTCAAACTTAAACACTTCTGTGATTCAAAGGACTTCATGAAGAAGGTAAAAAGGCAGCTCAATCAATGGGAGAAAATATTTGGAAACCACATACCCGATAAGGGTTTGATTTCCATTCTATGTAAAGAGAACATACAATTCAACACTAAAAGAGCAAGCAATCCAATTGAAAAAACAGGGAAATGATTTAAATAGTCATTTCTCCAAAGACGAAATACAAATGGCCAAAAAGCACATGAAAAAATGTTTCATATCACTAGCTATTAAGGAAATGGAAATCAAAACAACAATGAGATATCATCTAACACCACATAGAATGGCTATTATTTAAAAAACAGACAATAAGTGTTGGAGAGGATGTGGAGAAATAGGAACACTCCTTCACTGTTGGTGGGATTATAAAATGGTGCAGTCTCTGTGGAAGGCAGTTTGGCTGTTCCTCAGGAAGCTAAATATAGAACTGCCATATGATCCAGCAATTCCTCTACTAGGAATATATCCAGAAGAACTAAAAACTATGACACAAACAGACATCTGCACACCAATGTTCATAGCGGCGTTATTCACAACTGCCAAAAGAGGGAAACAACCCAAGTGTCCATCAACCAATGAATTGATAAACAAAATGTGGTAAATACATACGATGGAATACTACACTGCAATAAGAAGAAATGAAATTGGGACACATATGATAATATGGATGAATCTTGACATAATACTAAGCGAAGCAAGCCAGACATAAAATAACAAATATTGCAGGTCTCATTAATATGAACTAAATATGAAGTATAAATACATGGAGTTAAAACCTAGAGTATAGGTTATTAGGAGATTAAGAGGAGGTTTGAGAAGAACTAGTGATGCTTAATGTATGTAGAAGTTTTAATTAACTTAACTGTAAAAGTGTGGAAATGGATAGAGTTGATGGTAACACATTATAGTGAGTACCAGCTGGTTTATAAATGGGATTGTGGCTGAAAAGAGTAGTCTGGGGAAGTAAATGTCAATTGAGAGAAAGATAAAGAATAATGTAGGGACTGAATAACACAGTGAACCCAGAGGTGGATGAGAATCGTGGTTGATGGTACAGACGCAAGAGTGTCCTTCTGTGAACTAAAGAGGATGTACATCACTATTACAGGGTGGTGTGAATGTGGAGAAGCATGGGAAAACTACAACTGGTGTGACCTATACACTGTGGTTAACAGCAATACAATGTCAAAGATATACTGTGTCGATAATGGAGGGGTATGGAAAATGTGCCAAACATATGCTGTGGACTATGGTTGGTCTTAATAGTCTGATGATATTATCTCTTACTCTGTAACAAATGTTTCACCATGGTGTGGTGTGTTGGTCAAGGGGTGTTATATGGGAATTCTACACATGTGCATGATTGTTTTCTAAGTTCACAACCTCTATAATAAAAATATACTTTTAAAAAAATAGGGTGAGTTGGGGGGAAAATACACAAAATGTAAGATAGGGACTATAGTTAGTAGTAATATTTTGACGATGCTCTTACATCGTTTGTAACAAATGTTTCAAAACAATGCAAGGTGTTGGTGGAGGGGTGATGTATGAGACCGCTGTATGATGTTATGCATGTTTATTTTGTAAGTTCACAATCTTTACTATATACTTACTGTTTATGCATGTTCGTGTATGAATGATATACTTCAATAAAAAATAATATAAAAAAAGAAAAAAGAAAACAACATGGACTTCAATTAATAGTACAATTATAAAAATGTGTTGTCATCAATTATAACAAAATTTCCACATCAATGCAAGGTGTTGGTGGGGTGGTATATGAGAATCCTGTATTTTATGCATGATTCTTCTGTAAACTCAAACTTCTTTAATTAAAAAAAAAATGTTCCACAATCCCAATACCCTAAGTAGAGCCAAATAGTATGAGTTTTTTCCCACTAAATACATCCTACTTCTTCACCCATATTCTTAACCCTCCCTCTAAGCTCAGAGAAAAAAATCTCCAGTAGTCATTCTTCCTTCTCAAGATGTGCTGCTGTGACTGTCCCTAGCTCCCACATCTTTCCTGTTTCCTAAAGTATCCTGCTCCCATCATTACAGTTGTCTTCTTCCAACTACATCCAAACATGCACAGGTAATCAGTCTCTCCTTCCATCTAAAAACATACTTTCTTTTGATCCTTCCTCCCACTCTACACCTTCTGTCCCAGCTCTTACCTTTCTTACATAGATACAAGTTCTTGAACGCCTTGATTCTGTTTCTCCACCTTGAATTTCCTTCCTAAGATGACTGAACCCTTTACCTACAGTTATCATTCTTTACCTTAGCAATAAAATATTATAATGTAATTAGCAATTAAGTTCCTATCTATGAATAGTTGATTGATTGACTATTCTAATTAGAATATTTTTGTTGTTAACACATGAGGAAAGATATTGGAACAAGTAAGTCAATGAGAAGCGAATGCATGTATGTGTATCGGGGAGGAAGCAGGGAAAAGAGTGTTAAAGGTCAAACTGGGAGAGGATAGTACCAACTTCAAAAGAATTTTAATGGAATAGCTCAAAGAGTAAATACACTACATAGAGGGTGGCATCTGTGTCAAAGCCAGACTTTCTAAGCTTAGCAAGATCTTAGATGACAAGATACCCTGGAATAAAAGAATTTTTATTTACAACTGGACAAAAACTATCAAAATTTCAATTGCATCTAACTTTACCTCAACTATTCCAATGCCAGGAATTTATCCTATAGATATACTCAGATACTTGCAAAAAAGTATATCACTGTAAAACTTCAAAACACCAAAGATACATGGACAAAATCCTAAAAGCTTCTAGATATTAAGAAACAATACTAAAATAAAAATATATCACATATTTTTTTAAAAAAAGAATAAGAATGGCATAGAATACAAGAGAACAGTCAAGCAAGGCCTTCAATTATGACTGAAAATTATTCTAACTTAAAATTATTATTTCCAGTCACTTTTCACAGAAGAAAGTTAAAGGACAATAAAAAAATAAGAAAACTCATCTTTCAGAGTAGGAAGTTAGGAAGTTAATATTATGTAAAATGGAAAAAACTCAAGAAATGGTGAAATAAGCAAATTATTTGGAAATGCCAGAGCAACTAAAAAAGATGAAATAGGTTGTATTTGGGGTCTATGATTCAAGGGTAATGAGAGATGGGGCAAACAAACGTTTTCATTATAATCTCTGTCCTATTAACTTAGTCACCGATGGTCATGTAGAATTTTAATCAAAAATTTAAAAATATAAAAGCAGAGAAGCAGATGTGGCTCAAATGATTGGGCTCCTGTCTACCATATAGGAGTTTCAGGGTTTGATTCCCGGGGCCTCCTGGTAAAGGCAAGCTGGCCCACATGGCATGCTGATCCGTGTAGAAGAGCTGGCGCAGCAAGATGACGCAACAAAAAGAGACACAGAGGAGAGACAATAAGAGATGCAGCAGACCAGGGAGCTGAGGTGGCACAAGAGATTGAGCACCTCTCTCCCACTCCAGAAGTTGCTGGAATCAGTTCCTGGTACTGCCTAAAGAGAAGACAAGCAGACACAGAAGAACACACAGCAAATAGCCAGAGAGAGCAGACAGCAAGTGCAAAAACAACCAAGGGGAGGGGTGGGGTGGGAATAAATAAATAAATAAATCTTAAAAAAATAAAAAATAAAGTCAGAGCAAAAAACTGGAAATAACCTAAATTTCTAAAAAGAAAATGTTAAACTATGCAATATCTATTGGATATATAGTATACTCTCATCTGTGGTATATAATGCTACATAAACATCTTCTAAAAAGATACAAAAGAAATTAATAATAATGAGTTCTTAAAAAGGACCAGCCTTACTTATCATTTCATTTAACAAATATTTAATGAGCATATGCTATGTTATTTTAATTCTATGCCATAGGCAGGTATTAATTTCAATTCTTTTTAAGTTAATATAAAGAGTTCTTCACAATCTGGTGCCATCCAAGCCATGCATCCTTTCCTCTCACAAACTCTGTGATGTGATCAAGCCAGCATCTTTAACATTTCTCAAATATGATATGTCCAATTTCAGTCCTACAACTTTGCTCATTCTATTCTCCCCAGCCTGGAAAACACTTCCTCTTCGCTAACAACTATGCAAGCCCAACTCATTATCCAAATATTGTTCAGGATGGTATAATGAAAATAACACTAAACAAAGAGGTATTGGAATTCTTGGATTCTAGCTTCCATGCTGTGACTTACACAAAATCTATACCATGCACCAGACATGTAAGGAACGTAAGGTTGACTGTGATATATACTCTTTCCTAAGGGGTTTATAATCTAGCTGGGTAGTTTTATAAACTAAATTACATATGATTTAAGAGAGATACAAAATACTATAACATTCCTAGGAAGAAGAAATGGCATCTAATTAGGGATTTAGCAGTCAATGGTGAAAAATCAATATTTTGTATCCTAACTGCCTGGTTCTCTATTTTTCTTGTCTCCAAATAGAATGTAACCCTACAGGTGAGAGATTCCTTTTTTCCGAACTTCCCAATTCAACATTACCTACCTAACATGGTGCTATATGAGCAGAAAGGTTTCAATAAATTCTTGGTGAATGAATCAAATGGAAAACTACATATAAAAATGCATTTGTATTAACAATTCCATTTCATCCTTACCCTATTTTCAGTTTGATATATATACAATTAGAAAGAAAAAACATGCAGAAGAATAAGAAAAGACATTTGCAAGAAAAAAGGATTTCTGTACCTTGAAAATTCAACCATTTTTCCTCTATTTGCAATCATATTTCCGTGACTTAACATGTAGTTGATTTCGAAAGTGGTGCAAAGGATTATAACTTCAGGAAGAACTAAGTAGTTAGAACAAATAATTTTTTTTTAAAAAGGTTCTATTGATATAAAACTTTCTTTACAAGGAAAAAAAGGAAGAAAAGTCAACTGAAATTACAATACTGAAGCAGACCCTATTTCTTAACCAAATGGCTCTAAGCTTCCATGAGACAACAACTGCACCTTATTATTAGGCAAGAAAGCTATCATAGTACACTTACATTTTAGAGACTCCCTAAGGTATTTTTAAGATGTAGGTCAACACATCTATCACCAAAATGCACAGGCTCTTTAATTCAATTAAACAATCTGCTGTGTCTATCTTTAGGAAAATAAAGTTGGTAAGCATTAAAAAGAGAGGGAATTGGGAAGTGGATGTGGCTCAGGTGAATGAGCTCCCGCCTACCACATGGAAGGTCCATGGTTAGGTTCCTGGTGCCTCCTAAAGAAGACAGCGAGCTGGCATGATGGGTAGGCACAGCAAGCTGATACAAAAAGAAAAAACATAATGAGAGACACAAAAAAGCAGTGAATGGCTCAAGCGATTAGGTGCCTCCCTCCCACATCGGAGGTCCCGGGTTCAGTGCTCAGTTGCCTCCTAAAGACACAGCACACAGCAAGTGCAAACAACAAGGGGGTAGGGAGAAATAAATAAATAAATAAAATAAATCTTTTTTTAAAAAGAGAGGGGAATGGATCACAACTTTGAAGCACCTTATATTGCTTATTTTATATGCCAGATTCAAATAAACTACATGAGAAAAACAAGAAATTATTTTGTTAAACAACCTTAATTGTTTAAGGTCAATAAATGTTGACTAAAAGTCAAATGGGCAACAAAACTATCGATTAAGGACTAATTATAATAGACTCTCCTATAGAAGTCAGATATGCCCCAGAGAATTTCAAGTACCCTTAACTCAAAGAGTTTTGGTTAATCTATCTTCCATTCCCTTTCCTCCAAAGCAAAATAGTATCTAAGTAACTGCTGATATTCCTATGTCCTTTAAGGCATCACCTCTTCCACCTGATTTTCAAATGTTGACTTCTGAGGCTCAGTAACAAGGCATTCTTCATTATATCCTTTTCCCTTCTCCCTTCCAGAAGTATGCCTTCAATTACTAGCTATAAGCAGATGATTCGCAAATTTCCAGCCCTAGCCTAAAAGTTCACCTCTAAGCTCCAGACCTGTAGACCCCTAATTCCACACGTAGCACCACCCTCTACGCTATGAGGGACAGTATTTAAGGGTGTTCGATGGGTCTGGTAAGCTTCTTTGGTAGTCACCAGCTGTGTGTGTGTCTACAATGGCACTGTACATGCCATGGTTCTAGTTCTCAGTCTCAGAGGGAAAGATCTGTACCTTTTGCATAGCCCTGAGACCTCAGTCACTTCATACTATGGATAATTAACCCTAGGAAGCAATGGAGGATTCTTGACAATTCAGGTGAGACATTTTTAACCAGGTCCTTCTGAAATTTCCAATTGCAGAGGTCCCTTAACTTAACCTAAATTAACCATGCATTAATTTAACTAATAAACTATGTGTTTGGCACTGTGGCTACAAAAATGAAATTTTTAGTGTAGTTAAAGGAGACAAACTTTAATCAAAGAATCCAATATCATATGAATAAATAAACCATACAGATAAGTAACAAGGGAGGATATGTGCTGCTATGAGAGAGTTTAACAAGAGAATTGACCAAATCCTGAGGTCAAGGAAAGTTTCTTGGAGAAAATGAAATGATTGGGCTGCCATGTGAAAGTAACATCACATTCTAAGCTTTCTCCTGTTGTTAATTTAAAGCACGGGCCCATGTATTTATCTCTGCTATCTATTCCCCTCTCTTGAGAATAAACAAAAAATCAGTAACAATTTTACTAAAACACACAATAAATGGCATTTCATTTATCTCCTTTTATAGTTATTTACAGTTTAGAGTGCTATGGAGGTAGGGGGCGGATGTGGCTCAAATGGTTGGGAGTCCGTCTGCCATATGGAGGGACCTGGGTTCAATCCCTGGGACCTCCTGGTAAAATAAAAAAAATAAAATAAAAATAAATAAATTAAAAATATATATATATATATATTATATATATATATATATATATAGAGAGAGAGAGAGAGAGAAGGCGCATCGGCTGCCAGGCTCTGTGTGCCAGTGAACCACCAGACCCCGGGAGCCACGCAGCAAGATGATGAAGTAACAGGAGAGAGACGCAGGGGAGAGACAAGACAAGATGCTCTGAAAGCTCTGAAAACCAGGAACCGAGGTGGCGCAGGTGGCAGGACACCTCTCTCCAACATCGAAGGTCTCCAGGATCGAATCCTGGTGAAGACTGGAGGAGGAGGATGAGAAGAGATGGCAGGAAACAGACACACAGAATTGCCCAGCAAATGGACACAAAACAGCAAATGGGGAAGGGGGGTTTAAAATGGATAAAGTAAATAAAATAAACCTTTAAAAAAAAAAAAAGAGTGCTATGGAGGCAAAGAGAAAAAAAAATATAAGTAGTCTTATCTTGTTGCTGGATTGCTTTTTGCCCCTCCTGAATAAGAAAACCCAGGTACCACAAGTAAATAAAAGAATGGTAAAATAAAGAAAAAACAATTAAGAAATGGCAACTTAAAAGAGAGAATAAATTTTTAGCTTAAAAACAACTTATCATATGAGGACAGTGAACTGTTGTGGTTTAAAATACTTTTCTGGCCTAGTAGTCCTTTGTGTGCTTACAATATTGCATATGCAGCATTATTCACCTAAATCTACCTGGCTACTCACATTTTGTGACAGAAGCAAAGGCATTCTGATTCTTTCTTTCTTTCTTTTTTTTTTTTTAAGATTTCATTCATTTATTCATTCATCCCCCCCCTTGCTGCCCGTGCCCGCCAGGCCAGCCAACCACGCCGTGCGGGCGGGCCCGCCCCCACCAGGAGGCCCCGGAACCGAACCCGGGGCCCCCCACATGGCCCCCCACTGATTGAGCCACAGCCGCCTCCCCTGATTCTTTCTTTAACCCTTATTTACTTTTTAAAGGATGAACTAGCTGTCTTGAGGGAGAAGAATGTTGTAATTTTTACTTATTAAAGTTTACTTAAGTTTTTTAAGTAAAAAAAACAACATAGATAAATGAACTAGCTACTCAGATCACATGTAAATATACCACTGACAAGCCTGACAAGTTATTAATTTTAAGCTAATCCTAAACCCATCCTACTATCTCTTTAGAAGAAGGAAACACTTCAAAAGTAAATATTTGTTTGGCACCCATTTTGTTCAAAATAGCTTTGGTAAGCAATGTGGAAGATAAAAAATGAAATATTAAGACTTATACCACTTGATTCCTCAACCATCTGTTGGAAGGATGACACCCTGCCTTACTTTAAGCCCTAAGATCACTGTTAAACTCTCATGACAGTAAGAGTAAAACAAGCTACAGGACACTGGAAAGGAAACTCTGCCAAAGAATTACTTAAGATCTCTATAAGAAAACCCTATGAAATGCAAAATTTTGTTTTCTTCTAAAGGAGGGAAAGCCAAGCACACGCGCACACACACACACACACAAACACAAAACATTCAAGATGGAAATCTCTAAAAACTACACATCCAATCAATGTGACTCCAAGGCACACCTGTCTATAGATGCCAACCCCAGCCCCCTAAAATTAAGCCAAGAGGTATCTAATTATTTTAATTCACAAAACAGTGTCATATGATACCTGGGCTTGTACATGGTGGCTCCTATTATCATTTCCCGCTTCTTTTAGCAACATATTATTACTATGCTTTCTGACAGCCTTTCAAAGGATACAGTCTTCCTGTCTCATTTTCCCAAATCTTCAAATAGCTTTTACCAGGTTGTGATGCTTGGACCTAACACAAATATCACAATTGGCCTCTTGAACAGTTTCATCAAGTTCACCTTGAAGCCATGCTCGTGTTAAAAGTCAAGAAAGAATGCCCTGTAATGTAGCCAATCACCCTCACCAGCAAGTAACATTTGCTGCAAAATAGATCCAATGTGCTACCCAAGGCAGATGACAGCTGGGAAACGAGACAGATGACAGCTGCCAGTCGAATGTGAGGGTAATCCAAGTAATCACTAGCCCACTGGGTAGAACTCTAAAACTCTGTAAAAGGACATACTGACACACACTTGAAAATAATATGACACTGCTTTGAACGGTGGGTAGCAAAAGCAAGAAGCGGACCATCCCAAGTTGCTCCTTTCGAACAATAATGTCAGGTGGTTACTAGGCAAACACAGGAGGTAGAAAGAAGGGTCTTTTTCCCAATAATGTGAAGTTAGCCATGCCTTATTCACTACAGACACTGTCAAACTTCATTTCTAAACATTAAACACCATGTGATGTAAAATATAAAATTTTACACAGAAGATTTTTTTTTTTTTGAGGTATGGGGGATTGAACACTGGACCTCATACATGGGAAGCAGGCATTCAACCACTGAGCTAAATCTGCTCCCCAGAAGAGTATTTTTAAATGTAAGGCATTTTACTTGATAAAAGAGAATTGTTGGGAATAGATGTGGCTCAAGCATTTGAGCACAGGCCTACCAAATGCGAGGTCCCGATTCAGTTCCCGATGCCTCCTGAAATCCTGAAAAAAAACAAACAAACACGCAAAACAAACGATAAAACCAACTCAGGGAAGCTGATGTGGCTTAGTGGTTGAGTGCTGGCTACCCACATATAGAGGTCCCGGGTTCAATTCCTGGTCCCCAGCAACGCACACAGAAAAAAAAAAAAAAAGAAAAGAAAAAGAGAATTGTTAAACTCCTGCCTGGGCACAAAACAGGCCAACAGCCTGTTTTTGTAGGACCCTTAATCAAAAATTTTTTTTTATTTACATTTTTAAAGGGTCAAAGCATTGTTTAAAAACAAAACAAAACAAAAAACAAAAAAAGTATGAGACACAGAGACAGTGGCCAGCTTAAGATATGTATTATCTTAACTTTTACAGAAAAAAAAGTGCAGAGCCCTGTTAAAATAAGCATTCAGACAGGCAGGTAAGAGTTAGTTTATCCATCACTAGTTCATGTATTTATTTTTAAAAAATCACTAGAGTTCAGTATCATTCTCCAGCTAAGTGGATACGCTAGATTAATACTGAGCCTACTTACTGATGTCTACCTTAAGTCCCTTGGCCTTTATTGTCTGCTTACTTCAGTTAGAAACCGGCAAAACTATTTGGTAGGGGGTAAAAAACGAAGTGGCTTTATTAGATTGCAGGACAACCTAGAGATTTCAATTATTCATGCTGCCCTCTGCATTCCTCTAACACTTTCTATGTATGACTATTACAGCACTGCTAACATTACATGAACATTTGATTACCTATTTTGTCTCCCCCTATGTAAAGAACAAAGACTACACCTTTATTTTCATAAGATTTCTCTTATTTATCAAATGCTTATTCTATGACAATCACAATGCTAAACAATTTACAGATATAATTTCATTTAGCTTCTTCCCTCTCCTAGAGTATAAGATCCTGAAGAGCTAGGATTTCTTTCTGCTTGTTCATTAATAAATCCCCAATGCCTAGAAGAGTGTCTAGCATTTTGTAAGTGCTCAATAAGTTTTTGTTTATTAATAAATCCTTACAGAAGGATGAGGGGAACACTATTATCACCGCCATTCTGCTGATGGGGAAACTGAGGCACAGAGAGGTTGAATAACTTGACCCACTCAGTAATGTCAGTTAGAACTTGAACTCAGGCCGTCCAACTCTACAGTCAAGTGAAGCACTACCCTGCTGATGCAGTGTCTTCCATACAGAAGTGCGCCACCTTGATTTCTAACTTTTACTGAATTGACTATTAAGGTGTGACTATAATTAATTCTATTACTGCATCTAGCAGTGCCAGGTGTTTAAAGTTCATATTTTCAGATGAATGACCCATATATTATAGGGAAAAAAAAATACCACTCAAGAGTTTACTCATTCTAGCAAAGTGTCACTTAACTAAAGTGTGTAGTGATGTCATTTTGCCACATCTTTAAAAATTTTTGTAAAACAAATAATGTGGTGGATTGAATTATGTACCCCCCAAGAAAGGGCATGTTCTTAATATTAACGCACATTCCAGTAACACCATTTGTAAATAGTCTCTCTGAATTAGGTGAGTGAAAGCACAGTCTTGCCCACACCTTGATTTCTGGACTTCAAGCCTTCCAAGCCATGAGCTAATATATTCCTGTTGTTAGGCCAAATCATTGTGTGGTATTTGTCATAGCAGCCTGGCAAATTATTAAGACACAAATTATAAATGAAAAACTTTGTGGCACTAAGTCCTTTTCAGTTTTAAAGATTTAAAACTGAATTTGAAAACTGCATTTAGCTAAAGTTGTAAATCAGAGAAAACACACCTACAGTCCAAAAAAGATATAATTATAAGAGAGAAAACCCACCAGAGTGATCTTGATGCAGAAATACTGAGCTGTGCATACAAAAGTTGCTCAATAAATGCTTCTGGAAGAAATGCCCAAGAAAAAGAACTAGGAAGAGCTACAGGAAAGTTTGGAAACAACAGTCATGAAAATAAGATCTTCTGGATGAAATGAAAATACAGAACTGAGAAGACTTCCAGGGCGTAACAACAAGGAGGAAAATAAGCAAAATATGAAAATAAATGGCATATTTCAGAGCCCTACATTCTTAAGCAAAGCTGGAACGCCAGGTCATACAGTCTTTGACCAAACTCAGAAAATAAGAAATTGAATGAGAAAAAGAATAGCTGTGCCCATCATACCTTCAATCACCCAACAACGTTCCCCAAAACTCGCAAAAAAAAAAAAAAAAAAAGCTGAAACGGGGACAGGGTCAAAGGGGGTCAGCTAAGCAAAGAGTGACAACGGGCTCAAAATTAAGAGGGCCTCTGGAACAGCACCGTAGCTGTAAGGGTGAGGTTCTGGGATTGCCTTCATCAAAGTTACCCGGGGCCCAGTAAAAAGTGCAGATGCCTCAACCCCACCTCCTCCTACACATTCAAACTCCCGAGGCGGCGCCGGGAAGCCGTATTTTTAATCATACCTCCAGGAGATTCTTCTGCCCGCTAAAGTTCGAGAATATCACTTGAGCTGGTTATATTGCAAAATGAGACTAGAAAGGCGGCCAGAAAGGATCTGAATACGGGGCCGGCAGGGAGGGGACAACTTAGACCAGACCCCTGGGCAGGAACTACCTCTGCAAGCAGGCCCGACTGCGAGGCGGGAATGGGAGGAGACAACGTGAGGTTTGGAGGGGTCCCCCCCACCCCAGGCGGGGGCGACCGCCGGCCCTCGCCTCTACCCTCCCGGCAGCCCTTCCAGGTGTGCATCTTTACCAACGCGAGCAGCGCAGCAGCTTCTCCAGGCGATCGAGCGCACGGCGGCTGTGGGCCCAGGCCCCGCCTCCCGCCGGCTCCATGGCGGGCGCCGGACAAGGCTGGTTCCCAGAGCGGACCGTCGGCCGCCGGTCCCCCGGCATCGCCCCGCCTCCGCGGGAAAGGCTCCTCCGAGACGAGAGGCCGGGTGGGCCCGGGCCACGAGCGAGATGCCGCGGGCCTGCGACCGGGCCCCGGCCCGAGCGGTTCCCGCCTCTCGGCCCGCCGGCCTTCTAGGGCGCGGGGCGCGCGCGAAGGGGTGGGCGCTGGGGGGCGGAACCCGCGGGGAGGGGTTCTGGCTGGGCGGCGCAGGGCCGCAGAAGCGCGGTCAAATCCCGCGCGCGGGACCGGACGGGGCCGGGCCGCCGAATCACACTCAAAGTCTAGGCAGACGCGGGCCGCGGGCCTGGGAAGGGGCGGGGTCTGAGAGGGGGCGGGGCCTGGGAGGGGGCGCGGCCTGGGAAGGGGCGCGGCCTTGGCAGCTCGCCCACAGCCCGCGGAAAGCCCGGCGGATGCCAGAAACGCCTCTTCCCGCCCAGCCGGCAACGGCGTGGAGCGGCCTCGGGGGTTCAGAGCCACGGATCAGACAAAGTCCTTGCTTTCATGAGCGAAGCCGAACCCGACCGATGGGAAAACGCCAAACCGAGAAACTTTTAGTTGAGCGTTTTCTAGAAAGAGTGCTGTTTTGACTACTGATAAGCCTGGAAAAGCTTTGGTCAGGACTTGCAAAGTCACTTAGGTTTGTAAGCACCCAGAGGCGCTGTGCTCTTCATTCCTAAGAGTTACTTTTTCTTTTCTTTGTTTTCCAGCTCTGGAGTATAAAACCCTAGTAAAAATGAGGGCGGTTTCTAGCTGATTTTAGCTAGTTACAAATCCCTGCCCATAGGCATATTAAAGTCCTGGTTACTTTTTAAGATAAGCCTGTAATAAAAAAAATTTTTTTTTAATTGTTTACGAAAGGGTATCTACTTTCCTCATAAGGATCATTCATTGATCACTATATTTTATACCCTTTCATCCGCTCTCCCCATTCCAATCCATTGCCAAATCCTTCAATTCCCCCCAGCCTCGACCCAACTTTTTCGCAAATCCGCCCACTTCTCTCTGTCTCCACAGTCCTGGCCGCCATCATCCTCACATGGATTGCTGTTGTAACCTTCCCACCCTGTGTCCACCCAGGAACCCCACTCCCCCAACTTAAGGCTGTACGGCAGCCGTTTAAAAGATTTTAAACACAAAACTCATCACGCACTCCCTCTAAAACCCTTTAATACTTTTTCACTGCTCTTGGGATAAAGTCCTAAAAGATTAACAAGGCCTACAAAATGTTCATCAACCTCTTGTAAAAACATGACTAAGTCATCACTCCCCCAAGCCCAGCAGGCTTTCCTTCAGTCATTAAATACTACATCTTTCTGCCTCAGGGCTTTTGTACAAAGATTGGTTCGCTTTGGAACCTGGAATCGCCTCTTCCCCACTTCAACCAAGACTCATTCTTCAGATCTCAGGGAAGGTTTTCCTAGTCCCTCAACTACATCGCTTTCCAAAAGCGTCATAGTACCACAGTTTGTAAATGCACAGATATGTACGTGTACATATATATATAAATATAATACATAAAGATACAAGTGTATGTGTTTCCTCCTCTGGACCAAAAGCTTCCAACGTTAGAGACTGTCTGTATCTGTCTCATTCCCTATTGTAGCACCTGGACTGAACACATTGTAGTGCCTGTCTCCAAGCAGGTGCTCAGCATTTGTTGAATGCTTGGACTGCGTTCATACCAGGCCTTGCTCAAAGTGCTTTTTTACATGACCTTCTCTAAGCCTTCTTCCCTTTGAAATGGGTATTAGTATCCTTTACAAGAGGAAGCAGCTCTGGCTCAGAATTAATTTACTTGTCAAGGGTGAAGGTACAGATAATGACAGAGACAGAATTTTAATTCTTAATGGCTGTTCTAAATTGTGGAGACTCAAGGAGTTTGTGAACTTGTCCAAAATCAAATATTTAGTTAGTAAAAATAGAATGAGTGAAAATAAATAAGGTCTTATAAGGTGTTTTAAGTAGACATGATAACACTTTAAACCAATGAAGTTTTTTTAAAAAGCTCAGGGGTAGCCAATAAGTTAGTCCTTGAGTATTAACCCTGTTAAGCCATTGCTTACTCTTTTCAAAGCCTCGGAGAAATCAAACTCTAGAAAAATAGAACTATGTTAAATGAAACTGTGAGCGGCTCTGTGTTGTGTTAGGAAGTAAGGTGGGGATTTTGGAGCCAGAGAGTCCTACTTCTAATCTTACTTCCTCCACGTGTGATTAAAGTCAAGTCATAAACTTTCTGAGACTTAGTTTCCTTGTCTGCAAAGGGAGGGTAATAATTTTATTTTGTAGGTTTGGGGGATTATTAAATGAGGTAAATGTAAAGTTACCTCCCATCATAATCATGCAATAAATTGTGGCTTATATGAAGATGATAATTATGTAAGTATATGTATGGATGGATTGAACGTGTGTGTAACAGTGCTGTTAATGCTTTAGTTACCAAAGAATAACATTGAACATTTTTATCAGATGCTTTTTTATGAGAACACAACTACGATCAAAGTTAATGATAATTTCACATTTTGGTAAAATGTTTTGAGAACCAAAAAAAACTTTATTGGCCAATTTTATCAGTTCTATTAAATGAATTATGCAGGTACAATGAATTCTTTCTCCTATTAGTTTCCTCTTTTCCATTTCTCTACCATTACCCAAGTACCTCTCCCCAAGCCTCATGAAATTCTTATGTGATGGTGGCCAAAGTGAGTTCATAAAGAGAATAAGCAAGGTTACTGAGCCATCTACAACTTCCCATTCCATTTCCTTCCACCCAGTCCTGCTCTGCCAGAGCTCAAGTTGCTGGTACTTTGCTTTTAGTGGAGAAGGAATAGGTGTTTTTGAACCAACTCCTCCTTTCAGCCCTGGATCCTGAATTTCAATAGCTGTGTCCTTCTCCCTTGTCCATGTATGTGTGCGCACGTGTGTGTGTAAAAGATGGACAACATGTCCAGGATGGGGTCCAATAACAATGTGTAAAATCCTGGACCTCTGCTCTCAGAGAAAAATTTATCTAGGGAAATCCAGTCCACCAATAGGACTTGACAAAGACCTCATTAGCAATATCCTTTCCCCACTTTAAAAAAGGCTAAATGGTATCTTTATTCCCCTTTCAGAATTCCCCTGCAAGGACCTCCTTTGTAAGATAAAAGTTTGTGTTTTGCTCCATTTCATTCCTAGTCTACTCTCCTCTTCCAATTCAGCAGTCTTCCCAAATGTCTTAGGATCTCAAAATTCTTCGCCCTCTCCCAGTATAACACTAGGCCTCCAGGGACTTTGAGGCATACAAATCCGCTCGCTTTAACCAGTTTACCCTGCCTTCTCTCTCCACAACCGCTCCCCCTCACTGCCCTATTTACCGTCTTTGTGCTACTACACTCCAAAGACATCTCTAGACTAGACCTCTTTCCTCGCCTTCAGACCCAGTATAATGGTTTGTTGCAAACATTTTTTTCTTCTATTTTATTGTGAAGTGCTTTACAAAATAGTAAATCTTCCCCAGATTTACTTGGATAAACATGTAGCAAGCAAAAGGGAGATCCACGATATCCAGACCCTCCTCCTTGGAAACGTGAAGATACCTCACAATTTAGACTTTTACAACAATTCTTCTATGACTTTAATTATTGTATCAGACTGAGATAATGATGTCTAACTGTACTTGCATAGCAGTTGACTTAGTTTGCCAGGGCTGCTCTAATAAATATTGTGAACTGATTGGCTGAAACAACAGAAATTTATTATCTCACAGTTTTGGAGGCTGGAAGTCAAAATCAAGATATCAGCAGGCCATGCTTTCTCAGACGCCGCTAGGGTTCTGGTGGTGGCTCGCTGGCATTCAGTCTCTGCCTCCATTATATGGTGATCTGTCTCCTGTCTCCTATAGCTTCTACTGCTGTGTCCCAATTTCCTTTGCTTATAAAGACTCCAGCCATGCTGGATTAAGGCCACCCCTGATTCTATTTGACCTCATCTTAATAGGTTCTTCAAATATCCCATTTACAAATGAGTTCACACATACAGGACTGAGGAGGGTTAGGATGTGTCTTGTTGGGGACATGATTCAATCCCCAACAGTAGTCTTCACATTTTAAACTTCAGGGCCAATGGAAAATAGCGCTGAGAACCTTTTCCCCCTCATGCATGCTTCTCTTTCACATGCAGTAGGATCAACTACTCTGACTATTCTGAGTACTCTCTGTCAGATTAAAATTTTGTTTGCAAGCACTTCTGTGAAGCCTTGGGTTTTCCCCAAAAAACGTAACTTGAAAACCAATGAAATGAAGCAATCGAATATGGTAATTGGTGGAGTGGAACAAACCATTATGTTATCTAAGAGTGTGGTTTCTGCTCTCTCCATTTAACTGTGATGCCCTTCCTATGTGAAAATGCTATTAACCTAAGTTACACTCATCTGCTTTGGGTTATTTTTCTGGAATCCAATGTGGCATAATGATTAATAGCACAGAGCTCTGGAGTTAAGCAGAACTGGGTTATAAACCCAGCCCTGCCATTTCCTAGGATTGTGTCCATGGGCCAGTTGCTTAACCTTATCCTGGAACTCAGTTTCATCTTTTATAAGCTTAGAGTTAATGTACTACAAACCTCATACTCATAGGGTAATTGTGAAAAAGGAATTATAAATTCTGAAGCTGTTCTAAATCAGTTATGTAGCATAGTCAATGGAAGTCCCTTCACAATGAACTGTGCTGAACTTTAATATACACATTAAAGCTTAACTCAAAATAAGTTCTCAATACATTTTCCCATTTAGCATTGTTGAGTTGCACTAAGCCAATTATACTTGCTTTAAAATTCTCTTATGAAAGTACATATTCTGATCAAGAAGGAGCCACTCATTCTGTGACTATTGGAACAAAGATATTTACTCTAGTCCTTCCTTGGCAAATATGATGTAATAACCTGAAAGTAAGCTTATATTCTGTTAATGATCATAATCTCTTTTAGTAACATCTCAAAGAAAGTATCCACTGGATTGTTAACATCATCCTTGGCATGATTACTCGAAAAAACCTGATAATGCAAATCTTTATAATTTTTGTTTAATTAACTTGGGGATATTTTATTTACAACATTTTATTGCTCCTTTAAGAGCAAAAAAACTCAGAAATTAAAAACAGTAATTTTGTCTTGTATACCATAGACAACCTATATGAAGCCCAACAAATAAAAAGGGTCAAAACTAATCAGTATCCACCATGCATGGGTGTCAATGATTAATGGGCCCCCCTCACAATCAGTATAGTGGTGCATAGGTGTATTGACCAAGTTATTGGCAAATACTGTAATATCTGCCATCTTTTGGGCTTGCACATTTACATACAGTCTCAATGTCTTATATAGCTGGGCATTTACTGAAACAATGTCCAAATCTCTAGAAGCACCTAGATGTTTTGAGATGGTTTTTGAAAGGATGTTAACTCCAGTTGTGTGGGTAACTGCCAAATTTCTGTCACAGGAACAGAAAGTAACTATTCTGAGGACACAATTGCATTAATATGTCCCTAGAGCAGTTGTTTTAAAGGTTTTTGGTATCTTCTGTGTTTCCTGATCATTTATCAAATTCACCTTGACACAGATATTTCACTGGTCAGTGTTTTTTGTTCAATAGACTTCAGAGTTCAACCCATTCCACTGCTTTTTATTGCTGGCTATTTTTAAGGAGACACACAGTTGAAACCCCCTTTTTTCTGTACAGTGTAATTACTGAAGCACATAAAGCAGTTATAGCAGGGATTTATCACTTTCAGGTGGAAATACTCCCAGCCACATAAAAGATAGAGTAGGAATGCCAGAAGCCATTTATAACAGGCTCACTGACATTTTGTCGAGAAGCTCTACCAGTGAATAACATCAAGTCATAAATCTCGACAAACGTGATTAAAGCAAGCAAGTTATTCTTTGAGGGGACACTACAATAAAAGGATGCTGAAACGCAAAGCAGGAAAATTCTGTTGACGAAAATCACCAAAAACAGCTGTCAGTAAAATTTACAAACAGCTTGTTTTAAATTCTTTTGGATTCAAGCAGCTGTTTGTGTGCACATAAAAGGTTCATTTAGGAAATGAGCCTTGGTCCTAATTTGGGTTCCATTGTGTTTCAAAATTTTGTAATCAGTTTAATCAAAATTCATGCAATAATTTCAATTTTTCTCAAAGGACAAGTGAGAAGTAACCAGTATATTAAAGGATGCCTCATATTCAGTACATGTTCAATAAATATGGAATACATGAGGGAATGACTATATACAATTATCTGTGACAGACGTGATCAGTTATGAAGTCCATTTCAGCTTTATTTTTTCCCATTCATATACACTGTTTTGGAAATTATGCTTTATATGTTTTGCACATATTTTAGTAGTATTTTAATAGCCCTTAGTAACCCTTCAGCAACACATTTTAGATTTTAGAAGGATGAATTAAAATTTAGTTTCTATTATAAAGTCACTTGCTGTGAAAAAAATAGTTTATTAAATCTTACCGCAATATTTTTGCCTCGGCCAAGATAGGTTACATGTTTGTTCATCTGTGAAATAGAAATAACAGAAAACAGCTCACTGCTATTGTATGGATTAAATAAGCTAATGCATTTAGCAAAGGGCTTGAAACATTGTATGTTTTTAATAAATGTGAGTGTTTATTACTATGCAAAAAATTCTAGGTACATGAATACTAAAATAATAAGAAATTTAATATTAGATAAGAAAAGCCACCATATCCTCATGGATACTCAACTAGAGAGGAATCCATTGTATTTCAGCTTTTAAAAATATATGTGTCAAAAAAATTTATAGGTATCAATTTGGATGGTTAAGAAGTTGAGTCAAATCAAAAGCCATCTTTTAAATAACTGTAAAGAAGTATAAAGATACTTTTCATTCTTAAGCCAGACATAAATAATGGTAATCTTTCCTTTCCCCCAAATTATTCAAATCATTGAGGAAAACCTATTTAATCAGGTTTTAGTTTTCCAGAAAAGAGTCTGGAATAATACAGTCTATATAATCCAGATTCTTCATATAAACCTAAAATCACCTGATTTAGGTGTCATTATCACCCCAATTTGACAGAAGAGGAAAGGGAGCTCAATGTTGCCTAGTAAATTTCCTAAGGACACCCATTTTGTAAGTGGCAGAGCAGGGAATGAGATCTAAATCTGACTGACTCCAAAGTCCAGGCTTTCAAGCACCTACATAACCTTGTGTTAATTAAATTCAACTTTGAAGGAAGTTGCTTAAGGTCAAATCAGTGGAAATACCAGAGTGCACATTAATTTCCAGTACAATTATGCACTGTAAGACTTACAGAAATAGTTTAAGTTATAGTCCCTCCTCCAGGGAATTTTCTGTCTAATAACAGACAAGACTAACACAAGAAACAATACAAGTAATATGAAACAAATTATAATTAAGTGTTCAATCGAAGTGCATGGATAAGTATCACAAAATGTCAGTAGAAAGAATGCATAAAATTGCTTAACGAAGATTGGAGGAGTCATGGGAAGCTTTGTGAGAGAGGTGCAAGTGGGAGGTAAGTCTTGAAAGAAATGAGAGGCTTTGACATAGTAGAAGGGAGGAGGAAGAATATTTCAGATGGGCAAAATCATATGAACACAGAGACACAAATGATAGGGGAACATCAGCACTAGTTTGACTTGAGCAGAGATGGTAGATTGAAACATAGAAAATTGTTCTTCTGGTTGGTCAAAAATGGTCGGATAACAGCAATTTCATCTGACTCAACCTAAGACATATTAGGTAGTAGGGTTTACAGTTAGTACCTAGCAGAATGCAGAAAAGTTACCTTCTAAGGGGGAACCTAGAAGGAATCAACAAATAATGGCTGATATTATTATCTGCTTTCTTATGTCACCCTTAGCAGAGATTTGGGAATACGTTGCTGAAGTATTCAAAGAAAAGCCCCAGACCAATCAAAGTAAATAGAATAAAATTAAAAGGCTAAAACTTTTTAAAAATAAAACAACCACCACAAAAACACCTTGCTTATTTAGGGCAAGTTGAGCCTGGGTATAAAAATTGTCACATTATTAATAATAACAACCTAAATTTACATAGCTTTGGCAACCACGACTGCTATGTGGTAGCTGGGTCATATGAGCTCACAAGAGTCTCCTATTAAAGTTTTAAGAATTTTGTCAGCTGATTGTTAAACATGCCATTATTAAAAATTAAATTATGTAAACTTAGAATTAAATAGTTTTTAAAGCAAAGGTAATGAATACTCAAAACTCATCACTTCCTAAATATTTGACCACAGTTTCTCATTATCTAAATTCTTGATGTTATTTACATCTTTTTAATCTGTAGGTTTGAAATACTATAGTATGTACTGATTGGCATGTTGTTGCACATCTCTTACTAACTCTGTGTCCAGTGATATCACTTTGGTAGCTTGAAATCAGCTATGACGGGAGTATTTACACCACTAATATTGGCAAATGCTACAAATCAAGGCTTGATATATTATTTTGATTGTTTACTCTAGACTTAAAGTGATGAAGATAATATGAACAGTACAGATTAAATTTAAAAGTATGTCATGTCTGTAGCTGTTACATTGTGAATAGGCACAAAAAAGTGATGCTATAATATTCCAATTTTCAAACCAGTTCAACAAACAAGGTGTCCATGTTGTTGATGGACAAGTTTCACTCTTGTCTTACTCATCGCTATGGGTGGAATTGTGTCCCTTTCACAAAGATATGAATATATAAAAGTGAAAATTTTTAAATATATTTTTTCAGTTCAGACCAGATTTCTTTTGTGGGATAGTTTGGGAAAATTCTTTTTTTTTTTTTTAAAGATTTATTTATTTATTTACTTTATCCATTTTAAACCCCCCTCCCGCATTTGCTGTTTTGTGTCCATTTGCTGGGCAATTCTGTGTGTCTGTTTCCTGCCATCTCTTCTCATCCTCCTCCTCCAGTCTTCACCAGGATTCTACCCTGGAGACTTCCGATGTAGGAGAGAGGTGTTCTGCCACCTGCACCACCTCTGTGGTCTCTCCCCTGCGTCTCTCTCCCCTGCGTCTCTCTCCTGTTATGTCATCATTGTTGCATGGCTTCCGGGGCCTGGCGGCTCACTGGCCCACAGAGCCTGGCAGCCCATGTGCCTTCTATATATATATATGTATTTTTTACTTTACCGGGAGGTCCCGGAGATGGATCCCAGGTCCCTCCATATGACAGGTGGACGCCCAACCATTTGAGCCACATCCGCCCCCTGGGAAAATTCTTGACAAGATTCCTGTCTAAGAAAGGTATTAATAAAAGTCAAAGTAACAACAGGCAATGACTAAACTACTTTCCATGAGACAAGGAGAAAATAAGTCTGGAGCTTGGGAAAGAGGAAGAAAGGAGAGAAAGAGAAGGAGCAATAACAGAAGCCAACAACATGTCATGAGATTGGACCTGGGGAAAAAAAGGCCATTGAAAAGTCCCAGGGAGCTGAGTGGCTGAAGAACTTTAAGAACAAGAGTCTGTAACTATGGAATACTTTCAGCAAGGTGTAGGCTTGCAATGGAAGCAAACCTGGAATCTATGGAAGCATAGAATCTGGCTCCTTGGAAAACATCTTGGAAGCTATGTAACTGAGTATAAAAGTGAAAATGTTTCATATCTGAAACAAGTCCTTTGTTTCTAGGGAAGTATCTGTACAAAATGTTTAGAAATCAAGGCCAGAGCACATCACGATTTAGTTTAAAAAAAAAAAAAAACCTGGGGAGCTACACTCAAGGTCCGTTGCTACATTGTAAATAGGCACAAAAAAGTGATGTTATAATATTCCAATTTTCAAACCAGTTCAACAAACAAGGTGTCCATGTTGTTGATGGACAAGCTTCACTCTTGTCTTACTCATCGTTATGGGTGGTCTCATAATCTGGGACCTTGAAATTATTAGCAAAGCTTGAAATTTTTAGCAAAGATGATACTGGGTAAGAGCTCTGATTGTGTGAGGCTGATTTGAAATCTAATCCTTGGTTTGATCTAATGGGGCTGGGTAAGAAAAGCTTCTGGGTGTTTGTTTGTTTTGCTGTTGCTTTTTAAATATGATTTATTTCCTCCCCACAAGGGGAAATGTTTTGTTACCAGATTAAGATGGGAAAAAACTATAGTGCTAAGGAAAGTGTTTCAGGCTTCTATTGTCTCACCGTCAAAATTGTTCAAGTAGTCCATGAAATGCAGGCTTATCCTCCCAGGGGCAAGAAATGATCGTGCTTGTGGGTAAAATATATTACCTGAATTTTTTTCTGATCATATTATCTTCTCAATTAAGTTCTATTTTCACACTCGGTGGCTTGATGTCAAAGATGTTCACATCTTTCTGGCTTATTGCTTTAGGTGAACTTAGGTGCTGTGATAGCAGTAATTATCAAAACCAAGAAAGAACAGGAAAAGGAAAAATACCCTTTATTTTTCACATATTTGAAATGGTTTGAAGTATTTAAAAGTAAAATGAAAAATACACCTTAAAACATAGACACCTCTTTAAAAGAGTTCATTAGCATAGACTTTTGTGGAGGTGAAAGGAAGCAGGACGGGAAAAGCAGGAGGGAAAGGATAACTACTGATGAATAGACAAAAACAAAACAAAACCAGGACAGTGGTCTTGGAGCTATAAGTTCTGGGCGTGAGCCCTGATCCTTCCATTCACTAACTTTTTGACCCTGGTTAAGCTACTTAATGCATCCTTCCTTTTATTCTCAGGCATCAAGTGCTTCTTGAGAGCCTCTCATAAACCAGTCACTATGTTAGGTGCTGGAGATGCAGGGGTGAATTAGACTGACCTGACCGTGTCCTCAGAGAGTTAACAATCTGTGCTTCCCTTTCATTAACTTTATAATGGGGGAAAATACTGCTTTTTTGTAGTGTTGCTGTGAGGATAAAAAGAGAATACTTTATGTCAAGGCAGTTTGTAAACCATACATGTGAGAGATTATTATTATACTTCTCTTTATCCAAACTCAAAATAAGAGATACTCAGCCAACCCCATATTTGTTAAAATTAAAACAAAATTATTAACTTTAATTGTCAGTGAACAATTGTCTCTGTAGAAGAACATACCTTCTTTTAAAAACCTGAGTATCAAGGTTTTCACCAGCCCCTATTGTGATCAATAGACAATGTGGTTTGCTTTGAAATTTCTCCTTTACATTTCATTTCCAAGTAGGAATTAAATTACTACCCTTGAATTATAGGGTGCCAGAATAAATTGTTGAAGCATTGGGTGAGAATCAGAAAATCTAACTCATTCTGTCCTGGTACCTGAACTGCAGACAAAAAACCCTGTAATTTAAAATGAAGATATCCTCAGACTTAAGGTAACTTTTCATTATACAACATCATAAAAAATCCATGCCTAAAGATAATTTTTTAAAATATTGAATTAAAATAATGATTTTTTTTGCTCACTCAGAGTTTAAACTTAAATCAGACAGAACCATAGCTTTATATTTCCTTTTATTCTCTTTAAATAAAATTTATATACTGTGTCTCTTTAAATAAAACACAGTACTAATATGCTCACAGATCAAATACTCTTGACAAGCTCAGCTCTGCTAAGTGTTTTAAAATTATTCAAAAATGTTAAGTATCCTTGAAATGAGTAGATTCAACCAGCATATTGGTTTTCAAATCTTGGTAATACCAGTTTCAAACAGTGTTTGATCTGTTTATCTTCTAAATAAAGTTGGCAATAAAGTTGAAAATAAAGGATACCAATATAGACCTTATAAGACAACAATACAGATAAATGCATCATCTTCTCTTTTATAAGTGAAAATATATTTACAGTCTTTGTTAATAAATCAGTATACGTGTGCATTTCTCTGTTGTGCTTTACTTAAGTTTACAACTAAGATGAAGAAGACAAATCACTGCACTTTACAATTAAGATCAAATATATATTATATATAGTATGTGCAAATGTACATATTATTGTAGCAGGATTTAAGCTTAAACTGACTCATTATTCTTAAATTCATAAGATTAAAGAGTTGCAGATTCTAAAAATATAGAGAAGAGTTTTTCTGCAGTAAATTATTGCAGAAATTGGACATTCTGAAGTGCATAAACGTGGTCCATGCAGGCATGAAGAATAAATAGATCACTAAATTTGGTTTATGCAGTGTTTAAGCTCAAGCAATGCACTTTTTACCTTTATAAGGCAAACATATTTTAAAATCAATTTGTAATGTGACAGAAAGCCAGTAAAATAGTTTCAGCAGTGATGTGATATACTATGATATTTTAGTTCCATGCAAACATGAATCAAGACCTCCATATCCTATCAAGGCAAGAAAAAACCCAGACTTGCTAAGAGAGCAATAGAATTCTTAGCAATGTGCTTCTTTAAAGGCAAAGTTTAAGGTGAAGATGGCCAATCTTTTAGGAAAAGAAGAGAAGTAGAATCATATTCCGTGTTGATTGTGTTTCAGCCTTATATTTTAAAGTAACTCCATAGGTTATGTTCTTTTTCATATTCTACTTAGTTCAAATGGTTTATTAAAATGTCTAAAAGAAAATTTTAATAAAATTATAGTACTCATTATTTTGCGAGGTTTGATATGTTTTTAATATAATAAAAGTTTAAAATTTTTGATTGAGAAAATCTATATTTCAGCTCACCAAAATGAAGTACAGAAAAAAACAAGTTTAAAATTGTGAATTTAAAAAAAATTTTTATTGCATTCAAACATGACTTTAGAGGAGAAAACAACTACTTTCTATGATATGTTACTTATATTCTGCATCAACAAACTGAAAGATATCATGAAAGTTTTTATAAAAGTTTAATTACAATCAACCAACCACATTTTACCTAATAACTATTTAAGTGCAATATGATAGAATCCTTTATAAAGCTATTTTTCATAATGAATAAATTACTTCATACTTTATATTTGAGTTTTATCACTGGTGAGATTTTCTTTGAAATAATCTGTTAAATTCAAGTGTAAGATATCTGAAGAATATAATTTGCAAATGTAAATATAGATAACCCCTTAATATTCAAACTCAAACTAAAATTTATACCCAGTATTCACTTCTATTATGCATGTATACAAGAATCAGAAGTAACCAAAAGATCAAGTACTAGTTACTTGTGGTTCATTAGAATGTGCTGGACAGTAGGTACCAATATTTCTTATCCTTCACTTATATAATGGTCTTGGCTTAATAATAATGAACAAAGTTGTTCAGTCATATCCATTTTTTCAATTACTCAAATTAAGGAAGAAGTTGAAAATGTATTCAGGCAATGAGGTTCTTTGATATTTAGAATTAGAAAAAACAACAACAACATTGAATAGGGCAGAGGTTAAGTTTCAAATCCAAAATCTAAAGAGAGGGAAGCATGTGAGAGATTTGTTTCCACATACTGCAGAATAGGAACAGTGATACAATAAGGGGGTCTCTTCCTTAGAGTTTTCATATTGAATCTGTTCAACAGTTAAGACTTTATTTTCATGTAGAAATTAGATTTGTTTGCTTTTTCATTTGTCAGAAAGTATTAGGAAAGAGCTCTGAAATGTGCCTGTTTACCAGGAGATAATTAAAGCAATTCAAAAGTATGATCCTTGATTTCTTGCACATTCAAGGAATGTCTCAAAGCATTGAGAAAAGACAGAAAGTGCCTTGGGAACACCTACATTTAGAACGTGAGAAAAGTAAGATGATCCAAAAGATTGAAAGAAAAATATTAAACTTCACTCGACAATAAGGCATAGAGAGTTTATTATTTAAGCTTGAAAAAACTTTATTTTGAAGAAAAATTTGAGATTCTAAGTGAAAAAATGTGGGTGCTGGGAGGGAAAGGCTGAAAAATATTGTTGAGCACATTCTCCTTTTAAAAAGATTCTCTCCATGACCTTGAAACATATTACAAAGCTACAGTGGTCAAAACAGCATAGTACTGACATAAAGATAGACACATTGATCAGTGGAATAGAATTGAGGGTCCAGACATAAACTCTCACCTATACAGTCAATTGGTTTTTAACAAACCTACCAAGTCCATGTTAGCGGGACAAAACAGTCTCTTCAAAAATTGGTGCTGGGAGAACTGGTTTTCTATAACCAAAAGAATGAAAGAGGACCCGTATCTTACTCCCTATATAAGAATCAACTAAATATGGATCAAATGTCTAAATATAAAAGGTAGGACCATAATACTACTAGAAGAAAATGTAGGAAAACATCTTCAAGACCTTGTAGTAGGTGGGTATAAGTGGACCTCATAGCCAAAACATGTGCAACAAAAGGAAAAATAGATAAATGGGACTTCCTCAAAATTAAACACTTTTGGATCTCACAGGACTTTGTCAAAAAGGGTGAAAAGGCAGCCAATTCAATGGGAGAAAATATTTGAAAATCACGTGCCCAATAAGGGTTTAATAGCCAGGGCATATAGAGAGATGTTACAACTCAACAATAAAAAGACAAACAACCCAATTAAAAAATGGGCAAAAGACTTGAATAGACATTTGTCCAAAGAAGAAATACAAATGGTGAAAAAACACATGAAAAAATGTTCACCATCACTAATGATTAGGGAAATACGAATCAAAACTACAATGAGATATCATTTCACACCTATCAGAATGGCCACTATTAAAAAGACAGAGAACTACAAGTGTTGGAGAGGATATGGAGAGATAGGAACACTTATTCACTGTTGGTGGGAATACAGCCACTGTGGAGGACTGTTTGGCAGTTCCTAAAGAACTTGAATATAGACTTGCCACGTAACCCTGTTACGTGCCACTACTGGGTATATACCCAGAAGAACTGAGAGCAGTGCCACGAACAGACATCTGCACACTGATGTTCATAGTGGCATTATTCACAATTGCCAAAAAGTGGAAACAACACAGGTGTCCATCAACCAATGAATGGATAAACAAACTGTGGTGTATTCACAGGATGGAATATTATGCAGCTGAAAGAAGAAATGAAGTCGTAAAGCATATGACAACATGGATGAACCTGGAGAACATTATGTTGAGCGAAGCAAGCCAGACACAAAAGGACAAATACCATATCATTGTGTTATATACTGTATATTTGGTTATATATGAGCCAAATATATTGTGTAACATAGTGTATGATTAAAAATTTTTATATGTATCCAGTACAATTAATTGAGAAATGTATGTTTTTATTAACTGTGTTTTTTTATTTTTAATTGTTTATATTTTCAATTATTAAATGTACAAAATAAAGTTAAAAAAATAAAGATTCTCTCCAGTGCTAACAGAATTCCAGGATTGAGAAATGAGAAAAGGCTATAGAATTTGGGTATTCCACCCCAAAGAAATGATGGACATTCCAAAACAAGTGTTAGTTCCTCTGTCGTAAGGGTGCCTGCTGTTTCCTCTTTTACAGAATAATTGAGATGGCTCTGGCTCACATGCCCTCTTCTGATTTCGCTCAGAAGGTCCTCATGATCTGACACTGTTTGGTATGGGGAAAAGCCCATTTAAAGTGAATCCTTTTAAACCTCTTAACCCAAGGACAAATTTTCATAATAAATACTGAAGAAAGAAAATGAAAAAAGAGATGAAAGAGGAGGAGGAAAAAGAAGAAGACGAAGAAGATTTGATTGGGTCTTTAGCTTGAGAAATGAAATAAAAATAGAGAAAAGTTGTATTTAACATCAGTTAAGTTATAATTGCAATTATGTGTTGGTTTTTAGAATGAATAAAAAAATGAGCAAAGAATTCATTGGTTTAGGGACATAAATCACTGCAAAAAATGATTCTGATAGCACAACATGATGTTCTCAATCCATATTTCCCCAAGTGCCTCTCTGGATATTTAAATCATTCTCCTAGATTCTCCCAGATTGCAGTCATACATTTTGCTTTCTCTTCTCCCCTTCTTAAATGGTTTAATTCTCATTTGCCTGGATTCTAGCATTTCTCCATTATCACTTGAAATAACTTCAAGAAAGACTGCATCTTGTGCAAGATTTGCATTTTCACTTTGAATTTGATTTGCATTGTATTTTATATCTATTTCCAGATATTGATGCTTTAAGCAATGGGAAGGATAGAGACTGTCAGGCAGAAAAGGTACTACTGTATTGTTTCAGTGGAAGCTAATTTTATAGGTAGCCAGTTTAGAGACCAGTTTTGTATTAAAATGATTTTTGTTTCCTTATACAATCTTATATAAGTCCAGGAATTTGATTATGAAAATTCAGACAGAAGGAAGATCCTTATGACCTCTGAATAATCAAGAATGGCTTGCCTTTCCAAACACCCTACAAATGGCTAGATAGTTATATGAAAGAAATATCATCTTTGAGAAGTACTTTCAAAATTTTACTCTCAGGAATATTATTATGCTAATCTAAATCATTATAATAAATTTTAGAATATGCCTAATCTTTAGCAAGGCAATTGTTCATCTCAAAATTTAACTAAAAATAAAATAAAATAAATTAATTAAATAAAATAAATAAAATATTGCCTACCCATTGCCTAAGCGTGGCTGGTGGTCTCTCAACAAACAAAATAAAAATTCTCTTTTTATTGCTTTTCTCAATGATAATCAGTTGAAATTGGTAAGAATTACTAGTCAGTTTGTTAGATTTTACTTTGACTCTGTTAATCATTTATACATTGGGGAAAAAACTATAAATTATGACAATTTGAATGCAACTATAATCCTATGATACAATGCAGAAATCACAGCCAGAAAAATATAACATTGAAAGCAGACTTGTTGCTAAGAAATAGGAAGTTCTGACCCCTCATAATTTGAAGCTATCTCTATCAATCAGTATTCTGTAAATTTTCTACTAAAGGGATGTATTAATTCATTTTGAAAGTTTTTCTTGGTTAATTTGAATTTATCAAACTTAAGTCTATCAATGCTTTTCAAAAACATAAGAATGGACAATCTAGCACAATCCCACTTATAATTTTAAAACTATATACTCTATTCTTACTACTAAGGTAGGAAAAATAAATTCTTATTGGACTTTACAAAAAAAAAAAAAAAAAAAAAAAGACTTGCATTTGAAAGAAACTTCTTCATTACCCAAATTGCTTAGCATTTGGTTGTATTAGTAGCCAAGCCATTTGTGGCCAATAGAGAATCAATAAATGGTAAGAATACAAATAGAGATGTACCTCCTCTCTGCCATCTTTTAATGCTATTGTATTCTAATCATTTGGTCCATATCATATCTTTTTGAAACATCAATTTATTAGTAATTTCTTTATTCAGGTTTCTGCCCACCTTCTAATTCCTTTGAACAGTGAGGCCACTTACAGCAAAACAGACTTGTTAACTCCACTTTCCCTGTGCGCCATAATCACACCCTAGCCACAGGAGAGGTGGCTCAGCAATTTCCCCAGGGCAGTGACTGTAAGATTTTTTGGACCTAGGCCCATGGCAAGGGCAAAACAGTCAGTAGCTCATACACACTGTTCCTCCCATTTTCTAACTCGTTACTAATAAAGAAGTGGCAGTTGATAGATCAGAGGAAAAATGTGAACATCAATGTTTAAGATAGTTGTCTTTCTTCCAAACAATTTCTATTCTATGAAAGCTGTAAACATCATTCTGTTATTTCTCTCCCCTTCTCTGAAACTAACCCGTGAATATCAATGATAGGCATCAAGGTATGGTGGAAAGAACCCTGATTTAGGCATCTGGATGCCAGGGTTTTAAACCTGGCTCCCACTTACAAGACACATCACACTTCTCATAAATTTAAATTTCTATTGCATCTCCTCATCCTCCTTGCTTCAATTTAATTATCTATTTAAGTCAGACAAATTTCTGATTGGTCTTTCCTATGTGGTTCTCTCACTTATACTTGAATTTACATTTATTCTTACCCTCTAAGTATTTCCCCCTTCCTTTCCTCAAAAGGGACGGACCTTTCCTCATGTAGGTAGGAGGTGTGGGAGGTGGCCAACATGGGAATCCCAGTGGGTTCCGTGTAATATTTTGGGTAATCTAAGCACCTCTTAAAATATATGTATATATATATAAATAACATTTTTGTAAGCAAATACACATATATGCATATATATTTATATATCATTTTGCAAATGTTTGTACGTATTGTGAGATTTTTGATTTTTACCCACAATAAAAATAAATAAAAAAATTTAAAAAAAAAACAAAAAACAATAAAGATATCCCAAATTAAATCCACCTTCCTCTTTGGTGGGTTAGCAATCCTTTTAGCCTTTCATACAGTAACTGACAAAAAATAAGACTCATGAATTTGTGTATTCTCCTTAGAATTTATTCTCTCTCTTCTATTGTAGCTGTTTAGAGACCCTCATATTCCATTGGTACATAGACTCTTGGAATCCAGTCTCCTTTTAGTGAAGAAATTATGCAATTAAATTCTCAATTACTGCTCACCTCTAAGAAACTGCCTACCATGTCTGGGACCTCCTTTTGAGAGGAGCTTCTATAGAAATCTTTTATGCCTAAGGGTTAGGTGCCTGGTAATAAGGCTGCTGGCATGAAAACTCTGTCCAAAGGAAATGCCCAGTATGGAATGCTGCTGGGCAGACAAGTTGGATCCTTTTATGGGAGCAGTCAAAATTCAGGTCACCATGGTAGTGGACAATTACAGTAGGGAGCAACAAATGGCTGCTGTAGAGAAGCAGCAGGATAATCTGATCCTCACTTCTTCTGGTGACCAGAGGGTCCTTAGAGCTATTGTTGTACACTGAGCTGTGTGACCGTCTAAAAAATAAGCTGATAGAAGCATGTTATGAATCACTGAGATAGCAACCTAATAGCTGAATGGTATCATACAATTTCATGCTCGTGAATACATTGTGTTTACATTTTCATTACCAAGTAAAGGCCAGTTGAGAAAAGTGTCAGGAGTATTGAGTCATCACACAGCAAGCTAAATTCAAAAAAACCTTTGCCACAGCAGTCACTACCACCTTGTGTTGCAAGGAGATTGTTCAAGGATGAATAAGGGCCCCTACAGATATTTAAGTCCTAATCCCTGGAACTTGTGAATGCTAGTTTATAGAGACTTTGCAGGTATGCTTAAGTTAAGGATCTTGAGATAAGGAGATTATCTTGGAATATCTGGTTGAGCCCTAAATGCAATCATAAGTGTCCTCATAAGAGGGAGAAAGGAGGGAGATTTCTCTACAGAGACAGAAGAGAAGGCAACATGATGACTAAGCAGAGAGAGATTTGAAGATGCTACATAGCTGGCTTTAAAGATGGAGAAGAGGGAGGGCCATGACAAACGCAGGGAATGCAGTTCTAGAAACTGAAAAGGCAAGGAAACAGATTCTTCCCTGGAGCCTCCGGAGGGAATATGACCCTGCCAACACTTTGGGTTCAGCCTGGTGAAACAATTTCAGACCTTTGACCTCCAGAGTTGTAAGAGAATAAATATGTGTTGTTTTAAGCCACCTTCTCCATGATTATTTGTCATAGCAGCAATTAGATGCTAATAAGGAGATGTACTGTGCATATCACATCTCAATGCAGTAATAAAAGTAGGAGATGCCATTACAGTTTTTCTTTTCCTCACCAATAACTGGTTTTGTACCTATGTAATGTAGATTTCAAGAAATTGACAGTCAAGGATTGCTCCTGGCAAAGTTTTGATTCAACTATTAAGCAAATTCTTGAAATTACTAGTATTAATGTTAAGTGGCATTGCATTGATATTAATGAGGTTAAAAAATGTATACATATATAAAAACTGACTGAAATTATGTCTTTCAAATCTTTCTATTAGTTAGCTAGTTTTTTAAATTGTGGGAACATATATACAACACAAAATTTCCCAGTTTCACCACTTTCATGTGTGCAATTTAGTGTTATTAATTGCATTCACAATATTGTGCTTCCAACACCATCCATCATCCATTACCAAACCTTTCTCATCAACTCAAACAGACAACTATTATTTTGTCTGAATAGAACAGTAGTATGTATCACATTAAATTAATGTTGTTAATTTAAATCTGTATTGGTGTGGTTTAGTTACTATTTTTTTTTTATTTTTAATTTTTTTAAAAGATACTTAGATTACATGAATGTTACACAAAAAATATAGGGATTCCCATACACCCCACCTCACATACCTCCCACAACCTCCCACATACACATCCTTCAGTAGTGTGGCACATCCATTGCAATTGATAAATACATGCTGGGGTTTTGCCACTAAGCATGGACCATAGTTCACATTGTAGACCACACTCTCTCCCACACAGTTCTGCATGTTATATGATGATATAAAATGTACTGTATCTGTCATTGCAATGTCACTCAGGATGATTCCCAAGTCCCAAAAAAGCCCCAGTGTTACAACTGCTTTTCCCTCTCCCTGCCCCCAGAGCTTCCAGTGGCCACTGGCTCCACATCAATGTTATAATTTCTTCTATTGCTTGAGTCACAATATGTCTATAGTAGAATACCAGTAAGTCCACTCTAGTCCATAGCTCTTCCCCCAATCCTGAAGATTCTGGGATGGTGATGTCCATTCTACCTCCAACTGAGAGGGAGCTTATATCCCATGGGGAAGATAGATGGGACTATCCTACCTGCAGCTGCAGACTCTCTCCATTCCCTGGGACGGCTGTTGTCCATCATCATCTCCCTGCCAGTTGTTCTGGGTGAGTCCAATGAGCTATAGAGTAGGTGTTGCAACTCTGCTGAGATTCTGGGCCCAGCTGGCACATGAACAGCCCAAAGACTCAAGTCTCTGGACATACAACTACAAACTCCATTTTATTTGTAAATTTGTTGTATTTTTATTTAATTATTTTTAATTTATAAGAGCTATTAACCCAAGTAGTTTAGTCCTAGTCTTATCTTTGAACATATTTAAATGAACACCAGACTCTGAAACATTTGTTTTTCCTGTAAAAGCTATTTTAGAGCTACTAGATTGAGAAACATTATACAATGTCTTTTTGAGGCTTAGCTATGCAAGGCCTTTCTGTTCCTCCATGCTTTCCCATGTACCTTTTTCTCTCCAATAAGCTTCCATTAATAGACTATGTCTTTTGAAACCTAATAAAACCTTATGCCACTGAAGCTCATCAACACCCCATCATTAAATGTATTCAGAGATACCTATAATAACAGCTAGAGCAATGTTCTGGGATGTAATTGGATAAATTCAGTCTTTAAAATTAATTCACCAATTGTGTAAGTTAAGCATAGTTTCCAGAATAGCAATATACCTACTCTGGTTGGAACTCTAGTAGTTTGAATAGGCAAAATTTCAGTGAAGACTATATTGGCCCATAGATGACAGTTTATACTATATGTAGCAGTTTGACAGTTTGATATAGTTATGAATTCCAAATACAGATATTGGATTATGTTTGTAAACTGGTTTGTTAATCTGGGCATGATTAAGTTATGATTAGGGCATTTATTGACTGGGCCATGTCAGAAGGGCGTTGAGCCCCACCCCTTGGTGGGTAGGGTCTCAAAGATTAAAAAGTCATGGAAAAGGACAGAGTTGGAGTAGTTTTAATGTTGAAGTTCTAATGTTGGAGCCTTGAGCTGGAGCCCTGGGAAGTAAGAGAGCTTGGTCGTGAGGAAGGAGAGAAGACCCTGGGAAAAGAGATGAGCCGTTCTCCTGAGAGTCTACAGCTGGCCTTGTGGAGGAAACAGAGGAGCTGAGCCTGGAGAGAAACAGAGCCCCGGGAAGAGAGGAATCTAAGACGCCTGAACCCTGGCAGCAACTGTCTTGCTCCAATACATGGCAATGGAGTTTGGTGAGGGAAGAAACTTACGCTTTATGGCCTGGTAACTGTGGACTTCTACCCCAAATAAACACGCTTTATAAAAACCAACCGATTTCTGGTATTTTGCATCAGCATCCTTTTGGCTGACTAATACACTATATAAACTTAACAAATAAGAAACAATAACTAATAGATGGTGTTGATAGATGTCAGAAATATAAACTACTTAAGTCTTACTCATCTCTGAAAATGCCACTGCTTTGTTACCTCCTTCAGAAAGCCACTAATGGACATGGTGCTCCCCCTTATTCTCACAGGGTACCTGTCCTTCCTCTGTTCTTATTATCTCAGTACTTGTTTTCCCACTAGAGGATATGTCCTGGTTTTCCATTCAGCTATGTAAAATACCACACAATGAGTTAGCTTACCAACAGGAATTTATTGGCTCCTAGAATCCTTGAAGTCCAAAATCAAGGCTTGAACAAGGTGATGCTTTCTCCTTGGTATCTGTGGTGTTCTGGGGCTGGTTTGCTGCAATCCTTGGGGTTGCTTGGCTTGCATCTCTTCTTCCTGCCACATGGTGACCTTTCTCTCCTTGAGTTGGCTCTTTATGTTTCCACTGTCTTCCAACTTCTTCCTGTGTGGCCTTCTCCATCTTCCAGATTCCAGTTTCTTCTTTTTCTAAGGTCCCCAGTGATATGAATTAAGACCCACCCTCATTCAGTTGGGCCATGCCTTAACTGAAAACAGCACCTTCAAGAAGTCCTATGGATGTTCACATCCACAGGAATGTGGATTAAGATTAAGAGCATGTTTAAATTGGGATACATAATTTAATCTACCACAGGTAGGGATTAGCTTTTTGTTTGTTTTTATTTAATCTCTCTATATCCACTGCCTCAGAGGTAGAGACTTGTTTCCCCTCACCCATAACCCATATCAGCATGTCTAGTATATAGAAAGTGCTCAATGTTTGTTGATAAGAATCTAGCTCCTGCAAGTGCTATATTCTGGAAGGAGGTGCTGTGGCAGTTTGATATGATTTATGAATTCCAAAAATAGATATTAGATTATATTTGTAAACTGGTCTCTTCCTCTGGGCACAATTAAATTATGATTAGGGCTTGGATTGAGCCACATCAGTAGGACGTTGAGTCCCCGCCCTCTTGGTGGCGGGGACTCACAGAGAAACTGCACTGCAGAGAAGGGAGGTTGGAGTTTTGAGCTGGAGCCTGGGAAGTAAACACATGGGAGAGAGCAGAGCAGCTGAGCTGGGAGAGAATCCAGCCCCTGGGAGAGAGACAAAGCCTAGAGAGCCTGATAGTCTACAGCTGATCTTGTGGAGAGACCAAAGCAGCTGAGCCTGGAAAGAAATGAGCCCCAAGAAAGAGACGAGACTTATCTCAGCCTACTGCTGATACTGGAAGAAGTTGGGACCATGGAGTCTTAAGAAGAAGAGGAAGGCTGAACATTGGCAGCCATCTTGCTCCAAAACGGGGCAACAGACTTTGGTGAGGGAAGTAACTTATGGTCTAGTAACTGTAAGCTCCTACCCCAAATAAATACCCTTTATAAAAGCCAACAAATTTCTGGTATTTTGTATCAGCACCCCTTTGACTGACTAATACAAGTGCACATTTTTTTTCATGGTTTCACTGTATATTTATTTTTAAAGAAAAAGAAAAACAAAAGCTGGGCAAACCCATGTTGTCCAGGCAAATAAATGCAAATCTTTCTGTCATGAACCATATTATAATCTTGTATGTAAAATTTTAAATTAAAGTTATTTCTATATGCCCTGTGTTGTCTGATTTGATTAAAACACCACTTATGTATGGCACAACCCTTTCTTAAGCCAAAATAAAACCAAAAATTAAGAAACAAAATTTTACTTTACAATGTTAGATAAAAACACAAGTATATAACCGGCAAGATGGCCGCAGAGTAAAGAGCTCTGAGAATCAGCTCCTGTTACGGGGCAGTTGGTGATCAGCCACAACTAACTACAGCACTTATTTGGGGCCCACAGGAGACCAGAAGTGCATCCTGCAGCATCCTTGAAAGAATGGAAGGAGGAGACTGCCCATCTGCAGAGAAGATTCTTAAGTAGAGCCCTCCACACCCTGGAGGCCGGTGCCCATCCTCCACTGGAGGCACAAGCTGCCTTGGGAGCTGTTCCGTGGCTGGAATTGGAAGCTCCACTTCCCAAAACGGGGGAGGAAGAGAGGGTTAGGCACCAAGTTCAGCAACTGATTAATAAATTCAGCAAGCTAAAGTATAATCCTAAGAACAGCTGAAGTTTGAACCTGTTCAAGTAAGAAAGAGATACATGGCCACCATCTTAACTCCGCACCTGACATGAGGGGAAGCGGGGCTGACTGAAAATCACAGTGCTGGTAGGGATCTGCTTTTTTCCATCTAGATCTAGTGTAAGCCCCAGGCCCTCGGGCAGGGAGGAAGCTGGGGGGAGCTGCGCCAGCCTCTCCAGGAAATTACAGGCTACGCCGAGGAGGCCGGTGATCATCCTACTTTGGCAGCTCAAGCCACCCCAGGAGCTATTCTGTGGCAGGAATTGGAAGCTCCATTTCCCAAAAACAGGGAAGGAAGAGACGGTTGGCCACTGATTCCAGCTACTGATTAGTCAATCCAGCTGGCTAAAGATAACCCTAAGAAAAGCTAAAGTTTGAGCCTTTCCAAGTCATAAGGATGCCGATAGCCGCCATTTTGACTCCACCCCCAGCATGAGGGGAAGCTGGGCAGACTGAAAATCACAGTGACAGTAGAGACTGGTTTCTTTCACCCAGATTGGCCTGCATCCCTAGCCTAGGCTTCAGCCACACCTCTAGCAGGGAGGAAGCTAATGGGCCCTGCAGCAGCCTATCCAGGTAACTGCAGGTACATTTAGTTGGCACAGACTGAATAATTGGAAGTCTACTGGGGCAACTGTGGTCATCTTGGACCTGCACTACATAAAGAGCTGCCCACACCTGCAGCTCCATTTCTGCCTCAGGCAGGGGAGAAATGGATGTGGAGCTTGATCAGTCTCTCTGGGCAGCTACAGTCTAGGCCTGCATGACTTTGATTATTCCACACAGTTGTGGCTCTGTATCTACCCCTGGCAAAGGAGAAAGTGGGGAGAAGCTTCATTGGTCCTTGGGGAAATGAGGGTAGCTTGAACCTCCACAGCTTATAGCACCAACTACAGCCTTGGCTCTTACTACACAACCATAAAGGGAAAAAGGGTAGGAAGCCCTAAACTAAAGAGAAAAACTGCACCCAGAATAAATACTCTAGTAAGCCACCAACAAAAAATTACAATACACACCAAAAAAACAGAAAGATATGGCCCAGTTAAAGGAACAAGATAAGCCTCCAGATGACATAAAGGAGTTGAGACAACTAATCATAGATGTTCAAACAAATCTTAATAAATTCAATGAGATAGCTAAAGAAATTAAGGATATTAAGAAGACATTGGATGAGCACAAAGAAGAATTTGAAAAGCATACGTAGAAAAATAGCAGCTCTTATGGGAATGAAAGGTGCAATAAATGAAATTAAAAATACACTGGAATCATATAATAGTAGACTTGAGGAGGCAGAAGAAAGGATTGGTGAACTTGAAGAAATGGCCTCTGAAAGTGAACATACAAAAGAACAGATGAAGAAAAGATTGGAAAAACTTGAACAAGTTCTCAGGGAACTAAAGTATAGCAAGAGACGTGAAAACATATGTGTTATGGGTGTCCCAGAAGGAGAAGAGATGGGAAAAGGGGCAGAAGGAATATTTGAAGAAATAATGATAGAAAATTTCCCAACCCTATTGAAGGACATAGATATCCATGTCCAAGAAATACAATGTACTCCCATCCAAAATAATCTGAATAGACCATCTCCGAAACATATACTAATCAGAATGTCAAATGCCAAATACAAACAGAGAGTTCTGAGAGCAGCAAGAGAAAAGCAATGCATAACATATAAAGGATATCCGATAAGTTTGTGCCGATCTCTCATCAGAAACCATGGAGGCAAGAAGACAGTGGTATGATATATTTAAGATACTGCAAGAGAAAAACTTCCAGCCAAGAATCTTATATCTGGCAAGATCGTCTTTCATAAAGGTGAGTTTAGAATATTTACAGATAAACAGAAATTGAGAGAATTTGTAACCAAGAGACCAGCTTTGCAGGAAACACTAAAGAGTGTGCTACAGCCTGAAAAGAAAAGACAGGAGAGAAAGGTCTGGAAGAGAGTCTAGAAATGAAGATTATATCAGTAAAAGTTACTAAAAGTGTCAAAAGAGTGGTGAAAATAAAATATTACAGATAAAACCCAAATATTCAGGAATAAACTTAACCAACAATGTAAACAGAAAACTACAACTCATTGTTAAAAGAAATAAAAAAGACCTAAATAATTGGAAGAACATTCCACGCTCATGGATTGAAAGACTAAATAACACTGATGTCAATTCTACTCAAATTGCTATATAAATTCAATGCAATTCCGATAAAAACTCCACCAACATTTTTTAAATAAATGGAAAACATGATTGTCAAATTTATTTGGAAGGGTAAGGGGTCCTGAATAGCCAGAAACATCTTAAAAAGGAAAAGCGAAGTTTGAGGACTCTCATCTCCGGACTTTAAGTTGTACTACCTAGCTACAGTAGTAAAAACAGCATAGTATTGGCATAGAGACAGACACAGAGACCAATGGAACTGAATTGATGGTTAAAAAACAGACCCTCACATCTATGGTCAAGTTATTTTTGACTACTCTGTCAAACCCACCCAGCTCAGGCAGAACAGTCCATTCAACAAATGGTGCTGAGAAAATTGGATATCCATAGCAAAAGAAGGAAAGAGGACCCCTATACAAAAATTAACTAAAAAATGCATCAAAAACCTAAATATAAAAGCAAGAACCATAAAGCTTCTAGAAGAAAATGTAGGAAAATATCTTCAAAACTTGGTGGTAGGTGGTGGATTCTTAAAGGAGATAAGAGGAGGACTGAGATGGACTACTGATATTTAATGTATGTAGAAGTTTTAATTAGCTTTACTGTAAAAGTATGGAAATGTACAGAGTTGATGGTAACAGCTAGTTTATAAATGGGGATGTGGCTGAAAATCTTAGTCTAGGGATGCAAATGCCAGTTGACAGAAAGCTAGAGAATAATCTTGGGACTGAATCACACAGTAAGCGCAGAGGTGGATGAGAATTGTGGTTGATGGCACAGATGCAAGAGTGTCCTTTGTGAGCTAGAGTGGATGAACATCACCATTGCAGGGTGGTGGAAATGTGGAGAAGCATGGGAAAAATACAACTTGAGTGACCTGTGGAGTGTGGTTAACAGTAATAATGTACTATTCTTGCATTTTTGCCAAAGATGTACTGTCTTGATAATGGGGAAGTATGGAAAATGTGTCAAATGTATGCTGTAGAACTGGTAATAATTGGATGATATTATCTCATAATCTGTAACAAATATTCCACACGGTGTGGTGTGTTGATAGAGGGGTGTTGTTTGGGAATTCTGCACATGTGCATGATTGTTTTGTAAGTTTACAACTTTTGTCATAAAAATATATATATAAGAAAAAAATAGGGTGGGTTGGGGGAAAATACACCAAATGTAAGATAAGGACTATAATTAGTAAGATTTTGACAATATTCTTTCATAATTTGAACAAATGTCTCACGACAATGCAACATGTTATGTTGGTGGAGGGTTGATGTATGGGACACCTGTATGATGTTATGAATGTTTGCTTTGTAAGTTCACAACTTTTAGTATACATTTATTGTTTATGTGTGTTCATGTATAAATGATATAAATAATAATAATAATAGTGTGGATTTGGAAGAATACTTTGTTTAGTAGCAATATTTTGAGGATGCTCTTCAATCATTAGTTAGAAATGTTTCACAACAATGCAAGGTATTGGTTGTAGGGTGAGGTATGAGAGCCCTGTATGATGTTATGTATATTTGTTTTGTAATTTCACAACTATTACTATATACTTATTGTTTATGTAAGTTCATGTATGAGTCATATGTTTCAATAAATTAAAAAAAAAACAAGCAAACTCTATTCTATGCTTAAATGTTAACATGCTTCATTTTCTTATATTTTTCAAAATTCATAATAACCTAAAGTTCAATGACACTGGTCCCATTATTTCTTGCCATATTTATTATATAGCAAGTGACAGATACATATTTGTTGTCCAAGGATAATTTGGAGCACATTTATAAAACTTTTAGTTTATGGATTAACTCAGCACCCTCTCATCTCTTGGCTTCCCAGGTCTTTCTTGGAGTGATAAAACATAAATCCTTGGGGCCAAGATCTAGAGTTCCAGAATATTCTCAGCTATCTGATTCTGCTACAAGGTAAAGTTAGGTGAGAAAAAAGACAGTTGGATCTTTTCCAGGGTACCAGCTTGTTTCTTCATTTTTCAAAAGGGATATTAAAAAAAAAAAAAATACCTGTCCTACCACTCTTAGGAGTGATTTGTAGATTTAATGAGATTATATAATATACTGTAACCTACAAAACATAAATTGATATAATGATATCTACATCTTTAAGTTCTAGGAATATTACTGGAAGATTTGCGTATAAATTGTTACCTCTTAATCCTCAACACAATTCTGCAAAGGTTTTAATTAAGTGCATTTCACAAATGAGTTAACAGAAGCTCAAAGAGACTGGCTGATCTGCTAAGGTCAAATACCTGGACAGGGGCAGAGTCAGGATTCAACTCCTTATTACTTCCAAATAGAGGCTTTACTTTTCCTCTTACTCAGATTGATACAGCAGCATTATCTAATATCCTTAAGAATGGTATATGGGATTAAGAAGGAGGAGAGGGGAATCACTGCATTACAGCCTGCCCCTTCAGCACCCAGAGGAAAAAACCTGAAAACATCTATGTTTAAATTTTAGAATAGACTACAGAAGGAGATACACTTTTAAGAGGAGGTACTTTCTCAGGGGCAACTCGACAAATGTCAAGCCTTCTAAACTGCCATCAAGAAAAGTCTCACATTGGCAATATTAGCCTGAGAAGCCATATTAGCATTTACTTGAAGGCTATGTTTTGCAACGAATAACAGGCTACATCTAAAATCCAGTAGTTTGTATTCCAATAATGTTTAATAAAAATGTAAAATAGATTAATAATTTATCAGAAAGTATACACTCCTAGCTTATTACTCTATAGCAAAGAACATATTCTGTAGTTAATCTTTTTCTATTTTCCAATGATCTATGTCCACTTAACTATCCTAGAATCGAGTCAAATCAATTACCACTTTAGTTCTTCCAGCTTTCACACAGGAATATCCTTCATCTGTCCAAATTTTAACATTCCCAACATTCCCTTGTTGAGCCAGGTTTCACCGCCTTACCAGGTGAATGCTTATTTTAAAATAACATTTTCTCTGAGTGAGTTACCTTCTTTGAAAAGATGGAAAAATTGAAGGCTTTGAAATCAGGAGCATTACAATTGAATTTAATCCATATCTACTAAGCTCACCACTTTGTTAAAGGCTGCAGTATTTATTAAAGAGGAGCATGACACCAAACTTTTTTTTTTTTTTTTTTTTTTTTTGCTTTTACAGGGGATTTATTAACTTATGAGCTTACAGTTCTGAGGCCATGAAAGTGTCCATTTCAAGGAAGCATCAGGAGATGCTTTCTCCCCCATCTGCAGGTGTGGGTCATCAGGCACATGGCAGGGTCTGCTGGTCTCTGCCTTCTCCTCTGGGCTCCGTTGCTTTCAGCTTCTGGCTTCCCCTCTCCTGGGTTCTGATTTCAGCTTCTTGCACTCGTGGTTTTCTCTCAGCTTCTGTGGCCTTTTTCTCTGTGTATTCATTCTGTTTGTAAAATACTCCAGCAAGAGGATTAAGAACCACCCAGGGCTAACCCTTACTGAAGTAATCTAATCAAATGGCCTTTATCTGAATCTAATCTAATCAAAGATTCACAGTAGGTTCACACCCACAGGAATGGACCAATTTAAGAACATAATTTTCTGGGGTCCACAAAAAGACTCAAACTACCACATACCCTCATTCCCTAGAACTCCTCCAATCCACACAGGCTGCAGCTGACCTCCATTCTGCAAACTCTGAATTTCCAAAGACAGAACTTTATGCAGCCCTATGGCACAGTCAGGTTGTGAAACATTTAATAACATTATAGGGGTGTCATTAAGTGTCAAAATGAGACATACAGTTAGCAAGTGCTTTTGAGTTTCTGCTAAAAGAGAAAGACATCAGCAGGGGCTTAAGGTAGTCAGCCCAAGGCAAGTTCAGGGCATAAATCATTACTGTTGTGGATTGAATTGTGTTCTCCCAAAATACATGTTGAAATCCTCAGTACTTCAGAATGTGACCTTATTTGGAAATTGGGTCACTACAGAAGGAATTAGGCAAGTTAAAATGAGATCATACTGGAGTAGGGTGGGTCCCTAATCCAATATAATGGGATCCTTAAAAGAAGAGAAAATTTGTACACTGCTCGACAGAGAGAGAAGACAGCCATGACAGCAGGAATTGAGTTATGTCATAAGCCAAAGAACACCATGGACTGATGGACTGATGGTAAACTACTACCAGAACCTTACAGACTTCAGAGGAAGCATGGTTTTGCCAAAGCCTTGATTTTAGGCTTATATTCTCCAGAAATGTGAGACAATACATTTTTGGTTTTTAAACTGTCCAGTTTGTGACACTTTATTATGGAAGCACTAGCAAACTAAGATAGCAACTATGGGACTGCTGACTTGGGTACGGTACAGCCATGGAGGACTCTGAGCAACCAAGGCAGCTTGAGCATCATCAGGAGGAGAAGAGGAGGAATAACCAACAACGAGAAAAGAGAAGCAAGAGGACGTTAGAGTCTCCTGCTCACAATTACTCTTACTTTTTTATTTGGTTCAAAACTATATGTATAAATTGGTATTACTCATATTGCAATTTACTTTGTTTCTTTTTTTTTTTTTAAAAAAAAGATTTATTTATTTATTTCTTCCCCCCTTGTTGTTTGCACTCACTGTCTCCTTGGCTGCTGCTGCTTCTTTTTAGGAGGCATGGGGAACGGAACCCAGGACCTCCCATGTGGTAGGCGGGCTCCCAACTGCTTGAACCACATCTGCTTTCCTGTTTCTTTTTTAAAGGCTTTGTTTGAATTCGTAGCTGCTAAACCCAATATGTAATACAATGGGCTGGCTTAACAAGAGGAATTTATTGGCGCACAGTTTCAGAGTCTAAAGGCTTATTTTCCTCCCACAGTCAGTATCTTCTGGCTGGCTGCCAATCTTTGGGATTCCTTGGCTTTTCCATTTCCATCACATGATAATACACATGGGTTTTTCTTCTGGGTTCCATTGACTTCCAGCTTCTGGCTGCTCCCTGTGGCTTTTCTCTCTGTGGACTTCTCTCTAAGGTTACCAGTAACAGGATTAAGACCCATCCTGGTTCAGCTGGGCCACATGGGTTCACAGGCACAGGAATGTGGATTAAGGTTAAGAACATGTTGAAATTGGAGTACATAATTCAATCTACCACACGCTGCTTCATGAAAATCTAGTTTTAGATATTTGTTTATTGTCTGTTTCTCTCCACTTGATCACAATCTCCATGAAAACAGGGTGTCCTACCTCTCTTTTATCATTTGGATGCCTATATCAGTCCCTTCTTCATCTAAATGGGTACCTGGCACTTATGTGACCAAAAATATTTGTTGAATGAATAAGTGAATAAATAAATGAATGAAAAAAATGACTAATATTTGTGGATTATATACATGCTGACTCACAACACAAAATTCACTCTTCTGTTACTCAGAGCTATGTAGTACATAAATGGTCCCATAAGGTATTGTAATTGAGTTTTAGGATTTGTTTATTTATTTATAATTTAAAATTTTAAGTTTACTTCCTTACAAAGTCAGAATCAGGCCTGAGTACATCAGTGTGAGAAAAGCTCAGTGGTTCATTTGATTTTGGCTAAGAGGGCATTGCCCTGACCTAGCCACAAGTGGCCATACTTTTATCTCACATGTATCACTTTAATAGAAAATAAAGAGATTCTTTTATTTTTTATTTTTATTTTTATTTTTTGAGGTGCCAGGGGCTGGAGAATGAACCTGGGACCTCTTACGTGGGAAGCTGGTGCTAAACCACTGAGTCACATCAGCTTCCCTGAATTGGTTTTTTTTGTTGTTGTTGTTCATTTTGCTTGTATGCTTTTGTTTTTTCAGGAGGCACTGGAACCAAACCGAGGAACTCCCATGTGGGAGGTGGGCACTCAACTGCTTGAGCTACATTGCTCCCTCTTTTATTTCTTTTTTGCTAGCTAACTCACTGCCTACTTTTATTTTATTTTATTTTTAAATAAAACAGCATTTTATTTTTAATTGCCACATAAGAAATTTAAGCAAGTTACGCTATCTTAAAAAACACAACTAATGTATTTTAATAAAGAAATCCTTCCCTGCCCCCTTTCCTGCCCTCCTGCCATTCCCTTATGAATTAATAATCTCAGAGAAGTAACCAGAAAACAAAGTTTTGTGGAATCCTTCATTCAGAGTGCTTACATGATGATTAGGTTAATATTGCCTTCTTACAAAATGTTTTTCTATTAAAAAAAATCTGTAACCTTGATTGCTTATTACAAAAAAATCAGTACAAAAGTTCAATATATTGAAAAATACTTTTCCCCTCCCTCACAGCACCGTTATGTAAAACAGAATAATCAAGAGCAGATTGCTAATCTAGATGGAGAAATCTTCAGATTATACCTGGATACATGGTGGTTTATTTATGCTCCCTTCTCATAAAATAAACCAGGAAGAAGCATCTGAAGTGGTTGTAGAGGAGGAGCTTTTCCATCAACAGGGAGCCCAAAGAGCATCCAGTAGAAGCTGTGCAGTTATGCAAACTTCTCAAGTCGACTGTCTTCCTCAAAATAAAGAAGTATGGTAATCTTTACCTACATAAAGTACAGAGCCTTCTCAAAGCACAGACTATTTTTATATTTCCTTCATGTGAATTTTTAAGCTGCAAATCTGATGGCCTTAATTTCCTTTTTTCATACTGAAAGTTTTGTAAAAGAGATCATATCCATATACTTTGTTGCATATGTGAATTATTGACACTGAACTAACTGCACTGTTTGGAAAGGGTCCCTCAAATTTTTTGACATTTTGTGTGTGTGTGTGTGTGTGTGTGTTTAAGTTCTTATGAGAAAGGGCCACTGCCTACTTTTAAAAACTATTTTCTGGCTTCAGGAAAACAGATTCACAAGGATGATGAACAGAAAAAGTTAAACTTCTTGAAAAACTTTAAGCAAACTGTCAATATGGGTAGACAGTGACAATTTTTAGTTATGAAAATTCATCTTTGACCATTGGAAAAATATAGTGCTTTAGGGATATGCAGGAAATATGAAATGCATGCTAATGTTTGAACTGCACATATTTGAAATGGCAGAAAAATGTAGTCTTTTTTAAAAAAGATAAGGTTTTATAGATCTGTGTAAGTCACCTATAATGAATAAATTAAAAATGATTTTTCTTAATCAATTATGAGATAAAGGAAGATCTAATCAATTTTATTGAAAATGAGAGAATGAGTTATTTTCATAAATACCAAAGTTCAGTTCTTGGGTCAGACAGAAAAAATTATTTCAAGTCATATAGGAAAATAAAATGTTCTGGGACATAAGTAAGGAAGGCAGACAAGATTCCCACTGAGGCAAAAGAGACATTTTAGAAAGATTTTTTAAAAATCGTTGTAAGACCCATGTCACATTTTATTCTTAAGGTAAAATGCTTTCTTGCTTTAGGAAACTAGTCTAAACCTGTATCTAAATCTGTGTGGAATTGCAACCTCTGCTAAATGCAGAACAGAATATATCAATTTTGTCTAAGAAATCTTGGAATTAGGAATAAGGAATCTCCAGATTTGCCTTGAATGTAAATGAATGTTAAAATCGTAAAACTTACAAATAACAGCACTAACATTTGTGTAAATCTTTATAGTTTATGGACATTTCAAATACATTATCTCATTTGATTTTCAAAATAACTCTTGGGAAAATCAGACCACATTTAGCATTATTTTACTGATAGGAAGAGGTTAGGGTAGGCCCACAAATCACTTAGAACTATACTGAAAGAAGTAAAATCCTTCTCCCTGCAGCTTAAAATCACTTTACTTGGGAACAAAGTGTCTCCTTTCCCAAGAGCACCTAGGCTTAATGGGCAAGGAGATTTAACATTCAATTTACATTTACACTAAGATGTAAGTGAGTGATTATAGCTCCTGTTCTAAGGGAAGATTTTGGGAAGGTATAAAGAAAGGGTGGGGCATCTCATAGCTCCTGAAAAGGCAGGTGCCCTTTAGAGGTGATTGCAGAAAAGAAGTAGGAGCCCTTGCAGAGAATCCTCACTGTTCGCACCCATTGATCTGAGGCCACTCTATCTTCACTTTAAGCCAGTGAACATCATGTATGAAAATATATTCATGTTCTTAAAATTTTTATGTGTTGATTTTGAAAAATAATGAGTCATGGCATAGTTTAAATTTAAGTGATTTTTAAACTAAGACCTGAAGAATGAGTAAGAGTTAGCCAGGTAAGAAGGAGAGGAAAGCGGCATATTCTAGGGAAAGGAAGTAGCACGTGTGAAGGTCAGGAGCAAGAGAGAGCATGCCCATTTTTTCACTTATGAGATATTAATTTGTGATCCATTTGCATAGCTGTAGATGAGTAAGAAAGCACAAGAGCTATTTCTTTCTTCCTCATATCCTTCTCAGTCCTAGCTAGGCTTTAAGTTGAATGGAGACCTAGGGCTCCCTTTGTTCTTAGGGCAGAGTTAAGAAAATTTTGTGAAAGAACATAGTCCAAGCAAGGATATGGGCTCTGGGACACTTCAGATCGGGAACAGGACATGAAAAAAAATTGAAAGAGACTTCCAGACCTGGAAGGGTTTTTGATTTGGGGTTCTAGAAGTAGCAGGACCTGTACTCCCTCTCTTCACTGCATCCCAGGTTGGTGTCAGGAGCTCCAAGAAGAATGGCTGAACCCAATCACTAAAGCTCCCAGCCTCTGCAAGGATCTCAGTGCTCAAGTGTGGTATGCACAAAAATTCCTTCCAAAGAAAAATCAGGCTTGAACGATAAGGTATGGCCTATGTAGGCCAAAGACAAGACCCAGTGAATCTGACACAGATGGAGCTGAAGTTGACAGGGAGTGTGTGCCTTGGTCTTAAAAATGTGCAATTGTAGTACATACTCATTTAGGAGATGTCTGTTGCTTATCTTGGACTCAGAGATCATAAGATTTTAATGTCTGATCCACAGCCTCAAAACATTAAGGGGCTCATACCTATCCTTGTCTCCAGAATTTGTGGGGTTTCTGAAGGCTTTGGGATCATTGTTTGCTGCACTTCATACATGAATTGGAAATATTTGTTCTCACAGTAACTTGATGTTTTAGTTTGCTAAAGGCTGCCAATGTAAAATACCAGAAATGGGTTGGTTTTTAAAATAGGAATTTATTAGGGTAGAGCTTATAGTTCCAAGGCTGTGAAAATGTCCAAATTAGGCACCATCAAGAGATACTGTCTCATCAAGTATCAACTGTGGGCAGTCAGGCACTTGGTGGCATCATCTAAAGATGCTTTCTCTTGGAGTACAGCTGTGGGCAGTCAAGCACATGGCAGGGCATAATGGCAGCCTGTTTGTCTTCCCCTCTCCTTGAAGCCTGTCTCTCACAGATTCCTGCTATTCCTAGCCTCTTGGGGGCCTCTTTCTGTGCCTCTGTTCTCTGCTGATTCTAGTCTCTGGCCTCCAGGACCTCTCCTTCTGTCTCTTGAATTTTTTTTCCCCTGTGTGTCTCTGATTTCAGTACTCCATTTATATAGGACTCACCCTGGGTCCTGTAATCTAATCAAAGGCCCTTAACTGAAGCAATCTAATCAAAAAGTCCCTTAACTGAATCTAACCAAAAGGCCCCCCACACAATAGGTTTACATGCACAAAAATGGGTTAGCTTAAGAACATAATTTTCTGTGGTCCACAAAACACTCAAACCAGCACACTTGATAAGGTCCATATTTCACAGTTTTCATGGTCACAAGTAACAAAGACTCATGTGAAGACAGGGCTGTACTATGACTTAAAATAAGACATAACACTCATACACATAGCATAAGGTCTTTTCCAAGTACCGTCCCAAGTGATTTAGATAAAGTCATACAATCCTCACAAAGAGTGCATACGTAGATACTATTTACTATTGTAAACCATGAACTATAGCATAGAGTACAATTATAAATATGTTCTTTCATCAATTATAACAAACGTACCACACTAATGCAAGGTGTTAATAGATTCTATTTTAGCTTGCTAAAGGCTGCCAAGGTAACATACCAGAAATGAGTTGGCTTTTACAATGGGGATTTATTAATTTATAAGCTTACTGTTCTGAGGCCGTGAAAGTGTCCAAATTAATGAATCATCAGGAGATGCATTCTCCTCTAGCTGCAGCTATGGATGATCAGGCACATGGCAGCATCTGCTGGTTTCTGCCTTCTCCTCTGGGATCCATTGCCTTCAGCTTCTGGCTGCTCCTTCTGTGGTTTTCTCTTTCCTGGGTTCCATTGATTTCAGCTTTTTACTCTTATGGATTTCTCTCTCAGCTTCTGTGGGTTCCTCTCTGAGCTCCTGGGTCTTTTCTCTATGTTTTCATTCTGTTTATAAAGGACTCTAGTAAGAGGTTTAAGACCTACCCTGGGTCCTGCCTTACTGAAGTAATTAATCAAAAGGAAATTCCCACCTACAATAGGTTTATACCCATAGGAATGGACTAGCTTTAAGAATAGCATTTTCTATGTGAATATTCTCGCTGACCTGATTTTGTAATAATCAGGGTAGGCTAAACATTCGCTATATTAGAAACCATGCAGGTGTCCCCAGACCTTGGTTTTCTCCCTAGATCTGGTTTTCAGAATGCTGGTGATAAACTAAGCCTGATTTATTATATGACCATCCTGTATGGGAAAAGACTGTAACTTTGGGTATCTTTGATCGACCTTGGGAGATATAGCAGGGGGACACATGTGGCTTGGGTGGTTGGGCGTCTGTCTCCCATGTGGAGGGATCTGGGTTCAATCCCTGGGACCTCCAGGTAAAAAGAAAAAAAGAAAAATATAGAAGGCACGTGGTGGCCCCGCGAGTGTGTGAGCCACCAGGCCCTGGGAACCATGCAGCAAGATGGTGATGTAACAGGATAGTGACACAAGGGAGAGCCAAGATGAGATGCATGGAAAAATCAGGAACTAAGGTGGCACAGGTGGTAGGATGCCTTTCTCCCACATCGGATCGAATTTCAGTGAAGACAGGAGGAGAAGGATGAGAAGAGAGGGTGGGAAATGGACACAGAGAGTTGCCTAGTGAATGGACACAGAAACAGCAAAAATGGGTGGGGGTGGGGGGGTAAAAATGGATAAAAGTAAATAAATAAATAAATAAATGAATCCTTAAAAAAATATATAGGGGAGGAAGATACAGATTATAGTTAGTGGTAATACTTTGATGATGCTCTTTCATGATTTGTTAACAAATGTTTCACAACAATGCAGGGCATTTGGGGTAGGGGGTGATGTGTAGGAGCCCTGCATGGTGTTATGCATGTTTATTTTGTAAGTTCACAATGTTTAATGAACACTGATAGTTTATGCATGTTCAGGTATGAATGATTTACTTCAATAAATTATTAAAAAAAAAAAAAGAATACCATTTTCTGGGGACCATCAAAGCCTCAAACTACCACTGTGGTATATGGGAACGCTGTAAGTGATGAATGATTTTTCTGTATATCTCAACTTCTCTAATGATAATTTTTAAAAGGTATAAGTAGATGCTTTTTTCTTTCAAGTATGACTATTACTCAGACAAGGATAGTGGATGAAGAAATGCATGCTCTGAGTAGGCAGCATTTTCCACAAGGAGAAAAGATGACACTGAACACCAATGAAGTAAGCAAAAAGTAAATTCAGAACCAAATTCAAATTCTATCACAAGGGGAAAAGCCATTATTTGTACCAAAGTTAAAACTAGACACAGTACAACTTCCTGCCTGGTAGAGAAGGGATAAAATGATTACATGGGCATATTTTGCCCCGTTCTTTCTGGGAAGTTAGTTTCTTTCTGGGGAGTTAGTTGCTTTCTGTGTGTAAATAAGGCTTTGGGCATTATCCATTTAGGATTCTTATTGAATAATTAGGATTTACTGCTGGATAACTTCCAGCATTATTATCAGGTGGCTGTACCATCCTGAATCCAGCCATAATTTCCAATGCATCTAAGGGGATTCCCATTCATTGTAACAAGCCAAAATACCATGCAATTGGAAATTTTAAGCACTATTATTGTTCAGTAGAACCTACTATCCAATTTATTTTACAGCAAAAATCCATCACAAAAGCACTCAGTAAATTGATCTAGCTTGGTTGGTAGGAGATTCTAGCATTTTTTTTTTTTTTTTTAAAGATTTTATTTATTTATTCATTTCTCCCCCCCTTGCTGCTTGTGCTCGACGGGTCAGCTAACCACACCGTGCAGGCGGGCTTGCCTTCACCAGGAGGCCCCGGGAACCGAACCCGGGTCCTCCCATATGGTAAACGGGAGCCCTACTGATTGAGCCACAGCCGCTTCCCAGATTCTAGCATTCTTGTATCCCACCCCCACCCTCATGGGCCCCAATAGGAATTCGTTCTTCTGCCAGTCATATTATCCCAGTGTTTTATTGCCAATTATATGGTTTAGCTTAGGCAAAATTGCAAAGTATACAAAGTTTGTACTAGGAGTCCTTCCTTCATTTCATGCTTACCCTCTCCATCTTCTAGAGAATCCTGTATTGAATTCTGCTCCAGGAATGCTCAGATAACCATTGAACTCCATTGGTTTCATGAAGTGGTGCCATGACACCAAACACTTATCATTGGGCTTGAACTGATCTTCTTATTGCTAAATCCACTCATAAATGTTCAGTCCTTATTTGACTTGATTTATCAGCAGTGTTTGATACAAGTTATCACTCCCTTCTTTTGATATACCACCCCCTTTGGCCTCCTGAACATCACATTTTATGGGTTTTCTTTCAATCCCACTGGTTATTTCTTCTCAATTTCCTTTGTTAGTTCTTCCCCTTCTCTCCAACCTTTTTTTTTTGGGGGGGGGGGGTTTAAAAGAGTATTTATTTGGGGTTGAAGCTTACAGTTACAGACCAAAAAGCATAAGTTAGTTCCCTTTCCAAAATCTGTTGCCACATGTTGTACCAGCCTTCCTCTTCTTCATAAGGCTCCATGGCCCCATCTTCTTCCACTATCAGTTGCATGTTGGGAAAAGTCTTGTCTCTCTCCTGGGGCTTGTTTCTCTCCAGGCTCAGCTGTTCTGCTCTCTCTAGTGTGTTTACTTCCTGGGATCCAGCTCAAAACTCCAACCTCCTTCTCTGTGGTGTGGTTTCTTTGTGAGTCCCCACCCACCAAGATGGTGGGGACTCAACATCCTACTGATTTGGCCCAATCAAAGCCCTAATCTTAATTTAATTATGCCCAGAGGAACAGACCAGTCTATAAACATAATGCAATATCTATTTTTGGAATTCATAAACAATGCCAAACTGCTACAGATGCCAAGCTATAGATGGATAGGACTATCTTACTTGCAGTTGCAGACCTTTGCTTTTCCTTGGGATGGTTATTGTCCATTATAATCATCTTGTTGGTTGTCCTGGGTGAGTCCAATGAACTGAAGTATAGTTGTTGCAACTCTTCAAATTCAGGGCCCAGCTGACCCATGGACAAGCCAAAGATTTAAGTTTCTTGGACATTACTACCAAGCACCAACTAGCAATGAAACTGGAAAAAGATCTTGACCAAAAGTGGGGGAAATTAAAGACAAATGAGTTTAAATGGCTAAGATACTTCAAAGTAAGTCAAGAGATCATTTAAGAGGTTACGTTTATGAATGTCTCAGCAGGCTTTCATTGACTGCCAAAGTAAATATTGCTTAAAATAGCAGGGCTCCTGAGGGCTTTGGAGACAACCAGACAATATAGGCAATGCAGACAGCTCAGGAGTTTGGCGCTTTGCCAGCAGACCCTACTTTGGAATTTATTCTCCCCAGTGTGACAGAGTTGGACTCAGTTGTGGTTTTCCTAAACATGACTCTTCTGCCCCTTCTATTTGAACCTAGTACTAGAGGTGATAGATGTATGTCCAAGAAACTTAAATCTCCAACCTTTTAACATTGGAGGGCCCCAGTGCTCAGGCCTTGTTCCTCTTCTCTCTTCTCTCTATATTCACTGTTTTGGTGATATCATCTGGTCTCACAACTTGAACTCTCATCTAGATGCCAATGACTTCCAAATTTATATCTTCTGTGTGGGCCTTCCCCCTAAACTTTTGACTCATGCATCCAATTGCCTACTTGAAATCCCCTCTTGAATATTAACTATGTCTAACTTAAGGTAATGAAAATTGAGCTCCATATCTTCCCCTGAAAATCTGCTTTTCTTGAAGTCTTTTCCATTTCACTTGAAAGCAACTCCATCATTCCAGCTAATCCAGATAATATCTTTCTAGACATCCTGGATCCCTTCTTTATCTCTTTCTACACATCCAACTTTACACATCTAAACTGTAAAATATATTCAGAATCCAATCACTCATGACCTCCTCCATGATGATTTGAATTTGTATGTACCTCAGAAAAGCATGTTCTCAAAGCTATTCCATTCCCCTGGGTGTAAACCTATTATAAGTAGGACCTTATTAGGTTACTTCAGTTAAGGTGTGGACCAGTTTGTGACTTAATCCTCTTACCAGAGTCCTTTATAAAACGGATGAATATGGAGAGAGAAAAGCCATGGAAACAAGAAGCTGAAAGCAATGAAACCTAGAAAAGAAGGGAGAGACCAGCAGACACCACCATGGTCCTTACCATGTGTCAGAGGAGTCCAGGATCTCCAGCAGCCAGTCTTTGGGGAAAAAGCATCACCTTAATGATGCCTTGATTTGGACATTTTTCTCAGCCTCAAAGCTGTAAGCTTGTAAACTAGTAAGTTCCCACTGTTAAAAGCCAACCCATTTAATGGTATCTTCTTAAACAGCTTTAGCAAAATAGAACCTCCAGTGCGAACATTCTGTTTGAGCCATCATCATCAGCTGTCTGGATCATTGCAATAACTTTGTAAGTACTCTTCCCATTTCAAACCTTGTCCACTGTCTTGGTTTAGCTTTCTCCAATAGCAGATCCTGAGCAAGGATTTGGGTATAATTTATTTAGGAGATGATCCCAAGAAGCATTATAGGGAGTAGTGAAAAAGAAGGGTAAATAGAAAAGCCAACAAAGGATGTGGAATTGAGCAGGTTACCATTGTGGGGTTCAGTCTTGCTGGCGACCCTCTGAGAGACTGAGTGGAACATGTCTCTGAATTGTGCCAGTAGGGTAAAGGAACTTTAGATAGTTATCACAAACTCCTGTCCCTTATTGGTTAAGGATTGCTACTGGACCTATAATTTTCCGGCATTTCTTGCTAGCTCACATGCCAGCTAACCATGTTCCTGGGGCCATGCAATATCCTCAGACAGAGATACATGTGGGAGCTGTCTGCAGGTATCCTGGAGGCAGAACAGGCAGAATAACTACTGTACAATCTTGTACTATTTAGATCCATTTTTGCCCCACATTAAAACACTGATATTTGCAGTGGTGACTGGTCACAATCCCTAATAAAAGTCAATAAGAATGTTAGTGGAACAAACTATGGTCCCTACTCCTGCATTTAGTCCTAAGGTTGAAATTGGATATTCATCACTTTTGTAATTTACCACCCATTCTATATTCCCCCCAATCGCTGCCAGCACTTCTGCTGATCTAGGTTACTTGCTTGGTGGAGTGTTCCAGACCTTGATCCTTAGAAGTTCTGAACTGAGCCTTTGATTACATTACCTCTGTAAGGCCATGGTTTCTGCAGTTATAGGTTTGCTGTTATCACCGGGTATGGAAGTATAAAAAGTCACCCAGTAAACCCGCCAAGTTCCAGACATACTCCCCTTTGCTTCTATTCTGAAGCAGCAACCCTAGATCTTCTTAATAAGGTTGACATCTCATAAAAATAGTAATTTCTTTCTTTGCTTGCTGGCCTACTGGTGTGAGGAACTTAAAATGACCAGGAAGCATTCATATCTTTAGACCCAGAGGAAACTTTACTGTATTACCTGTTAATGCATTCTACCATTACACATCAGGAACTGTAATCCTACAGAGCCTAAAGTTTGGGGGTTGGGAATCACAAAACTCAAAGTGGATCCCTGGGGGGAGAAATGATAAGAAGGGCAATTCTGTTTCCACTTCTTGATTCACTGACCTATTTATTTTAGCTAATAGTGGTATTATATCATATAGTGACTGTTGATTCAATGTATATACCCATCTTGAAAAACAGTGCCCCAATCTCATAGAGTGTTATTCTCAAGATGGCACTTTAGCTATGGTTTTCCGAAGCCATTCCAACAGTTTATCTCTTAGTCATCTTCCACATTATGTGGTATATGATAGAACCATTGAATCCTATGGTTACACGACTATTGTTGGACCCCCTTCTCCATAAAATTGATCCCTTGGAATGAAGTGATATTATGCAGCAACCTGTGTTGATAAATCAAACATTTATGAGAACTCAGATAGTGGTGTTGGTAAAGGCAGTGTGAGTAGTGAGGTGAACCCATATGCAAAATATATATTAATCCCAACAAGAACAAATTGCTACTCTCTCCAGGGTAGAAATTTTCCAGTGTGATTAACTTGTTACCCAGTCTTGTTGATCTCCTTGAAGGATAACAGTGTGTTGAAGGTCATCACTGTTGCTGATAGGCCTGACATTCGTCAATGGTAGTAACAGCCTTAGTGAGAGGGATGCCATAGCTAAGCTCACGCCTAGCTTTCATCTCTGCCACCATGGCTTCTTTCTTTGTGGGCCCATTGGAATGGTCAAAGACAGAGTTTGACTGATAATGACTGGACAAATCATTCTGTCTACCTGCATCTCCTCTGCAGTGTGTGCTTTCTGGTGAGCACTGACATAAGACTCCAGTCAGTCTATCCGTATGCTGATAGACTGCTCCATTCCTTCTCCCTGATCTTCTAATCTTGCTCCTTTCAGGCCCATGATCATCCACATAAGCCATTAGTCACTACTTAAGTGTCTATGTATATCCACTTCTAAATACTAATGATGGCCAAGTATATTATCCAAAGCATTTCCTACCACTACCTTTCAGGGCTCCCCTTGAATGTGGCTGTAGGTGGCAGCGATCCATTTTCAGTTTGCACTATTATATTGATTGCACCATCAAGCCAGGCCATTGGTGAACCAGGCTTGTGTTTTTTCCTTTTAAATCAATTGGTGGAAAATAAACCCTTAAGAGGCCATAGATGTGCGTGCAGGGAGAAGCATCAATATAGAGATAGCTAACATAGATCTTCTATTTATTTTTTACTTCTCTTTACTATTAACTTACTTGTGCCTGCTGGACCTGCTGAAACCGTAATCCACATATATGATTTTGTCACATGATATGCTGCTATTGCTCACTTCTGATCCATAACTTGGTAGATCTAATAATACCAACCTCATGATAAACAGCTCTGATAGATAGTCACTTGAAGTTTCAAAATCAGGCTCCCCATCTTTATTAAAGCTTTGTCACATGCTCAAAAAAGCAGCTGCCTTTTTAGTAGTGTAAAATTATGTCGCAGAGGGCTTGACCTTGCTCCAGAACCCTAAGGTTCTGCTGCAATGTTCCTATTGGGGCTTGCCAGAGACTCTTCATAGCATCTTTATCTGCAATGGGACTGCACCATTAACTCTCCAAGGTTATATGGTCCAAGCAGCAGAGAAAGTTGTACTGATTCAAACTGGTTGTAGAGCACTCTTATATTCTGTGCACCAATCAAAACTGGTAACAAAATACCAAGTTTTGGTATAGGATATCTCTCAAATCTGAAAAGGTCTAAAGCACTGTGTCTTTTTCTTTGTGTTTAGAGGTGCAATGTGTCATACCTTGTCCTTTACTTTGAAGGAATGTCCTGGCATGCCTCAGATCATTGGACCATAACAATATCAGTGCTGTACCCTGAATTTTTTAGGGTTTATCTACCTTTGGTTTACATATGACTCACCAGAGCATCTAGAGTATTTGTCATTTTCTTCTCACTAGTTTGATCATGACAAATAACAGTGGACTACCATAAAATAGACTTTATCAGGGTAAACTTGCCAGAGACAGGGTTAAGATCAGTGAATCTGTCAACAGCAAAGGAAAGAAGGGTACAAGATTCTTTGTCAAATGCTTTAAAAGTAAGCCCAGCTATAATTTGTTTCTTGTCCTTGGATGTCCCTGAGATTGCCTGTTAAAACCTTATTATGAAACACTCAGTGGTATGCTGGAGTCAACTCTTATCTGCTCTTGCTGAAGTGCACATCTCTTCCCAACTCTACATTCAGTGACATCACCGTTGGCAGTGTGAAATCAGCTACTGATGAAAAGTATTTATACCATGGAGAATGAACAAATGATACAAATCCAGGCTCCCACCCCCACCCCAATAACCGGATGTTAAACATTTACTAGCACACCACTGAGACCCTTTATATAAGCAAGTATGAATGGGTTTTGGTTTCTTAGAACCAAACACTTACTGACAAGAATCCATGTTCAAGTCACTTATCACTTGACCAAATTACTTACTCTCTGTGAAACCCAGTTACTCATTTACAAAATGGAAAGGATGCTACTGCCCTATTTACTTATCCTCACCATTTTGTTGTGAAGAATCAGTTAGATAATGACTTTATAAGAACATTTTAAAAGCTACATGAACATCCTATAAATATTTTATCAAACAGGGATCAAAAGCTGTATTTCTGAAGGATCTTATTTCTCCTGAGGTAACTCAGGTGTCTGACAGACAACTTGTTGCTTTGAGCTACTACTACACACACACACACAAAACACAACACAAAACAAAACTTTCCATGAAGGCATTGTAAGCCTTACAAGTAATTTCATAGAGGTGGTAGAGGAGCAGTTTTAGTCCATATGACACTTAGTCAATGACATAGTACTCCCTTAGAAATTTCTCACTTACCCCAAACATCTGTTATATTGGGAACGAAATTTGTCCTCTTTTTTCTGGATGCTTGCCCCTCCCAACACTCACTTTCCTCCCTGTCCTTTCATATTGTGCACATTAGTTTCCTTCTTTCCAATCAAATCTGGGGACCAACAGGACGCTCCCTTGAACCCTGCTACTAGATCTTTAAAACACATTTGTTTCTTTTCCTACAAGAGAATTCTCCTGCCAGCTGCTAAGGAAAGAGAATTTTCTCCAGATACTATACATTCCCCTGTGGAAATAGTTGCCATCCTGATATATCATTTGTAGTCCCTTCAGGTTGCATGAATGGAAGGAAAAACCACAAGATTTGTGGTTCTCAAGCTTCATAGACCTTAGAGCTCAGCCATTCATCCTGGGAGACGGGAAGGTGTTTTCACCTCTTTCCCTAGGTGCATCTTTCCCACCCTACTCCACCTCCCAGTTTGGAGAGTTCTTCAATGATTCTTGCAGAAGATGATATCAGTAGGTTTCTATTGCTTTATGACAAGAACCTTGGGCACAAATTTGCCCAGAAGAGTGGGTACAAAGCCCAAGCTGGGGCCTCAATTCCTCCAAAGGCAGGACCCATGTCTTTGTGCCTCTCCCTGTTTCAGTGTCTCTAACTTCTATATGTTACTCATGTCAGCCCCTCCCTCCAGGGTCCCTGTCCCCAGTAAGGGAAGGGGAGTTGGGGAGATGGATGTGATGGCAATTTATTGGCTAGGTTATGGTTTCCAGTTTTTTGGTAAAATACTAAGCTACTTGTTCCTATAGGGGTTTTTCATGATGGGATTCGAATCTACAATCAATTTATTGCATCTACATTCAACAAAGGAGATGCCATTCTGCAATGTGAGAAATCTCCTCATCCAATCAGCTGGAGGTCTTAAAAGCCAGAATTGAAGGTTTCAGAGGTCAGAAGAAAATGTTCTGACTCAACCTCAACAATGGCTCTTGACAGAATTTCCAACCAACCAGCTTCCCTTGGGGAATCTGGACTAAGGACTCCAGCATCATCTTTATGGGATTCCAGCCTGTAGCCTGCCCTGTGACTTTGGACTTCCAAGCCTCCACAGTTATGTAAGCCAATTCTTTATGATAATTATCTTTATATATGCACATATATCCTGTTGGCTCTGTTTTTGTAGAGAATGTGACTAATACAATGGGTAAATCTAACAAGTCGGGATACCAATCCTTCTTTTCCTGCCTTGATTTCAGTTTCTAGGGGACTAGGGTAGTTTTTGCCTCATAGACGCACTCTCCTTCAAGATGCCTATCCTTCCTCCAATTGAAACAATAGGTGATTGTTTCTCCTAATAGAGTGCCCAGCATGCTTGTTTTTCTGCAAATACCAGGGAATTGATACTGGGTTGTAACACCTGTCTTGTCCTGTAAGTAGACACCACATGTACATTAGTGGACATAGTCTAACCAAGGCCTAAAGCTTTTTCTGTGCATCTATAAGAGCGGAACTTATTTTTCCTCTTGTGGCAGTTTGGTATTGTTTATGAATTCTAAAAATAGATATAGGATTGTGTTTATAAGCTGGTCTGTTCCTCTGGGCATATTAGATTGCATTAGATTGCATTAGACTCAGAGGTTTCACTTTTACTTTATTAAATCAAGATTAGAGCTTTTATTTGACCACGTCATTAGGGCAACTCTGTTTGAGTCCCTGCCTATAGCTAGTCTACAGCTGTGGGCTATATAAATGGATGCTTAGTCAAAGAGAGGGAAGTAAACACACAGAGAGTTGAGTTTTGATGCTGGAGCCCCAGGGAGAGAGCTGAGTTTTTCTCCTAATAGTTTACACCTGACCTTGTGGAGAGAGCAAAGCAGCTGAGCCCCAAAAGAGACAAGTCCAGGGAAGAGCCAGGCTACAGCCGAGATCGGAAGAAGCTGGGACCATGGAGCCTTAAGAGGAAGAGGAAGGCTGAACCCTCGCAGAGACCGGCAGCCAGCTTGCTCCAACATGTGGCAACAGACTTTGGGGAGGAAAGTAACTTACCGTTTATGGCCTTGTGACTGTAAGCTTCTACCCCAAATAAGTACCCTTTATAAAAGCCAACAGATTTCTGGTATTTTGCATCAGCACCCCTTTGGCTGACTAATATACTTGTCTTTGGGAAATCAACTTGTGGGTTATCAGACTGTTGCTGGGGGGCTGAATCATAACAAGTGAACCTAGATCCCCAAGTCTGAACCAGTACTTCTCTGTGCAAACTGCCTTTTCAGTTTCGTAAACCAAAAAACAGCCAAATCTTTTCTTTCTTCCTCCTTCTAAATTAGTTTCATTAATGGTGAAATTTTGGCAAACTTCTTTCCCACCTTGCTTCTGTCTCTTAGAAAATCTGAGCATCTTCAGAAAAATCTTGCTGTCTGTCACTACCCCCAACAATCAGAACGGTCTTTCTGACTTTGTCCCTAGCACCTTGTTTGAATGCATATTGTCAATCTCTAATTCTGGCACATGGGCTGAGGCCTTGTCCCTGTAACTGAATGGTCAGAATCAATATACCAGCCTTGGCAAGTCCCTCTATAGTCAGGAAGCATTGGAGGCCTTGAGACCATGAATAATTCTGAGGGCAAGACCTTGAAAATGTTACTTTAAATCTAAAAATCCTCCTTTCGTGTCCCAAGCACTGGGTACCTTGAAAACACTTATAATTTCTAGTAACATGTAGCTTTGACTTTATAGGCAGCCACTGCCCAGGGTGTCTTATTTCAACCCCCGAAGAAAAGGTCCTGAATCAGCCCATCTTTCTCTGCCTCAGGCCTCTGATATTCCTTCAAGAACATGCCAACTTCCTAAAAGAAGTCCACTGAGACTAGGTTAACCTTCGATTTCTAGGCTGCTACTTTTTTAAAACTTTTATTGTGGTACCATATACAACAAAAAAGCACACATTTGAACCATTTTTCAGTGTACAATTCACAATGTTGTGCTACCATCACCACCATCCATTACCAAAACCTTTTTCATCTCCCCAAACAGAAACTCTGTATCTATTAAGCAATAACTCTCCATTCTCCCTTGCCCCGACCCACTGCCAACCTTTAATTTACTTTCTGTTAGCTTGCTGCTTCTTTAGGTTTGTTAGGCTTACCCAACATTGACATAATGCTGCATTTACATGATTCCCAATTAGATCAATGCAATCGTGAACCTGCATCATTTCCTTAAAGCTTAGATTACTGATCTCAGTATAATGTCAAGAATCCCTTGAGAATTTGGACGGGTGTTCCAAGGATTGATACTCTCCTTGGACTCTGCATTGAAGAGTTTAGAGTTCAGCTGGGAAGCGTACACTTCTAGCTCAGTTCCATGCACATATCAGGTCCCTGAAGTCACCTTCCGCCTATCATGGAATAGTGAGAAAAACACAAACAGAAACATTCAGTTCCAGCCCTAGCTCTACCACTAATTAAATGATGTAACTAAAAACATATACTTAAGCATTTGGAACTTCAATTTTCTAGTATATCCAGTAGGAAATAATAACAACTAGATTTGTTTTGAGACAAAAATTCAATAATGGGAAAGTGCTTTGCAAAACATAAAAGTATGTACCAGTGTAAGGTAATTTTATTATTATACAGCCTAAGTTGCTTTGGTTTTTCAATTTCAGTTGAAATTAAACAATTGAAATATCAATTTCATGGAGGGAATATAGTAGAATGAACAGTAGCACAAAGATCAATTTAATGCGGACTTCATCTTTTATTATGTGAAATCATTTAAAAATAAACGGCATTTTTACTCATAATATTCATTTAAGAAATATATTGGAACAATTGTAAAGAAGTGGGTCATTAATTTTATTAGATTTTGACATCATTTAAATATATTTTCAAAACAGGTTATATGTTTCTTTCTTGTTACAGAAATGATAAACTCAAGTGATAATACCATATAAGCAAAATTAAAGGGCCTTTATTTTATATGTAAAAAAAATTAGCCCTCTCCTTTAAATATTAGTGTCATAAATAGGTCTTAATTTTTGCCCATGAGTTATTACAAGTCACAAGAACTGCAAAGTCATAATTTTCTCACTTATAATTTATTATGATTAAAGAATTTTAAATTCAATCTTGCATTTTTATAATTAGAAATTTCAGCTGAGTTTTAACCTTTTCCTCCTCTTGGTTGTTACTGCAGCTTTGCAAACCTATGGTCAATGTGATTCAGCAACTCCTCTGCTTGCTTAAAATGACTTGAATTCCATTCACAGTCACAAAGGTGAACAATCACAGTACAAAGAAATCACCAAACAATCTTGTTTTCATTCTTCCCATCTTAATGCCGTGTATCACTGAGATCAGAAACACCTCCTCAGGGCAGACTGGACACATGGTACTTTGCCAGCCCTTTTCTATCAGGTAGGTTATGGAAATGGTCTGCTTTTCCAAATGAAATGTAAAGTTATTTCCAGATCCAGAGTCTAGAGCGCTGGTCTCTAGAGTGAGGGGAATAACAAAATATTAAGAAGTCTGTTTTTATTTTGCATCTTAAAAAATAAAGGATAAATTAAGTTTTTTAAAGCCATAAAACACAATTTGACACTGATGTCCTCATATAATATCCAGTATGACAGTTCATGAATATCATTTATAAATTTAAAACACACATACATGAAAAGTAGATGGTCATACATTTTTATAACTAGGTCCTTATTGACCTCACATTTGGAATTTACTTGCTTAGGTCATAAAAATATTTATGTGATGAACAGTGAGAGTATTTATAAATCTTTTCTTCTAATTTCTTCTCTTTTTCTTTCCCTTTCTTCCAGGCTTTCAAAATTCTGAGAAATTCAGTTCTTTATGTGGCATTCAGCAAAACAAAAGTCCTGTAGTAAGCTGACCCTACCCATGTGAGAAATACTTCAGGGAATGTCTCATTTTTGTTTCTTGGAGCTCTTAAGCTCAACTGTAAATCGCAGCACAAACTATTTAATCCCTTTTGTGAGGGTTAGAAGGATATACCATCCTGCTGGTAATGAGTTTTTCATATGTTTACGTTTGTAGTTAGCCTTAATTTATAAACATCAGCATTTGAATTTATATGTTTTTATCAACATCTATAATCAATCAACATTTTTAGCCTCTGTGGCAGATATTCTAGTCAGATGGTCCAAACATCATTCCCAAATCCCTTCACCCTTCCCCTCTTCCATTTAAGTTTGGTAAAAGCTAACTATTTTTCCCCCCCGGATTCCCTTCTAGCTGTGGGAATGGTCACATAACATGAGGTGTGGCCAGGAAGACGTACTGGAAATCTTCTCTGGCTCTCTTAATAAGAGGAATAGAAATGACTTGGTATCCATCCTCCTCGTTGTTGCTATCAGTGTGGTTATGCCATCAAAAATTGCACCAGGCATCCTTGCAACTATGAAATGCTAAGCTGGAGAAAAAGGTCAAGAGAATTGTACAGACACCTGTCCTGACATGTCATCAAGCAGTCTTCTAGCTCTAGAATTGTTATGAGAAAAATAAATCCCTCTGTGAGTTGGATTTCTCTGTTACCTGCAGCCAAATGCATTTAACAACATAGCCTCCCTATAAACCAGACAATAGTTTGCTTTCCGTTTGCTACACGCTCTTCTCATCGTTCCCCATGTTCAAATTAGCTTTGGTAAATATCGGCACTCATTGAGGTATCTTCACTTACTATTGTTAATTGAATTTTTTTCTCTTGCTCAAGTGTATCTTTAGGAATTAATTCTCAGAAAGAACGCGTCAGTGGTAACCTTTTGGAAACCCACATGTCTGCAAACTATCTTTATTTTGCTCTCACATTAAATTGATTGGGTACAAAATTCTAGATTTGACATAGTTTTCTCTCAGAACTTTGAAGTGATTACCCTACCATCGTCTAGCTTTCACTGTTAGCAATGACGAGCTGGCCACTGTCACTACAGCCGGTCCCCACTGGCTGCGCGGCTCGCCTGCAGGAGGCGCCGCCTACATTTCAGCCTGTGCGCTGGGCACCTCAGGAGCACCGTGCGGAGTGCTCCTCTGCGGTTGTGAAACGGCCGCGTCCCGGAGCCTGACACTGATTTGATTTTCATTCCTTCGTAGATTCGTGTTTGTTTTCGTTCTGAAAGTCTTTAAAAGTTTCTCTTTATTCTCTGAAATATGTGTAGGATGTGTCTAGCTGTGAGTCTTTTTACATCATCTGGCAGGTGGTAAACCTTTTTGGCTTTGGGAACTCCCCTTCTTCTCAGCTTTTTCTCCTCCCTCCTTACTGTTCTTCTCGTTACTCTCTTCTTTCCCCTCTTACTCTCCTCTCCTTCTTTTAAATAAAATTTCCTCCCTTCCATTTCCTCTGTTCTCTCTGGTATGCTTGTGGGAACATCTGAATGTACACTCCAGTCTTACTTTCTCTGTTGTACTTTCTGCCTCTATCTTCCTGAGCTACATTCTCAGAGAATCACTTAACTCAGTTGGCCTCCCACTAAATCAACCTTTGATTGTTTCCATTCTATTCTACTTCCTGCCTGTCTACTGAGTGTTTCACTGTAGGGATCATATTTTTCATTTCTATGATCTCTACTTTTTCTTTGCATAGTCGCTTGTTTTCGCTATTAACTTTCTTTTGATGTGGGTATTTGGAGTTTGGTGCCTCTATTTCTCCGTTTTCCTTAAGAGTTTGGTGATTTTGTTTTGGCTTTTATGTTAATATTTGAAACTTCCGAGTTCTTTCTTGGTACAGCAGCACGCTTCTGGCGATTATAGAGGAGGGGCAGAACATGAGGCCAGGCAGGGCACGCGGGGATGGTTGGACTTCAGGACATTTGGATGCTCATCTCTCCCAGGGATCATAAGTTAACTAGGACATTTCCCTGCTTCTTTGTGTGCCTCCTTTATGAGCACATCCACTTTAGAAATTAATATTCATGGTTTAGCTCAGTCTAGGGAGGAGTCAAAAACTCCCTTGTCTTGTCTTTACTTCTGCTGATGGCAATATGTAGATAACTCGTAGCCTTCTCTGTTCCTCTCTCCAGCTCTAGCACTCACACCTGGAGACCTTCACTAGATTTAGAAAAAGGTATCAAGAGTATTGCCTAGAGGGTAGCATCCATGCCCTCTGCTGCTTTTCTAAACATAATTGATGATTACTACTCTGATGATGTTTCGATGCTTCTCAGGCTCTTGTATTTGTATACTTTGAATGGGGAATATCTCCCAACTTGCTCTTATCTCTCCAGTCATTTCCTTCTGTGTATATTTTCTATGTTGCTTCTCTGTTAATATGATCCATTTGTTTTCTATCAATCAGGAAATTTCTATTGCACTGCTGACTCCCTTGTTTTCCAGCACCATGATGAAAAACTTTTTATAAGTATATTTTCTGTTATCTCAAAGAATTCTGGACAAAAAGGTGGGTAGATGCTGTGATCAGTCTTGATCCTTATAGTAATATTTTCTAAGTATAACTTATACGTTTGAAAATGTCATTTAAGCCAAAAAAGAAAAATCATGATAACTCCCCTACCCAGAGGCAACCAATATTAATATTTTGATATTTATCTTTTGGGGTATTCTACTGATATTTGTTTAAATAAAAATGAGGTCATGGAAAAACCTGTTGGCCTTTATGTTTAATGAGTGCCTAACATGTACCAAGCACAGGGATAGATGAAAGAGACTCAGACATGTGATGGGGATACAGAGAACAAAATTCCCTGTCTTCAAGTAGCCTCCAGTCTAATGGACCTGAAGAAATAGAAATATTACTAAATAGAATGGGCATGCTATGAGAGAGGTAAGCGTGGACTGTTCTGGAAAGCACAGAAGACATGGACTTCAATGGTGGAAGGGCTGTACATAACAGCTCTCTGGAGGGCTACTAGTGGGGGATGGTATCTATGGTCAGCTTTGAAGGATGAGGAGGTTACTAGGTAAAAGGCAGTGTTGGAATGGACTGTGTTTTCTAGGAAGAAAGCAAGAAATGGGAACATCTGCCATCTTAGAATAGATGGTAAGGAAGGATCAGATCATGAAAGCTTGTATTACATAGGATAAAGGGTATCATCTTAAATGCGCTGGGTAACTAGTGCAATATTTTAATGAGGGGAATTACATGGTTAGATTTGTGTTGTGGAACAGTACTCTGTCATTTTCGTGATGAGTGGATTGGAAATTTGCTAAATTGGGAGGAGGTATAGTAATCTAGACAAGAAGGACAATGTAATAGATGAGATGGGCCACCCAGATCCTTCTTCAAGGTGGAAGAATTTCTTCCTCAAGCCCCTGGGGATGCTGCTGGCAGATGGTATCAGCATTCAGCTCTCTTCTGAATTGCTTGGGCTGTACATATTTGCCTCTCCCAAGGTCATGCTCCCTTTCCATGACTGCCCACATCCAATGACTGATTGACGTGAGGGAGTAAAACTGCCCCCTCACGTCTGCCCCCTTCCACTTAGGTTAGGCAGAGTTCAAACATGATCCCTAAGATTCCCAATCTCTGATGTACACACACCTTCTCCCAGTTACTCAATAAAGGTATTGCTTTGAGGGGATTTTGCAGATATAATTAAGGTCCTAAATCAGTTGATTTTAACATAGGGCGATGATCTCAGTGGGCCTGACCTAATCACACAAACTCTTTAAAAGCAGAGAGTTTTCTCCAGCTGACTGGAGAAAAAGAGATTCAAAGTAGGAGAAGAATTTGATGTGCCATTGCTGGCTTGAAGATGGAGGGGCCACATGGCAAGAAATGCAGAAGGCATTTGCTGAAGGAGGCTCCTGGCTGACAGCCAGCCAAAACACGGGGACCTCAGTCCTACAACTGCAAGGAACTAAATTCATCAACAATAAGAATGAGCTTGGAAGCAGAATTTCCCCAGAGCTTGATTTCAGTACCCTGAGAAGAGAACCCAGCACTTGGGGAAGGACTTCTGACCTTTAGATCTATGAGCTAGGAAGTGGGAATTGTTTTAATTTACCAAGTCTGTATTAGTTTAGCACATATAAAAGTAATACAACTCTTAAATTGCTGTAGAACGTAGCCCAAATACACCTATAGGAGTTGGGAGAATACACAATGGACTGGACTTTGAGAGTGCTGAATCGAAGGGGGCACAACATAAAGTTGTTTATTGATTTGGGAGCACTCACCAATACACAGCATTTAATACTCAGGAAAGACTTTGGAATATAGTACTTTTTTTCCTGGAAGGTTGGAAAAAGTGATGGCCCACAATAAATGAGGAATTAAATGTCAGAATTGCTATAGCAGATAGTGGAAAAAAGAATTAAAAGGCGCAGAGAATTGGACATGCTCTGAAACTATCACCCTCTCCAAGCCATTATAGCAAGTGAAAAACAATATTGCATCTCCTTACAGGACTGACCGAGATTAGTGTCACCCATTAAGATTAAAGGGTGCAGGGGATGATGCTCCTCATCATATCTCCATTTAGTTTGCCAATCTGGCCCCTGCAGAAAGGTTCTGGAGAATGACAGTGGTCTACTACAAACTCACCCAAATAGTAGCCTCAGTTGCAGCTTCTGTGTCAGGTATGGGATCTTTGCTAAAGCATAGATCTTTGCTAGGGCATGTTAACATGGCTTCAGGTATGAAGCCTGAAAATGAATAATTTTTTCCCCATCCCTATAAAAAAAGGACATCAGGAAAATTTTCATTCTCTTGAAACAGACAAGTGCCCAGGGCTATGTTATTAACTCTTGCAACCTCTATTGTAATATAGTCAGAACAGACCTAGTTCTAGCTGGACATTCCTTAGCTCATTACACTTCTTCACTCTATATCATGCCAATTAGGAAGCCTAGGTAAGACACAAGCACTCAGAGGTCAGAGGTAAACTGTGGTAGTTTGAAGCTTTTATGCACCCCAGAAATTATGTTCTTAAATTAATCCATTCCTGTAAGTGTAAACCTATTGTAGGTGGGACCATTTGATTACATTCAGTTAAGGGCCTTTTGATTAGACTTCTTCACTAAGGTGTGGCCCAGGGTAGATCTTAATCTTATTGTTGGAGTCCTTTATAAATGGGATGAATACAGAGAGAGACACAGAGAAGCCAGAAGCTGAAGCAACAAAGCCCAGAAGAGAAGGGAGAACAATAGATATGCCATGTGCCTTGCTATGTGAGAAAGGAGTCCGGGATCACCAGCAGCTGGTCTTCAGGGAAAAAAGCATCACCTGATGAAGCCTTGATTTGGACATTTTCATAGCCTCAGAACTCTAAGCTTTTCAGTTAATAAATCCCCATTGTAAAAGCCAACCATTTCTGGTATACTGTTTTTGGCAGCTTTTTAGCAAACTAAATCATAAACCTACAAAGATTCAGGGGTCCACCCAGCAGTAAAATGGTTAGGAGCTCAGACATCTGGGATATACAGAGATTAAATTATCACCTTTTTAACTTCCTAACATGAAGAAGGTAGCAAAATCCCTGATAAGCCTCTCTTTTGGAGGTAAAGTACACACCTGGAAATACTGCACCAACCAATATAGCAGGTGGTAGGAAAGTCTTCAGGTTCAGGGCAGGGAATGTCTTTGCAGCAGATCCAGGCTGTGGTGATAGAAGCCCTACCTCTTTTGCCATACCACCTTGCATACTCTATTGTATTAGAGGTATCAATGATAGGAAGAGACGCTCTGAGGAGTGTATGGCAGTGGGAGAATCACAATATAGATTCCTATGCTATCTTCAGTGAAGAATTATACACATTCTTTAAAAAATATCTGGCATGCTCCTAAACTCCAGTAGAGAACAAGTGCCTGACCATGTGTGACAGCTTGAAGATCTTTTATGAATCCCCAAAAGAAAAACATTATGTTTTTGAACTAATTCATTTTGGTGGATGTGGGGTCTTTTGATTGGAATTACATCAGTGAAGCATGAGCCAACTTGGGTCTCCACCCTCTCCTCTTGCTGGGTCTGATATAAACAATGACATAGAGACAGAGACACGCAGAATTAAAGGGAGTTAACTTATTTTTTAATTTTTATTTAAGGTATTAGGTCAGGGATTGAACCCTGGACTTTGTATGTGGGAAGCCAGCACTCAACTACTGAGCTACACCAGCTCCCCCAAGTTGGTTTTTGCATTTTTTTTCCTTGTTTGTTTTGTTTTTAGGAGGTACCAGGAATCAAACCCGGGACCTTATATGTGGGAAGCAGGCGTTCAACCACTTGAGCTACATCCACTCCCCAGCTACCATTTTTGATTCTGCTACATGAGAGAGGACTCCAAGTTTGCCTATAGCTGCATAAAGGCAGAGAAACTCCAAGAGACTGAGAGAGGAGGCCTGGAAAGAGATAAGCCTTATGCCTGTTTGCCCACAGCTGAGCTCCAGGAGAGTGTAGATTCTGGAGGGGAAGGCAGAGACCTCAGCAGAGAACTCCTGCCTTCTTGCTTCACCACACAACAGCTCACTTTGGTGAGAAAGCATCTTTGATGGTGCCTTGATTTGGACAATATACAGCCAAGGAACTGTGACCTTTTACCCTAAATAAAATTCCCATTATAAAAACCAACCCATTTCTGGTACTTTGCATCAGCAGCCCTGTGGCAAACTAAGACACCATGTGACACCAAGTGACCATGTAGCCAGAACTGCCCATCATGAGCTGAGAAATGCAACACATGATAAGGTCAGACAGTCTATTGTAAGATGAAAGTGGTACGTCTGAGATTGAACTTGAGCAAGACTGGAGAGTCCATGCAAGCTGCATGAACAGGTAGCCACATGTCATCCATCACAGTTCCACCAGCACCTCTCCCTCAGTTCACACTTATGACTGCATATTGGGTTCTTATGACCAGTTGATAGAAGGAAAAAAAAATGTCCAATCTGGGTTCATAGACAGATTTGGTCATTATATAAATGTAAGCTGAAAATGGATAGCAGCTGCATTAGATCCCTACTTAGAGGTGCCTTAAAAGACAGTGATAAGGACAAATACTCCCAATGAGTACAGCATTGGATGGCACACCTACTTATCTACTTTGTGTTGAAGAAGACCAAATCTGAAATTAGAACATACACAAATTCATGGCAGTTGCAAATGGCTTGGCCAGATGGACTGAGACCTGGAAAGAGGTCTGGGGTAGAGGTATATGGATGGACATATGCAAGTGGGCATAGAGTGTGAACATGTATGTATCACATATAATACCCTCAAAAAGCATTTACCATGGAAGAGGCACCAAACAATCAGACCACGTACTTATCCAGTGGATATCACCCAGCCTTTTCTTTGCCTACACTAGTGCTGTTACAATGGTTATATGAGTAGATGGCCATGATGTAAGGATTGGGAGCTATACATAGACCTAATAACATGGATTCATCTTCTTACCAAGACTGATGCAGCTACTGCTGCTCTCAAATGTCCAATTAACAATTGACCAGCAGCAGAGACCAATGTGAGTCTCCCAATTTGGTACCATCCCTCAAGGAGATCAGCTAGTATTTTGGTAAAAAGTTTAATTACATTGGATCCCCTTCATCCTACAAAGGGCAGCTATTTATTTTGACAGGAAGAGCTAGACATTTTGGGTATTGATTTGTCTTTCTTGCTCACAGGGCCTCAGTCAACACCATACCTGAGGATTTATTTTGTGCATCTTACCTACATTTTGTTGGTTTCTAGGATCCATTTGATGGTAATGGAAGTGTGGGAGTGGGCATATGACCATTGCATCTACTGGACACATCATATACTGCTCCACCCAGAAGCTTCCAACTTAATAGAGCAATGGAATGGCTTTATTGTAGTCACAGCTGAAATGCAGGCTCAGAGGCAATACCTTGCAAAGATGGGACACCTTCCTCCAGTTTATACTTTATCAGTGGTTCTCAACTTGATTCAATTTTGCCCTGAGGGTATATTTGTTAATGTCTGGAGATAATTTTGATTGTCACAACCTGGGGGGCTTTCTATTAGCATCTAGTAGATAGAGGCCAGAGATGCTGCTAGATCCTATAATGCACAGGACAGCGCCTCAACACAAATAATTATCTGGCCCCAAATATCAATAGTGCTGAATTTAAGAAACCCTGCTTTAAACCAATGGTCTTTACTTGCTTCTGTTTTACTGTAGCTGAAATCCATTACTCTGGGATCCATGAATTAGTGGCAAAAGTGGCCCCACTTACCGTCATTATGAGTGGCCTACTTGACTACTGCTTCCTATTTCCACAACTCTGAGCTACATGGGACTAGAGGGCTTTTTTCCCAAAGGGAGAACTCTACCATTAAGGGACATGACAAGAGTCCTTTTGAACTAGAAACTATGGCTATTGCCTGGCACTTCAGTCTCCTTATACCAAGGGACCAGCAGGCAAAGAAAAGGAGTCACCCTCTTAGGAGGGTTAATTGACCCCAATAAGCAGTGGAACATAGGGGTGGCATTACATAGTGGGGTGGGGAGGGATATATTTGATACTTAGATATCCATTTAGGAATATCTTGGTACCTCCTTGCACAATTTTGATGGTATAAGGACAACTGCAGGACTTGGGTTGTGAGAAGAGCATGGTTTTCATAGGCTCAAACTTCTCAGAACAAAGGTCTGGGTCACACCCTCAGGAAGGATGCACATGCCAGAAGCACTAGCTGAGGCTGAGGGGACTCTAGAATGCATAGTTTAGAGGAGAGACTTTGAGCATCAGTTGTTTCCTGGGAAGCAACTGTAATGGCAGGGGCTATGTTTCCTTCTACTAATCTTCCTCTTTACTAACCTTCCTCCAAGGGATCCTGGAATCCTTGGAGGAACTGTTTCTGGAGCTTCTGTGAAGAAGTAGATTTAAGCATCGCAAAGAATAGACTTTAGTGATGCTGTGACGCCCCACCAAAATCCTCCTATTTAGTCTCCCATCTGGGAATACTGCCAACGAACAGCCTTTAGTTGCTAGACATCTTTGAAATTACCTGGGCTGAAGGGAGAGGCCTCTTCCCAGGCCACGCCCCTTTCCCAGGATGATCCAAGTTCAATGACTTGTTAATGTGAGGCACAAAGGCCTTAACTCCCTGCCCAATCTAGCATAAATCTGAAGGGCAGTCTCAATTCCAGAGTTCCTTCTGGGGTCTGCTGAAGTTCTTCTTGAGAATGCATCACAGCCCAACTTTTACCTCTGCCAAGTCCTGCTTCCCTTTCCTTCCATGAGTTGCCATCTTAAGAACACTCCCTAATAAATCTCTTGTCGATAATACCTAGCTCTGCTTCCTGGGAAATCTAATCTGTGACAGATTACAAATTGAGCCAAGATAGTGTCAGTAGCAATGGAACTTGACTTGCATGGAAATTTTAGAATATTTTAAAAATAGAGGTCATTACCAATTGAATGTAGAAGGAAAGAAAGGAGGAAGACCTAATTATAACTCCTAGTTTTACTTGGACAACTGGATAATCAATGGTGCATTTACCAAGATAAGGAACATAGAAATAGTAGCAGAGTTTGGGAAGAAAATTACTGATTTTGAATATTTTCATCATGTTTATGAAGGAAAATTCAACATCATTATATGTGTAAAGTTATTAGTTGAACCATATGAAACTGCCATTTTTATAGGTCAAAATGGTTGAATATTGGTGAATTTAAATTATTAATTATATATTGTTCCCACATGGGAAAAATTACTATTTTTATTAAAACTTATACAGGCCATGTAAGATTTTAGAAAGGTAATATCTGTCAGATTCAAAAGATAATCTTTTGCATAATGATATATCCTTTACATTTAAGCTTCCAAAGCAAGACTATAAGTCATATATTATTGCTTTAAGGCACATTAGGGGATCTTGATGAGGTTGGGAGCTCTGTTTTATATCAATTTCCTTGTGGAAGTTGAGAGGTAATTGTCATAAGTAGAGCCAGGAAAGGTCACAGATAGATTAATTTCTATGCCAAAGCTTTCTAAAGCATGCTATCTTCTGTCATAAAAAGGAATCTAGGACAAATTTAGTAAGCTGTGGTGTTGTCTATCATCAGGTTCATTTATAGAACCCAAAATGCCTACTTGCAGTTTTTCAGTGAGATAAAAACTGCAAACTGTATTATGAAGGACAAGCTCACTTTACCTTTATAGGCTGAAAAGTACACTCTACTATACCATGTTGTTCTATCAAGGTTGTAGAATGTAGCATTGGTTTGATATAGGCATCGAAATATTACTGGCATAACTGATTCAAAATGGTAGTTGAGGGAGTGAAGTTAGAAATAGGCTCTGTGGTGCCTCTTACTGTTCTGAGTCTGAGAATTTGGTGTCTATTCCTTCAAATAGAGAAATAACCCATTATAATTATATTAATCTCATCAAAGAAATACAAATGCTCAGGACTAATGTTATATTAAACCACTGACCTAGAGAGATAGAAAATCAAAACAGGAATGGGCAGGAAAAAAATTTAAAAAAGGAAAGCAAAACCAAACAAAAAACAACCACCACTTTCATTTAAAGGGCTCAAGGATAAGGGCAATGACATCACTCCTGATGTCATTAATAGGTGAGAGAATATAAATGAGAGATGTGGAGAAAGCTATTGATACACATATCAGTCAGGATAGAGTAAGTTATTCTGAAGTAAAAAAAAAAAGACTGAAAATTTTATGTCCATTGCAAGTTGGCTGGGGACTGTTCCCCATTGTCCTTACTTCAGAACCCAAGTTGAGCAAGAAGCCACCATCTAAGAACACTGCAAGTCACTGAAAATGAACAGAGAGTGATGAATTGCACACTAGCCTTTAAAACTTACTTCCAGAGTAACACACATCCTTTTGCTCACCTTCCACTCACATTTTATTGTCCAAAGCAAGTCTCAGGCCACAAAAAATTTCAAGGTAGGTGAGGAAGGACAATATTACAATGTACGTGGAAGGAAAACTGAAAATATTTGGTGAGCAGCAGTAGTAGCAAACAAAAGACTGCTTTATTCTTAATGAGTAGTTGAGATCAAAGAATGACAGTGTTGGGAGAGACAGTAGTAGAAGTGATAGGAATCTTGAATGGGCAGATGAAGAGGTATTAGACTAGAACATGGAGTGCTGATAAGGCTTTGAAGTTTCAGATACACAACAGATTTTTCTGGAAATGTGAGAGGAACTCTTTCTCTGGTACAGGTGTGTAACTTCCTAGATTTTTTTATCATCAGAGAAGAGAAAAGAAGCTAGAAACAGGAAATTAAAGGTTTTAAAAGAGATTAGTGTCCTGAAAGGCTCTGACTTATGAAACCCATTTCTCTTCTTGGTGACATTCAGTAGCTCACAGTGTGCCAGTTTTCATTCATTTCCTAACACCCTGCATTCTACTTTGCTTGAGGGCTACCTTGTTCACTGATAGTATTTTAAAATATAAAAAATGTTTCCATATTTTAATAACCAACTAAAAATGCTATATCTGGATTAATTCCACATTTCTACTGGCTTTGTTAGAGTTTCTACATTTGATCATGATTTATTAAAATATTTATTCATTCAGTCACTTATTAGCCACTATATTAATTTTATGGTTTTAATTAATGGAGGTAGTAACTGCAATTAAGAAACATGCATGGGAGATGAGTCAGATTAGACAGTTTTTGTCTATAGTAAATAATTATCAGCAAACGGCATTGTAGTGTCCCCCAAAAGATAGGCTGAAGCCCTAACCACTGGTACCTGTGAATGTAACCTTTTATTTGGAAATAGGGTTTTCGCAGATGTAATTAGTTAAGATGAGGTCATACTGGGTTAGAATGGGTCCTAATTCCAATGAATGATGTTTCTATAAGGAAAAGGAGAGGGAAATTTGTACATAGAGACGCAGACTAGAGACACACAGGGAAGACAGCCACACGAAGTGGCTGAAATTGGAGTGATAAATCTTCAAGCCAAAGAATGGCAAGAATTGCCAGGAGCCACCATTAGCCAGAAAGAGGCAAGGAGTCTTCCCTAGATCCTTCAGAGGGAACATGGCCCTGCTGACACGTTGACATGAGACTTCTGGCCTCCAGGACTGTGAGACTATAAATTTCCATTGGTTTGAGCCACCCACATTGTGGTATTTTGTTACAGCAGCCCTAGGAAGTTAATGTAGGCACTGTTCGGCAGATTATCTGCTACTTGCCAAAAATGTTCACAAAAGAGATGGAGAGTACTTTCTATTTTCTTCAGTTTTATATTTTATGAATAGAATTCATTCAAAAGCAAAATGACATAGTTATTAATGTTTACACTCTTGTTTACTGGCTGTGTTGACCAAGATCCTGTCATATAACTATACTAAGAAACTGATCCAGCAGGTTCTTAAATTTTTAAATTCTATGATCCACTTTAATGGTTCTTCAGAATTCAAACAGAACCATAAGAACTCCATTTTGTCTTGCAGTTAAAAAAAAGTAAATAGCATCCATGAAGCTGGTAAACAGTAAAGTCATACCTTAATGGGTGGAACATTTCATCTTCATAGCTAGTGTGGAAGACTTTGTTAATAAAAGTCAGGAAGGATACCAGAAAAAGTGAGAGGTTTATTAGAATCTTTGAATTATTCCACTACCTAGTACTATGCCTTTGTAAATATTAAAGTCTCAATGTTTGTCAAAATGAATTGAATTTAGAATTAATGTTTATATGTTCAAAGTTCTTTAATTCCACTTTGATTTCAAATTAAAGCTGAATTTAGGAGGCTTAAATTATTTTGTTTTTGGTATCAGTGTAATACTGGCTATATAAAATGAAATGTGTATAGTTTTGTATATATCTAATTATGTAGAATTGGAAATGTTCCCACCCCCTCTATTTTTTGTAAGAGTTCATGTAGGATTGATAGTTTCTTTTCCTTAAATATTTGATGAAATTCACTGGTGAAACTTTGTGAACCTGCAGTTTTCTTTGAGGGAAAGATTTTACTTATGAATTTAATTCCTTTAGTTGATATAGGGCTATTCTAGTTTTCCATTTCTTCTTGGGTCAATTTTGATAGTATGTGTCTTTCCAGGAATTTATTGAATTCATTTAAAAGATCAAATATTGGCATTAAATTGTCCATAATATTTCTTATTATCCATTATGTCTGTAAAATCTGCAGAGACATCCCTCTTTAAAACTTGATATTTGGTAACATTTGTCTTGTCTTACTTTCTTGATTAATCCAGCTCAGTGATTCTCAGTTGGAGATCATTTCACTTTCAAAGGGATATTTAGTAATGTCTGGGTGCATTTTTGGTTGTCACAACCAGAGTAGCTACTTGCATCAATGGGTAGGGGAATGGGATGCTGTTAATCATCCTAAAAGGCAATAAACAGCCTCTGACAACCAGGAATTATGTGGAAAAAAGTGTCAATAGTGCTAAGGTTTAGAAGCCATGACCTAGGTAGAGGTTTTTAAATTTTATTGATTCTTTTCAACAAGTTGGTTTCAAAGTGTCATGTTTTCTTGATTTTCTCCATGTTTGCCTATTTTCTATTTCATTGATTCACACTCTTTAATATTTCCTTACTTCTACTTACTTTGGGCTTAATTTGTCCTTCTTTTGCTTGCTTCTTAAGGTTGAAGCTTAGAGTATTGATTTTAGATGTTTGCTCTCATCCACTATGAACATTTAATGTTATAAATTTCCTTCCAAGCCAAGTTTTAGTTGCATCTACATATTTTGATATGTTCTATTTTCATTTTCACTGAGTTAAAATATTTTCTCATTTCTATTGTGATTCCTTCTGTGACTCACAGAATATTTACAAGTCTATATATCTATGTGTCACTCTGTTCATGGATCACCAAGTGTAAGGAGTATAACTTGAATGAAGATACTTGGTAGTTGAAGAACCCCTATTGTGGTTCATTGGACTGCTGGATAAGAGTTATGGTAGTGAATGTGTTAAGAATAAGGTCATACGTGGGGAATATTACAACTATTGTAACTTATCAATGATAGTTAACAGTAATATTATAGTATTTTTGCAGCAATGGCAAGGAAGATATATCAATTCTAAGGTACAACAACAGAGGGATATAAGAGGATATAGGACTTTTCCTTTTGGAGTAATGAAACAGTTCTAAAATTGACTGAGGTGATGACAGCCCAACTCTGTGATGAAAATGAAAGCCACTGAGTGTACATTTTGAATGGATTGTACAACGCATGGGACTGTATAATACAGTGAATCTTGCTGTGGAAAATGGACTGTGTTTAACAGAACAAATATGAGAATGTTCTCTCACGAACTATAACAAATATATAATATTAATACAAGGTGTTAATAATTGGGTGGGTTGGGGGAAAATATAAGATACAGACTTTGTTAGTAGTAATATATTGATGATGCTCTTTCATAGTTTATAACAAATATTTCATAATAATGTAAGGTGTTGGTGGTGGGGGAAAGTATAGGAGCCCTGTATGATGATATGCATGTTTGTTTTGTAAGTCCACAACGTTTACTATACACCTGTTGTTTATGTATATTCATGTATGAGTGATATACTTCAATAAATTTTTATATTAAAACAAACAACAAAAAAAAGAGTTATTGTAGTGGGAAGCCTAAGTAGAGATTTCTACCCTTCCCCTTACTACTCCCTCCCATACCTGGGTAATACAGTAAATAAAAAAACAATAATGCATCCCAGGAGAAATATCAGAAGACTTAAAGGATGCAAGAGTTGTGGTCCCAATCGTATCCCCATTTAAGTCACCATTTTGGCCCCTACAAAACTTAGATCCTGGAAGATGAAAGTAGACCACGGAACAGTCAAACAAGTGTTAACACTAATTGCAGTCACTATTCCAGAAGACATATCTTTGCTAGACCACATTAACTTAATATGCACAGGATATACATTCATTAATCTAGAAAATTTGTCCTTTTTTAAATCTCTATCAGAAAGGAGGATCAGAAACAATTTGTATTCATGTAGAATGGACAACAGTAATCGTTTATGGTGTTGTTCCATTACTAGGTAATCTTTCCTACCCTCTGTCATGATATTGTCTAAAGGAATCTGGACAACCTAGACATGGACAGAATGTCACATTGGTTCATTATATTGATGACATCATGTTAATTGGACCAGATGAACAAAAAGTGGCAAGTACATTGGAGGTCTGGGGGTCTGGATATGACATAGAGAAGGGAGATAACTATGAAGGTTCAGGGACCCACCATATCAGTTAAATTTCTAAGGGTTTATTGGCATGAGGCATGTCGGGACATACTCTACAAAGTAAAGTATAAATTATTGTATCTCACATCTTCCATCATTAGAAGGAAGCACAAGGCCTGGTAGTGTCTTTGGGCTTTTGAGGTAGCTTATTACACACTTGGGAATTCTGTTCTTCAGCTTTAAGTGGGACCCAGAGCAGGCAAAATCTGTGTAGTAGGTCAGGCCAAGATGACCCTGTGATACAGAAGCACCTGTCATAGGATTGCTGTGAAGTTTATACCAATAGGAGAATCATAATGTAAACCCTTAGGATTCTGAAGCAAGGCCATGCCAAATATAGTGGAGAATTATACACTTAAAAAAATATCTTTTGGCATGCTACTGGCCCTGGTAGATATAGTACCTAGTCATGGGACACCTAAAATAGCTGTGTTAGTTATGTGGCTGTAAATCTTTTTAAAAGACTTCAGAAAGGTTGAAGGATCAGAGATTTATTCAGTGACACATAGGACTATAAAGAGATTAAGGATATGCCTTATAGATCTTCTCATTTGAACAATAAGGCCTCCAGGAAGCTTATGGGCCTGTCCTTCAGTCATCTCAGCAGAACCCCAAGGTAGAGAAAGGCTTATCTCAAAAAGATTTATGGGTGTGGCTTTTTCTAGTAGGATAAACACCAATGAGATTCATAGAAGACCTAAAAGGTTTTGGAGAAAACTATTTTAGTAAAAACATTCAGCTTGCTTGAACTGAAACTGTGAGATAATAAATGATGTTGTTTTAAGCCACTGTATTTTGAAGTAATTTTTAATAAAGCTGTAGATAACTAATGCAACAGCAGCCAGAAGGGCCTGTAGACATCATCTATCCAAGAATCTCCTTCATTTTTCAGAAGAGGAAAAATGAATCCCAGGGATATTTAAGAATATAAAATATGCTAGTATTATGCTTGTGTGCTGAATGCTTTAAGATAAAGAAGTTTTCAATAATGTTAAGATTTGCTTTATTTTTCTTTCGAATAATGCCAACTCTTTCAAAGGTTTTAAAATACAGGAATTACCGAATTATGGAGTCATAAAGTTAGAAGGGAACTTAGCGCTCAGGTAGTGGCATCCACACAGTTTACAGAGGAAGAAGCTAAAAGTCTACTTTTAGAAATCTCTTTTGTAATTGCCTTCTAAAGAGATTTATGAGCTACATGAGAAAACCAGCCTCATAACTTTGTAGCTAACCATATTTTTGAAATCCAAAACAGTACAATCCAACTTAACCAACTACTTTATTCACTAGTCTTGACATTTGGCAATCTCTAAAAAGTCAAATCCCCTGTCAAAGGATGAAAATTTGCCACTATTGAGAATAGTCAAAGAAATTAGCTTCAGGCTTTGAAAGCAATTTCAAGAGGAGTTCTAAAATTGTTTTAAGCAATAGCAATACCACTGGAATAAATGTATATCCTGTCAGGGCAGTTACTTTGAAGGGGATACAGCAATTTGGAGCTGTAATTTCTGTTTTGTTTCCTAAAGAGTAGAAACACATTAAATATCAAGTGTGTAGAAAATGATGGCCTTCCATCCCACAACAACTACAAGAACAAAAATTTCATTAAAAGGTTTCAAACTGTGCTTCAATCTTTGCTCAACTTTCTACACCTATGTCCTTGAATATGACCTCTTTACAGTTTGTAGTTACCAGTTACTTGGGTTTGTGATACTCTTACAATGGGTTTTTTTCATTAACTATTGATTTCTGTAATATTTTCCTGAAATACCATATTTATAATAAATACCATAGTTTTATATTATATTATTTTCCTCCCCTAGTTCAATCCTTTTATCCTTCCATTCATTTCATACCTTTTCCTTCTCATACCTTAACAGATACCTAAAATGTCACCATTAGACTTCTATTACATAGATCCTGAATTGAAAATAGGTTTTAGATTGCTGGCTAACTTGGCTCATTTGTTTGTGGCTGCCTGGAATACTAATGTTGAGAAGATTCTGTGGTCTCCTCTGGTCACAGAGGGAAAGAATTCCATATTTTGTTATGTTGGCCATGATCAAAGAGAAAAGTTAGCCACATATATATTTGATGAAACCTCTGGGATGGATAATACTTTAATAGATTTTTGTCAATTATACCTTCAAGGAAAAAGGCTTCTACAGTGTGAAAGGGGAGAGCATGTAAAACTGTTCTGCATTGGGAATGGGGGATGTCATCACTAAGGGAAAATAATATAGAATTGCGGCAGAGATAGTCTAGACTTCCCTACTTCACAGTTTTATCCTGGTTCAGCTCTTATTGTTTTTAAGTGTTTCTTAAATTTGCTGTAATTGCTCCTTCTAGCCATTCAGGAATATTGCAGAAAGCTGTAATATTCGTATTATCATTTATGTTCTCAAGACATTGATTTAATCCCAGCTCCATTGCACTAAAACAGATTGATTTCCCAAGTAATCATCCACCTGGTCATAGCACATGCTGGAAACCCATGGTGGAAGTATTCTGTGGTATTCCTGGAAACTGAATCAGGAGGTTATTGTACCTTCTTCTTTCCCACTCACATCTGTGGTAGCAAGTGAATGCCCAGTGTTTAAATTCTACTGTCCCTTCACTTATGTCTGGGCTTCAGAAGTTGTGAATTTAACAAACCAAAACTCCTTTTTCTGTCTACAGTAATATCTAGGCACAAAAAGGTAAGCAATCAGAAAAGTTTGAGAACAACTAACACAGGTATGCTTTGGCCCAAACACCTGAATCAATACACGAACTTCTAGTTTTACCAGATTGCTTCTGCTTTCCATTTCCCCTTTCCCCCCTCTTATCAATGGTCTATGTTTCTCTCCCAACCTCCTACTGATGCTTCTCACTTTTTCTTATTTTTCTATCCCCACTTTGCCTAGTCATTTAAAACTAAGCAAAGTGCCAATCTCTGAATGAATCTGTAGAATATTGCTGTGATCTGAATCCCATTTTCTCAGTTAGCAATAAATTGCAATTCATTTCTCACAGCTTTCTGATATCACCTCTGACTGGTTCAAACTAAATCTTTACTGTATCCCAGAAATCTAGCCAGGTCTAGACTCTGGTTTACTTTTTTAGCAGCTTAATATTTCTCTCTAGGAAAAAAATTATCCTAATTAGCATTATAAATTTTTTTTCTTAAAATTTGGGACAATATTCCAAAATTTGGGATAAAATATATTAATTAAGAACAGAGACTTTTAAAAAAATCTTTATTGAAATGTCATTTGAACTTGAAGAAATATATTTTATTACAGAATGGCTGAATTTTAATTTTTTCAATTCAATTAAGGAAAAAATTGAAAAATACCAAAGTATGTATATTTTCTGAAGTCAAGGCTTTGCTTTGGTGTGCTGGGAACTTTTCTGAACTCTATGAGAAGTAATTGGATGTGTGCATAAGACAAATTACAATGCAAGCATATCAATCGGCTCCACTGAAAATATAGCTAGTTCACTACTGGTAAATCCTCAGAAATGAGTCTGGCAAAGACTCAGAACCAAAAGTACAACTTCTTATACCACTGAACATTCAATATATAAATCAGTCTTATAGGTGAGAATTAATGATGCAACTCAATTAAGCTTTATTGAACAGATTGGAGATCTCACAGCATTAAACATTACTTCTCTGTACCATGACCACCCTGCTATCATTGGCAATGAAAAACAGCAAAGACCACCACCATATTCCTTGAAAACCCCTTTTCCAAATGGAGAGTTTCCTCTTATTTTATACAATAACCTTGTCTCAAGATAGAAGATATGCTATGAATTATCTGGATGGGGAAAGAAAGAGAAAGCCCCATTGTGAACAGTTTATTCCTATAACACTGACAAAGAATCTTCATCCTCTTTATTATTAGGAATGATGCTGGGCATAGAGTAGCAAATTGGAAGCCATGCATATAGATGCTACATGGCTTCATTGGAAGCTCTCCCTTGTCAGCCAGCGATTTGTTTCTGGCTAGTCTCAATTTATGTGCATTTTAAAGCCACTGCATGGTCAGGAAAGCCTTTTAAAGACCTCCAAAATGGCATTTCTGTTTGTCTCAAACTAGAACACTGGTGACAAAAATGATGCTTTAGGATGCATGACAAATACACTGAAAGGGTGGGTTAAGGTGGTCAAAAAGAGAGTCGCTTGGAGTCAGTCTATAACTGCCTAAGTGATCATGTTTCCTAAAGGGCATACAAATATCTCTTCCCCTTATACCTAGGTTTAGAACTATTGGAAGAAAGAACCAAAGGAAGAAACATAAAAGGTACAGCCTGTGGGCAAATGTCAGTGAGAAGAGGGAAAGCCTGCAGGGAGAATCAGAAATAGCATAGAAGGTACAGACTATAGGAAAAACAACAACAAACAAAAGAACACAAAAAAGCCCCACAGCTTTGAGTCAGAGAACTAAAAGCATTAAGGCAGTAAGTGGCATAAAAATAAAAAATAAAGGGAAGACAAACTGAAAAATAAAGCAAACCTATAATGATTTGCACTAAAGGTAGCAAAGATCTAGTAAAAATGAATATATCTAGACACTGAAATAACTGCAGAAGACATCTGTCTAACCACAATAGGAATACAAATATAGACAGAGACTCTCCTAGACATAGTGGACAGCTCAAGTGGTAGAATGAATTAGGATGGTGTGGGAGAAGTAAAAAAGAAAAGCTGATCTCAAAAACAGAAGAAAAAAACTTACCAGAGATCCTTGAGAAAATCTGCAGATGAATTCTGAGAACCTAATAATAACATAATGCAATTTTTCCTCCTTATGAGAACAGACCAACAAATATTTAATTATTCCTATACAAGGATTCCCCTTCTGAATATATGCCAAATATTTGCCCGAAGGGAGCATGAATAGCATCTACAATTCTTCTTCTTAAAATATTTTGTTAGGCTTGACTCTCTTTATATTCTTGACTCTATAGATAGATAAGGAAGAAACGTGTACTTTTGTGTTCCAAATAAGGTAAAAGGAAGTTCTAAAACAGTCAAAACAGAAGTTCATGCACAGGGTATGCTATGATTCTTTTGTTTTGTTTTCATGCTGTTATTTCAATTTTCTTTCTGAAGTCAGAATAATTTCTATTGAATTTATCATTATCATTTTTGTTTCATATTCCATTGTTTTATATCAATTTTCTCTCAGTTCTTCAATAAGTAAATTTATATATGACAACAAAGGAGGTAACATTTATATTGTCCAAATCAGTGTCTATAATTTCTCATTTGTTTCATTGAAACATCTTTAAAATAATTATGGAGAGGGCCCCTGAACAACTAAAACTACATCATTTCTTTCCATCCCTGTTGGAGATTGAATCATGTCCCCCACAAAAGGCCTTTTCAGGTTCAGTTCTCAACCACTGGTCCTGTGGGTATGAACTCATTTGCAAATTGGACTTTTGGAAATGTTATCAGCTAAGGCATGCCCAGATGGAAGGAGTGTGGGCCATAATCCAATAGGGCTGAAGTCCTGATGAGCAAAGCAAGTGAACAGGGAAGGAGAAGCCACAGGGAGCAGCCAGAAGCTGGAAGTCAACAGGACCCAGAAGAGAAAGGCAAAGTTGCTGCCATGTGTATTGCCATGTGATGGAAAAGCCAAGGAACACTAAAGATTGCTGGCGGGCCAGAAGATACTCACCCTGGAATAAGCCTTCTAGCCTCTGAAACTGCAAACTAATACATGCCTGTTGTTTAGCCAACCCACTGTATGGTATCTGTTTTAGCATGTAGGAAAATAAAACAATCCCTCATATCTGTTTCTGTGTGGCAACTTTAAGTCCTAATAAAACCAGCTGAAAAAAAAAAAAAAAACCTCCGGGGACTCAACCACCAATAGTTCCCTGGTTTTAAGTTCCTGATTTTTATCACTTGACAGGAATTGCTTCTCTTACCTTAGTTCTGATTTAAAAAAAAAAAAAAAAAGGTCCCAAGTGTGAGTAATGCCCACTTTTCAGAGCATTTTAGACATAAGTTTATTTTGATAATTTTATATTCTTTTTCTTAAGAAGGACCCTCAAAAAAAGCTTCAGAACCTCAAAGCCTACATCAGCTACCAACTGGGTAGAACCTCACAGTTGCCCACTTTGAAGAGTTAAACAGTAACAGCTCGGGTGACTCAAGAGCCCACCTTTGGCCAGATGTCTGAAAGCATTGTGGGTTCTGGACATATACTGACACTGCAGAGATAGGGAATCAAGATTTGTGAATTCTTGTTGACCTATCCTTCCTATCTCATCGTAATAAAAAGAATCAAAATGTTGTCCAGACAAGAGTAGGAAGTCTTTCTGAATATTGGCAGCATTTAGAAAATTATATCATCCCAATGTAAGGAATTATTCCTGGAAGGATTGGGGAGGGGGTAGAAATTCAATGAAGTACCAATTACATATTTATAAATAAAATAATTTTATATATTTATTTTAATTATTAACAAATTAAATATTTTCTTTGAGGTGCTCGTCATGTTATTTTCTGTTTAAAATCCCAATTTAAGAGCCCTTACTAGGCATTTTATGTAGCAGAAGTATCTGGTATATGTACCAATGACTATCTGTGAAATATAATATTGCTTAAAAAAAGGAGGAAAAGAGTTACAGTTTCAGAATGACTTACGATTAATGAAGGTCACATCTCTAAGCCTTTAAAACTTTTGTAGAGGTGAGAATTGGCAAACATTCAACTCTTCACACTGGAGGGAGATGGCTAAAGTTTAGGAATAAATCAAATCTAGGAGTCATTCTTTGAGAAAAAAAAAAAGGCTAATATAATTAATTTGTTATTCAGGTAGAACCCCTAAACAGAGTAAGGAGGAAATTAAATGCTACTCAATACAATTATGGGATCCAGGGAAAGGTGAAGGTAGAAATGTCTTGATAATTAAAATGATTTTATCAAAATTGTATTCATCTGGTGCCCCAAATTCAGTCCACAGACCTGTGTTTTGTTAGCATCCTCATTTAAAAAAAAAATTGGACATTTCACATGGAAATACAGATTTCTAATTTCTCCTTTAAAAAAATAAAAGAAATAAGAGAGGGAGGGAGGGAGAGAGGAAGGAAAGAGAAGGGAAAAGAAGGGAAGGGAAGGGAAGAAAGAAGGGAGGGAGGGAGGGGAGGGAAGTAGGTAAGATCCTGCAATAGTAAGTCTGCATTCCTTTAAAGTATCACTTGTTTGAAGCTGTGAGTGTCTGTACACTTTTGAAATGCATGTAAGCTCATTTTACTTTGCTGTAATCCCCGTCTCTCTCTATTAATAGCACCAAGTCCATTTCACTCATTTATAATATCTGCCTGAAGTCTGATTGCTTGAATTTGTGATTCTTGGTTTAGCATGCGCTATTGCTCCCAATTTGAATTTTCTTGGATATGTGTTTCATTTAAATGTTCTTATATAATAAGGATCAGTTCAACTTCAACATGTACTGGTACAAATATTGAATAGATAAAGTCCATCAAGGATGCTCTCCATCATTAACAATGACTCAAAGCCACTCTTCCCTTGCCTATTCGGTGGGACTTTTGTATTCACCAACCTTACTGACCATCCTGACAAACTCTGGGGTTGCTTCTTCAGATCAAGCATCAGACTTGGGATGTTTATTGTAAGAGAAAAGGGGGATGGATTCAGGGAAGGGGTGGAGAGTTTTGTGTAGGTAGGTGAAATTTGGATATGTGATTGGTAGATACTTTTGGAGGGGATGTGTATCTGAGAACACGAGAGCCAAATGAGGTGTGAAGACATCTATGAGGGGACCTCCTTTCCAGGGTCCAATTCTTAGGTGCCTTCCCTTTTAGCACTCAAGTATATAACCTGTTGCCATCTATCTTACATTTCTCTTCTGAAATTGCCCTAACCTTTTAGAAAAAAAAATAATTGCATTTGGCTAAATATCTGGTATGATAGTCTTTAGGAGATTGTTTTAGTTTCCTGGATGCTAAAACAAATGCTATACAAGGGATTGGCTTAAACAGTGGGTATATATTGGCTCATGCTTTTGAGGCTAGGAGAAGTCTGAAATAAATGATTTCTCCCCAAAGACTGTGACGTTCTGGGGTTTACTGCCAGGAGCCTTGGTCCTTGGCTTTTCTGTCATATAACAGTGAACATGGTGATGTCTTCTTTCTCCTCCAGGTTCCATTGACTTGTGGCTTCTTCCCATGTTTTCTCTCTCTATGTCTGAATTTCATTTCTGCTTACAAAGGACTCCAGTAATCCAGGATAAAGCCCAACCTGATTCAGTTGGACCAAACTTTACCTGATGTGAACTTCATGAGATCCTATTTACAATGGGTTCACACCAGAATGAGGATGAAGACCAAGAACATGTCCAAACTGGGACACAGAATTTGATCCACCACAGAGACTAACATGATAGATTGAAAAATGGAAAGAAGGCTTTCTTATTCCATGAATCTCGGGCTCCAGAGAAGAGTGGCACTTCTGGTTATCTGTTGCTGTGTAAGAGCCACCTTAAAAACTTAGGGCCATAAAATAACAACCATAGTATTAAGCTCATAAATTTGAAAATTGGGCAGGACCTCAACAGGGATGACTCAAGTGGCTGGGGGCTGGAGCAGCTGGTCATGCATGTCTCTGTCTTCATGTAGTCTTAGGGCATCTCTATGTTGTCTTCTCATATATTCTTTCTAGCCTGATGGTCTCTGGGAGCTCAGACTTTTATATAAAAGTGAGTGACCAGTGGCCATGGAGGTGCTGTAGTTAAGGAGAAGAAAAAAGAGGTGCAATATGGGGGCATTTTCAGGACTTGGAATTGACCTGAGTGACATTGCAATGACAGATACAGGCCATTATATATGTTGCCATAATCTACAGAATTGAGTGGAAGAGAGTATAAACTACAGTATAAACTATAATCCATGCTTAGTGGCAATGCTCCAGAATGTGTTCATCAATTGCAATGAATGTACCACACTAATGAAAGAAGTTGTTAATGTGGGGAAAAGTGGGAGGTGTTGGAAGTGGGATATATGGGAATCCCTTATATATTTTTATGTAACATTTTATGTAATCTAAGCATCTTTTAAAAATAAATAAAAATATATTTTAAAAAATTTATAAACCACACACACACACAAATAAAAAGCAAAGCATTTCAATCTTATCTCTAAAAAAAAAAGAGTGAGTGAAAAGCTTCTTAAACCCTTCCTTATAAATTTTAGAACATCACTTCTGCTACATTCCATTGGTCAAGTGAATCACTGAAATGATCATGGATTTAGGAGGAGAAGAATTAGACTCTGCTTATTAATGGGAAAAGTAGCAAAGACTGTGAAAATATTTATTTTACCAGTATACTTTATAAGCCTACTGAATGGACTATGACTCAGATTTCAGGCAGTCATTAGCATCACAGAAGGGTAGCTCCACAGCAGAACTGGAAACTAAGGGGGATGATCCACAACACTACAGGAAAACTATGAGGGGACACACTCAACAGAGACGAAAGATCAAACTTTTGGAATACACCTTTAAGGGAAAGAATGCTGCCACTGAAAAGGGAGCTGGTGATGTGGCTCAGTGGTTGAGTGCCAGCTTCCATATACCAGGTTGTGCGTTCAATCCCCAACCCCCAGGACCCCTAAAAAAAAATGGGAATGGAGGGAGGCTGAATCACTTTTTGTGAGATTTTTGTATAGAAAAAAGTGAGTAAACTGAAATAATGTCAATATCTCACTTATTTTGATGACACAAATGGTTGTCTCAAAACATAGGTACAAAGCTGAAGAAAACTCAAAAGATTTCAGAGCAATCAAAATAGTAGGACAAAGTCCAGATTTTAGCCTTCCTTTACTTTTTCGTAAGAGGGCCATTCCAGGCCTCACTCACTTGAACAACCACTTTCTGAGTCTCAGCATTATATTATCTTTGTTATAGATCTGACTCTGAAGTTCTGTTTCTGTTCTAATTACTGGGAATCCCCTCATTCTTGACCCCTCCCCCAAATGCTTCCAATTCCTCTAACTGGGCTTCTGTCTGGGTCCTTGTTTTCAGGGTGTTATTTTGATACCTTATGTCCAAATCCCTCCTGATTTGGGCCCTGTCATGGCAGGAGCTGCATCCCAGCCAGCAAATGAATTCCTGTTTAATAAATAAGGTTGTTTTATCCTGTGAAGGACATTGCCAAGGGCAACTTCCTGTCTGCTGAACTACTAAGTGCTCCTAAGCCAATCCTCAGTGTTAGAGTCCTTACATTTTGAAGACACTAATCCTTTATCCTGGGACTCTGTTGCTGGGCATCCAGGCCACACGTGAAGATGGAGAGGTGGCCAAGCCTTGACCCTAGTGTTTGTTATTCTGTCCGACCCCCTCTGGTCAGCACGATCTGCTGGCTGAGCACACCAGCGCAGCAGGTCCGGTGCTGGATGATATAGATAATAGAACTCTCCCTGCCTGTTCCATAATGCTCTAAATTGTTAGCCAGTGGCCATGCACTGTTGATTTCCTAGATATGACCTCAGCATTGTCAAATTAAAGGAGCAGAGAGAAAATAAATATCTACAAAACAAATACAAAATCAAAAGAAAGAGTATGGGATAATTTTGTGAAGAATTAATACCTCAAGAATAAGGATAATAGTAAGTTTCATTTATTGGGTTCTTCTATATGCCAGGCACTCTTCCAAGACCTTTACATGTATAAACTTCATTTCATCCTTACAACTCCATGAGGTAGTTCTAACATTATTCTCGTTTTGTGGTTGAGGACACTAAGGCACATGTGCAAGTAATTAGTCCAGGTCACATGGCTGGGTAAGTGGGAGGGCTAAGTTTAAAATCTGTCATCTTACCCTAGAATCCATACTCTTACCCATTTTGCTAAGCCTTGATGGATGTCAATGTGTCATAGCCCAATATAAGATTCCAACTTCATAATGCTGGTCCTGAGTTATCAGGAATATTCAATTCTGTTTTGGAAGGCAGAAAATTGGGTAAGACACTTCAAAGAATTCACTCAAAATCTATTAAAAAATGGTGGCACTTCAAGGGCCAGCTTCTGTAATATGGAAAATTAACTTATATGGGTTATATAAGTACAATAAGTACAATAAATTGTTACTGTCTCACAGCTGTTCACTTTTTTATCAGGTTTACTTAACACCTGAGTCATACCATATCTTAATTTGGACGTAATTCTTTACAGAACATAGGTACCTACACTAATATTTTTGGGGGGTGTACCAGAAACAATTGTATTTATAGTTTAAATATTTTTGATACTATGTAGTTCCTGGATTACATAGTTCTCTTTGAGGTTAAGATACACAAGGGTCAAAAGTAGTGAATTAGTTCTATATTGAAAATATAATAAGCCCCAAACTGAAAATAATTTTTTTCTTTTTCCTGTAATACATTTGTAGTGACTTAGATGAAATTTATCAGTTCCTTTTCTCTAAAAGTTTTGCCAGGTGACTAAATAAACTTCAATCCCTATAATGTGTTTCCTAAAAAATGAATTTCATTTGCCTCATAATTAAGGGACAGTAAGTTCATTACAGGTCATGATTTAATCGAATCAATCTGGAGTTTATTACCAAATTATATTGTTTAGCATCAAGAGCCTTTAGGCCACTGAAAGTCTAACTAAGCAAAACATGCTGTCACAAATCCTTTCTGAGTAAGGGCAGACAGGGATATTAAACATGTATAAAAATAAAAAGAAACTATCCAAGACATTTAACTCTTTCTTCTTAATAACTGTTTAACATTGATAATGGTTGAAAGCCAAGGTAATATATGGCATCACATGAGAATTATTGGGAGACCCTTTAAAAAATACAGGGACCCCATTCCAGACTGATTCTCTGAATAAGCCTTGGAAATTAATGTATTTTTTTAAATTTCCCCATTTAATTCTAACGTGCAACAAGCTTGAGAACACTGATCCAGGCCAGGGGTTGGCAAACTGTGACTGTTGACCTGGTCATTTACTCTGTAAATAAAGTTTTATTGGAACACAGCCAAACACATTCATAAATGTATTGTCTCTGCTGCTTTTGGGCTTCAAGGGCGGAGTTCAGTGGTTATGACATTGACCATGTGGACCTAAAAGCCTAAACTATTTTCTATCTGTCCCTTTAAGAGAAAATTTGCCAATACCTGCTGTAGACTAATGTCCTGGATGGTTTCTTTTCACTTTTAATAAACATAACTTGAGTAGCATTTTCAAAATTATTATAAAGATAGGAAAGAAAAGTAAAACTCAGTGTGAAAACAGATTTAATGCCAAAGTTACCAATCATTGAACCTGACGGATATCATTATTTTGGTAAAAAGTAGTAAATAATATCGTTCTCCTCACTGATATGAACAAATTACCATTATTTAAAATTTTAAATAGTATGTTTTGTTTTATTATTTAAAAACTGTAGTAAATCCTTATGTTTATCTAAAATTGGAAGTCTTTTTTGGTGCTAAACATACATTATGTAGTCAACAGATACCAAATGTTTGAGAAACATTGAGACATGGAACTATTTTGAGAGTTTAAGGACTTTGAATATAAGTATATAACAAAAGGCATGCCAACAAGTTTTTGCAATTCCAACTTTAGTATCTCAAAATCCATTTCCTTCTACCAATCCCTTTTACTACATCCATATCATCACCATCATAATTGGATTCCTTGCCCCCAAATCCATGATGCACACTGCTGCCAGAGTGAGGTTTCTGAAACATAAATCTGGTTGTGTCAATTTCCTTTTTAATATTCTCTCATGACTCCCCATGTTTCCCTTTGTTCTTCAGGGTCAGGTTCAGATAGGGCTATATAATTTCAAGGGACAAGTACATAATGAAAATGTGTGGCCCCTTGTTCAAAGAGCAGGGGAAAAATGTATTATTTTAAGTGCCAAAAGTTTACGTTTTTTTCCTTTCTTCCCTGGTGTCTCTTTTGACTGATCATGGTAATTTTTCTATTTAATGTCTGTTTAAATAAAGAAAAAAATAAATTTTTAGATTATTAGAATGAATTTTGTCGTTCATTTTTATATTATTTAATGTCCAGTTTATGTGCAAATAAAAGAACATTTAACTTCTATGCAGAATTACCAAAATCACACAATTTGTATTTCATAGCTTGTATATGCATATGTGAAAATGCAGCACAAAACCTACTCAACTGTTTTTATTTCACTTCTCTATATGTGCACATTCTACCAACACCTCTACCTTCAGTTTATGATGAGTAAGACCGGAAGGAATGAAAGGAAAAGAAATGATGGGTGTCCTCATCTTTCCCTTTCCTCCTTTATTATTTTCAACCCCTGTAGTCAGCTAATACAGGGGAGCAACGTGAGTAAGAAAGGAAATGATAGCTTTTTTAGAACTCTGGATTCACTGCAGATTCTAATTCCTTCCTTGAAGGGTTATGACAAGGATTATGTGAGATTATGAACACATAGTAAATACTAAAGATTAGACTTTTTAGAAATGTTTGTCTTCTCCCTACCCAATCCCCATAACTTAGACATCTTCTACTTATTCAACATAGCAATTGTCTTGTCTCTGGGATAAATAACTTTAAATCACTATATTTTAACTCAAGAAAAGACTATTAATAGTCTAGTAAAATTTGAACCATGTCAAAGTTCTTTAATTTCTAATCTCTATGTCTCCTTGATTCAATCACCCAAACTTTCCTCCCAACCGGATCCTTTCAAGGTGCCCTCTGAAATTCACACTCTATTATTAACCAACTCCCCTAGATAAAATCTTCTTGTTTTAATTAGAACCGGACTCAACCCAGAAGAATGTTTAGCATGTTCTTTTCCCTCATCTTGGAAATCTTTTTATCTTTACTTCATTTAGCTAATTCTTATTTATTCTTTAGGACTCAGCCTAAACGTCCCTGAGAGAGGCCACTCCTTAATGCTCAGATAGGTTAGATCCCTGATTTCATGCTCATGACAGCACCCAGTAATTCTTTTATTATATGAAGTTTTTTGGTCAGTTTTACTTATGTATATTTCACATGTAATAAAGTCCACCAATTTTTTATAATGTTTTACACTTTGTACTGCACAATTTTATAGGTTTTGACAAAATGTATAATGGCCTGCATCTGTTATTGCAATACCATGCAAGACAATTCCAATGTTCCCCAAATGCCCCATGATACGCCTATTCTTCCAACTCCCTTCCCTCAGAACCTCTGGTGACCACTGTCTTTATATCAATGCTACAAGTTCTTTCATTACTGGAATAAAAATAAGTCTACTTTAGTCCATAGTTGCATTTCCACCTTATGTTTGTTCATTGCTTAATCTTGAGGATTTGGGGATGGTAATACCCACTCTCCTTCTCCATGGGGCAGATGGATGGAACTGTCCTGCTTGCAGTTATAGATACTCTGTTTCTTGGGATGGGCATTGTCCAGCATCATCCTTTTGTTAGTTTCCCTGGGCTAGTCCAATGAATTGGAAAGTGGATGTTGGCTGCAACTCTGCTGAGATTCAGGACTCAACAAGCATATGAACAGCCAAAAGATTTAAGTCTCTGTGACACATATTTAACAGGTATAGTCTAATTTTAGGTTAAAAAAAATGGGGCAGAAGAACCATGTGTAGGAAAATTATAAATGAGTCTAACTGATACATTAGGAAGATGGGTTATCATGTATTCCAGGGTAAGGCCCACTGACGGGGTGCTGAATTCCTGGAGTTGCCTGCCCTGCCTAGATGTCTCTAGAGCCCTCAGGAACCCACTCTTTGAGGCACTGTTTTCTGTGGCAGTCCGTGAGATTCTCCTGAGACATGCATAAGCAAAACCTCTGGTAATAATCCCTCGGTGCCAGGGAGGCTCATCACTAGGAGTCATGTCCCATGTTCGGGGGAAGGTAAAGAATTTATATGCTGAGTTTGGTTTAGAGAGAGGCCACATTTGAGCAACAAGGAGGCTTTCAGGAGGTAACTCTTAGGCAATATATATTACTAGGCTAAGTTTCAATTTCACAAGAACAAGGTTCATAAGTACAAGCTTCAATATCAAGGACCTGGCATATTTTTCAGTGCCCTAGGCACTGCCCATGTACGCTAGAGATTCATTCCACTCTATGAGAGAATGTAGCTGGACTTCCAAGGATGGGAATTCAATATTCTGTTGGTTATTCTGTGGGTCTCCACCCACTGAGGCAACATCCCATGACCATATGAACACAATCATATTCCATAGAGGCATACCCCAGATTCCTTCCCCACACGTCCTCCCATTCACTGATACTCTGCACCAGTGAATGCCCCTGCCACAGTTGTAACCCTTCTGCAATCCAAAACCTCCCCCAAAAGAAAGTCAGCAACAATAATAATAAAATAAAAATTAATAAAGAAAAAAAAATAAAAAAATTTTTTTTTGCATTTTGCCTTTCATCACCATAAGATCTATAATCTTTTATGTATATTGACAATTTCTTCTGTATGTTCCCCCAGTGTGTTATTTTTTTTTTTCACTTTATTTTCCAAAAAGCTTAAGTTACAGAAAAGTCACACAGAAAATATAGGGGATTCCCATATGCCCCACCCCTCCCCCCAAGTCCACCAATTTTAAGTGCACAATTCAACAAGTTCTGACAAAATTATACAGTGGTATAACCATCATCACAATCATGAAATATAATATTTTTATTATCTCACAAAGAACCTTTAGGTCCATTTTCTTACCACCCACAATCAATCACTTATCTATTTTCTATTACTATAGTTTTGCCTTTTCTAGAATTTCCTATAATTGTAATAATAAAGTGTGTAGTCTTTTATGACTGGCTCCCTTCACTTAGCATAACCCTTTTGAGATTCATATATGTTACGTATATCAGTAGTTCACTCCGTTTTATTGCTAAGCATAATTCCATTTACGGATATACCATAATTTGCTTAATCCATACAACAGATGAATGTTTTGGTTGTTTCCAGTTTTGGGCCATTATAATAAAGCTGTTATGCATGTTCACATAGACGTCTTTGTGTTGATATATTCTCATTTTCTTGAATAATTACATGGGAGGGGAATGTAATTATATTCTAGGTATATGGTTAACTTTTTACTGCCAATTGGTTTCCCAAGCAGTTGTATTATTTCACATTTCTACCTGAGGAGTTTGTGAATTACCATGTTCCATGTCCTCCCCAACACTTGGTATTATCAGTCAGTTTTAACCAGTTTTAGTCATTCTAGTGGGATGTAGTGATATTCGTTGTGTTTTTAATTTGCATTTTCTTAATGACTAATGATATTGAATGTAATTGTTTCATAATACATTTAATTATTTGCAGGATGTCTACCTTCCCTCCCTGCTAGACTGTAAGCCCTGATACAGAAGAAACCATATATTTCTTTCTTTTGTCTTTTTAAGTTTTGGACCTCTATGCTCCTTATTCTTTTCTTTAAAAATGTTTTAATGGAATATTTCAAAGATAAATAAAAATAAAGAGTAATGAGCCCCCATGTAGTCATCACCTCTATGTAAGTATTGGCAAACCATGGCTCCTGTGTTCATCTATTAACACTCCCTAAATTTCCCCCTCCCACATAAATGATTTGTTTTAGGGCAAATCAGAGACTAAATCTTTCTTGTTCACAGATGTATCTCTAGTGTTTAGCACAATGCTCAGAATATGGAAGGTTTTCAATATTTACTGAATAACTAAGTATTCTCTTTATATTTAACTTACTTTTATCTTATAGCCTTACCGCAAAAGAAACCATTACTTTGAGTCAACTAGTCAATGAAGTTTAGTCTTTTCTGTAAATTTAAACAGGCTCATCACAATCCTTTCAAAAACTGCCAAATTGGCTTCTATTCTCTGACTGTAGTCAGAGGAACTATAAAGCCTTAGAAATATTAAGGTTTTCTTTAGCTGATCAACATCACTTGATTATGTGCTAACATTTTTTTGGTTGTGAGGCAGTATCTTCTGGCAAATAAGCCATGAACATAAGCTTCTGTGTTGGTAGCTTTTTAGCCCTTAGAAACAGTTTACGAAAGTCTATATTAGGTTGAATACTGAATAGTCTATCAGACCAATAATGGGGCTAGAGCAGAATTACTTGACTTTGGTTTGATGCTACTTTAATACATATGTTATAAAACTGGCTGTCAGGATGGAATAAACATAGCCTGTAGCAGAAAACATTCATAGGCTGATAATTGGGTGAAAGTAAAGCAAATATAAGTCAAATTTCCAGAGCCCACTTCTTTCTAAGTCATAATTCAGAGTGTAAAACTCCTCCAAGAAATCTGTTCTTCTACTGGTTAAGAGATAATAAATAAAGCTGCCTGAGAAGTCAGACAGGTAAATAGATCTCCACTATTGCTCTAGTATGATCCTACAATTAATCCTGGGACTAAAAGGTTTCTGAATTTTCTAAGGAAAAAAGAAAAAAGGACATGCTTTAAAAAACATAAGTTCTGTGTGTTGGCCACAGCTTTGTTTTTCCAGAGAATAGCAAGTGGATGATTCAAAAAGCACAATTAAGAGGTTATATTGCTTTGTGACTCTCAGTTTGTGTTTTTCTCATTGAGGTGACTCAGTCGAGCTAAGGTATGTGCATTAGTTGAAACAATTTTTTTACACGGTTGACATTTCATGCCATAGGCTATGGAACACACAACACAAAAATATTATCTTTTTTTAAAGTAGCAGTTTGACAATTTCTGTTAATTCTTATGTTGTGGTGAGATGCCAATAGCTCCATGAAGGCTACAGTTTAAAATGGTAATTATTTTAAAGTATATCCCTTTTGTACACCACTGGTAAATTGGATTATGTTTTCTGAACTTCCCAAGAGCATTAGCCAAAGCATTTCTAAAGCTTTTCCAGTATTATAAATCATCTTTATAGACTCACAGATATTTTGTAATAAAGGTTGGGATTTCCCTAATCTTTTAAATGTGAAATTCATGTTTCTTTTTTCCCATTAATCCTTATACCATTTCTGTGACTCCACTCACACATTAAATTGATCTAGGCTATCAGCCAAAGTGGAGTGCTTGTTTACTTTCTTCCTATAGCCAGTCTCTATCCAAATTACCTACGGTAGATTAAACTCTCTTCTGACCTTGCTGCAAGAAATCAGGTGACTCAGCAGCAATTGTGGATTGTAGGTAGGCTATAGGCTTATAAATTACCCACTTGTTTTGTTAGTATTAACTTAGAAGAGGAGACTTTCCTTTTCAGAAACATAAGTTAAAGGCTGTGAAGAAAATAAGGCAAGGTTTCTTTTTGTGTATTTAAAATCAACTGAATCAAACTGTAACATTAGGGCACATTCTACAAACTGCTTATCACTGGCAATTTGTAGTTTGCATTATTTGATGTGTGCCTACACAATTATACAATAGCTCAATCGAAAAAAAAAAAAATTCCCAGAGGTCAGTGTATTCCAACTCGGAGCTGTATTTGACATTGAGGAAACTCTTCCCCAAGCCATCCCAAAGTGAAAAACAAAAATATAACCAAAGAGAAAACCATTCTACAAAGAGCTCCAACCAAATTATCTGTGCTGTGTTTGAGGGATGAAATGTCATTGTGATCTGAGTCACTTTAAATGTGATTTTTAGTAAAACGTCCAAAAAATCCTATTGGATAAGTTTGTTTTAGCCTAAGTGAGAGAGTTTTCGTTGGCAATTAAGAATCTAGTAGCCACCATTCAAATAAATGTAACTTAGAATTTTAGGGAAAGATTATTTGATACAGATATAGCTCTGCATTGTATAATAATAAAACTTCCTATCAGGTAGTGTAGTAATTTTCTACTATATTCTTTTGGCTATAAGCAACAGAATACGTAATTTAAATGGATTAATCAAAGGATTATTTTTATTTCATTAAAAAAAGAAGTCCACAGGGAGGGTGCTTTCTCGATTGGTTCAGCAACTTAGAAGTGTCATCATGGATTTAGATCTTCCCATATTTCAGCTCTCCGTCCTCAGAGTTTTGTCTTGGACTTTAGGTTTATTTCCCTTTGGGTGCAAGAAGATAGCTATAATTTTAGATGTCATACATAGAGATGACAACATTTTCTCTCACATATCTCTTTTTAATAGGAAAGAAAACTTTCCCAGAAGTTCCTCAGCAGACTTCTATTTGGGTCCCATATGCTAGGATTGGATCACTTGCCCATGAGCTAGCTGTAAGGAAGTGAAAAGAAAAAAAAAATGATACGTGATATTTTTGAGGCTCTCTTAGTTGAGCGCCATTTTGAGCCAGCAAGGAAGAGGTGGAGAGAGGGAGGAATATGACAGCTGGGTAGCCAACCAACAGCTTATATCATATCAGCATATGTTATCAATGTTTTTGTAAAATAAAGTTACTAAGAATGAAATGTGATTTTATTTAAACATGGCTGGGTTTTGCAAGGAATTTGTATCAATAAATATTTTTACCTGAGATTCATAGACTTATTCTAACTAAACCTCTTGAATTTCTCCCAAGTAAATTTGGGAAGTGTCCTTTAAATACACACTTGGAAAAAGGAAAGATATCTTATTGCGATGTTATAGTTTCACGTAAAAAAAAACAATGGGATGTGATGAATTGAGAAACTAAATCATACTCTTTCAATGGAATGTGGCAAAGACCAATTGACTAGTAAAATAATTAGGAAACAAGTCTCTGAACATAGACAAATGCTCAATGGAAACCAATCATATTAACAGACATCAATGCTATAATTATATTCCACAACAGATGTAGAGCTGAAAACACCAAGGCACCTGCTTTTTTCAAACCAAAGCTAGATTTTACAGACAGTTTGAGAGGCAGAGGGCATCAGTTAATCATCTTGCTTCATTTGGCTTGCTTTATTGGAGAGACATCTAGATTTTCCAGGAGTGGGACAATGCCATTCAGGAAAAAAAGTGACAGAGAAAAAGAATCAAACAATGCAAAACAGAAGAACAAAACACATTTTAAAAAATCTTCTTCTGAATGTCCTTATTCTGAAATATTCTGAAAACATATTTCTCTTTTCTTAATTGTCTAGTTTTATCTGAAATAAATACAAGTCCTCTCCCCAAAACAAACAGGTTTGAATGTAAAGTATTACTCAGAACAGGGGTTCTTACGGTATTGTTTCCCTCTTTTGGCAGAAAAGAAAACAATTTTGAGAGTTGGAAAGGGGACTGAAGATGGCTTGTTTAATAAGTCCCTACCTAAAGGAGCACAGCCTAATGTCTCCTATATTTTAACCAAAGACAAAGGAGAGCCTCAAAGTTTCCACTAAGCACCAAAATGAATAAAATTTTGGCTGCATATAATTGGTGGTAAATAGAGAATACAGAAATTACAGCACACTATTCCACCCCTCCTGAAAGATAAGGGCTTTTCTCATGAAAACAAGCACAGTACTTTGAAATTTGCTTTAAACACACATACACAAATACAAATTCATTTTAATGAAAATAGAGAAATGCCATTTTATTAGTCTATTACTTTTTTAGAATAAAGGCTTTTTATAGTCTTCATTATCCTAAAAGTCAAAATCTCCATTTCGATTGAGGTTTTTTAAGGGGAGGTGGAAGGAGGTTCTAATGAATATTTACATATAAATCTATCTGAATTTTCTTGGTGATAGGCAAGAGCATTTTTGTGTGCTTTAAAAAATGTGTGTGGAGCCCAACATGAAAAACAGAGTTGGCATCACATTCCCATTGCTGGAACTCTAACAGGCCATTTCCAAGTTCCAAAATAATCGTTTTTCACAGTAACAAATGGCTATACCTCCAAGACATGCTGCATTTCACTGTAGCCTAGTTGAGCAGCCATTAAGAACCCAGCATCCTGGCAGTCAGCAAGTCAGCAAATATTTATTGATAACCTGGTGTCCACTGTGATGAGTGTTGGGGACACAGCAGTGAACAAACTAGAGGTTCTGCCCTCAACTTTCAGTTTTCTTTCTCCCTTTTGTCTTGAGGTCCAGTGGAGAATTTTGAGATCTGTCCAGTGATGCCAATGGACCCTGAAAAAAAAATTCATGTAGGTGATATAGATGCCCTTCAGGTTTTGGCTGACACATAACTTCCTACAGAGAACCCTTCTTGATTCCCTATACTCCCAAGACTGTGGTAAACAATATTTGTTTGAAGAAAAGAAAGATTTAGAGGATGGAGGTGTCAGTGGCAATTACTAATAAATTGGATGTTGAGGGTGAGGGAACTAGAGGCATTTGGGTAAATTTTAACTTTTAACTTACATAATCTTGGCCATTCCTCTGTTCTCCAATTGACTAGTTTATTTTTACTCATAATGAGAGAAACAGGCACAAAGACAACTGAATTTACTTGTCTGCCAGTTATCTACAATTGACAGCATTGTAAAATAGCTCCCATGGAACCAGAATCAGATATCTCCAAGACAGGTGTGCTATAGACAATGCATAGTTTTCCACTGAAGTACAAATTTATTTATTTTTTCTAGACAGAAATGAAGAAATGTGATTCTTGTCCTCCCAGGGCATACAGTCTAGTATGAATGATAGGCACAGAATAAGTCATTAGAAGAGACTCAAGTGTTCCAAAGAGATGGACAGAGTGTCATTGGAGTATATGTAGCTGTTTTCATTTACTTGAAGTACTTGAAGTGCTATTGTAGAAGAGGGATTTGATTTTTTTGTATGTTCTCAAAATGAAAACAAACGAGAGATAATTACAGCACGACAGATATGGGTCTAATATAAACCCATATAACTATTAGAGATGCTGAAAAATTCCATGGGTTGTTAATTCTTTGTCACGGAAGGGGTTCACACAGGCAGCAGCATGACCAGATCTCTGTTGGTAGTCTTTCGTTTCTTAGAATCTGCTCCCTACCTCAAGGCCCTTGATATGAGGCAGAGGTATGGAGAAATATTTCTCTGCCCTTTGAAAAGTGACAATGAAATAATAAATTTGTTCATTTATTCAGTATTTATTGGGTGCTTGCAATGTGTCAGGTAGTGCTCTTGATACTGGGCTAGGTCTCTGCTAACTTGGAATTTCAATTCTAGTGTGTTGGGAGAGTCAAATAAGAAACGAAGTAAAGAAGTGGACAGTTAAGGTTAATTTCAGAGAATCCTGAGTCATTAAGAAAATAAAATTGGGTAAAATGGGATAGAGTCACTAGGATTAGGGGATGGGGAGATTTCCAGATTAGAGAAGGTCTTTCAATGGTAACTGACACTCAGCCTCAGGGTGAGGATGAAATTGGGGGTGGAGGCAACTCTGATAAACTGGAGATGTGTCTGTCTCATCTGAAGCAATCAGTGCCATTGAACTCCTGCATGCTACTTCTACTTGGTTATAGAGGAGGTAGGGGGAGGTTGGAAATGTTGCCAGATCTAGTTTTGCAAGAGAAGCCAGAAAGTTAGATTTCAATATGATTTTTCAAAAATATTGACAATGAATTAATTTAAACCGTTTTGTCAACCAACACTATATCATACATTGGAGGGCTTGGATCCAGCTAGAGGGCCATCAGTGTTTGACCCTCTGTTCTAAATCTTTCTTTCTGATCTAGGTTTTCTAAGGCTAATCTAATAAAATAATCTGACCTAAAGTGGCAGATGATGGCTTAATGTGTATGTCTTCCAAAGATGGTATTTACAATTTAACAGGGATTTTCCATGAAATTGTGAAACATTTCAGGCATCTTGGAAGGAGGGTCTGTTGAGTGGGGGTGGTGGACACATTCTCACTCAAGTCACAGCTATATGCAACAGCACCCATTTTCTCCATTCTCTTTACTTGTGAGCATGAAAAAACAATGAGAACTAAACTGATGATAATTAGTCGGATGATTAAGATTATTTACTAATTTCACTAAGAGCCATTATAGATATATTTCCATTTTTATTAATTTCCCAGTCATCACCTCTCCCCTGGTTTAAATTAAAATAAATTGGATGAAAGAATATGAAAATTGGACATGTATGTTCTTTGATTTAATAAGGGAGTAGTATACAGATATTGTCAGTAATAGTTTATGAAGTTAAATTAAAACACCTTTTTTTAAAATAACAAGAATAAAATTGTATTTAGCCATAGTATATTTGGTTGGGCTCTTTTCTGGTTTACTTGGAATGATTTTTCACCCATTTTATCTATCTAACTCCTTCAGGGACATAAATGTCTGAACTTGGGTATGATTCCTGGAAAATCGTGCCACAAAGTGTTAATGTCTTACCATTTCTATGTAGAGCTTTTATTCATCCCGCCTTGAAATATATCAAGTATTATAAACAATTCTCTATTAATTCGTTTAAAGGAAAAACTGGCAGTCTCCCATGTGCAGATTTTCTGTCATTATGTCCTTTTTAAAATCAAATGATAATTTCTGAGACATTTGATCAAGTTTTATTTATTTATTTTTGTTCTGAAATATTTCAGATCTGCAAAATTAGTGAAAATAAATGAGATTCTAAAAGTGCATTAAATAATGGAATTTTTCTATGGAAAGTATTACTTAAAGGAATTGAGTAAAATCTATCCATGATAAACTCTTGCGACAACCCAAATTATTTACTTTAGAAATATGTATAAAAATTAAAATAACTGTACCATTTAGGTTTTGTAGTGAAGGAAGGCAGGAAGTTAGTTAGGAAGTTGGACATTAGGAAGTTAGGAAGTGGAAGGAAGGAAGGAAGGAAGGAAGGAAGGAAGGAAGGAAGGAAGGA
>JAKSZT010053929.1:22037720-22170369 GCA_026826555.1 Tolypeutes matacus | reverse complement strand
GGAAGGAAGGAAGGAAGGAAGGAAGGAAGGAAGGAAGGAAGGAAGGAAGGAAGGAAGGAGAAAAGTATCTTTCTTTACTGGAGAACTTACAAAGGGACAGATAACACTGGGAAGGGACCATGGAATTTTCTGTAATGTTGACAGCAATGATGATGGCGATGATGGGAATAAGGGTACAAATCTCCCATGTTGATAGAAAGATAATATGTGAATAAATTCATTTTGAATTAAAAACCAGAACCATCTACTAAGAGATTTAAACACAGTTATAAAAATCACATCCAGCTCCATCCTTAATTGCTTTTAGAGTCTGTAGCAGTTTGGTATTATTTATGAATTCCAAAAATAGATATTGGATTATGTTTATAAATTGGCCTGTTTGGATATTAGATTGTATTGGATTCAGAGGTTTCACTTTTACTTGATTCAATTATGATTAAGGCTTTGATTGGGCCACATCAGTAGGATGTTGAGTCCCTGCTCCCTTGTTGGGCAGGGATGCACAGAGAAACGGCACTGCAGAGAAGGGAGGTTGGAGTTTTAATCCTGAAGCCTGGGAAGTAAGCACACAGAGACACAGATATGTGAGGAAAAGAGAGAAGACTCCATTAGACATGGCAGAGGCTCGGGGAAGAGAGAAGAGCCATTCGCCTGACAGTTTACAGCTGGCCTTGTGGAGAGAGCAGAGCAGCTGAGCCCCCGGAGAGACGAGACTTATCCCAGTCTACAGCTGATATTGGAAGAAGCTGGGACCGTGGAGCCTTGGGAGGAAGAGGAAGGCTCATCCTTTGCAGATGTCAATAGCCATCTTGCTCCAACACGTGGCAACAGACTTTGGTGAGGAAAGCAACTTATGCTTTATGGCCTGGTAAATGTAAGCTTCAACCCCCCCCAAATACCCTTTATAAAAGCCAAAAGATTTCTGGTACTTTGTATCAGCACTTCTTTGGCTGACTAATACAGCATCTTTGTTTTATTTAATTATTTTCCACTTCCTGCATTTGCATGGTCATTTTTGTGGTTAGGAGAGAAGCATGCTGTTTTAGTTGGCATATTTTATATCCTCAATGCAACCACTTAGAAAATTACCTACAGTATATTTCTTTTTTCTTTTGAAAATCTTAGTGAATATTTTGTCCTTTGAAGAAATTAAAACACATGATATTGATCCAGAGAGAGAAATATATTCTGTAGAGAATTTCCTTTAGAAGAAACTGAAGGAAATTGTTTGTTTTTAAAGAATGCCATTTTACCTCTCTGTTATATTGTCTATTTGGAGATATAATAGGCTATAAGCTGTTCTTTCTGCAAATTAAGCTTGTTTTCAAGTTTGATCATGGTTCAAAGAGGGATTTTGTCTAGACTATTTAGAGAAGTGGGATCTCTGGAGGGCGAGCGGTGGCTGTGGACTTGGATTGTAGGATAGTATTGCCAAGTGGGTTCAGATCTTGGCTATGGAAGCAGACATTTGGGGGCCTATACTTTTCCAAGTTGGCTGCTGAGGATGTAGTTTGATTTTTGGTAAGTCACCTAAAGAAAATAAGCAAACAGCTAAGTGAATCCTTACTTAGCTCCCAGGCTTCCTGTGTACAGTTCCTATAAACTCTCAGCAACCCATCCTCAAATCCTCCTTTTCAAACTACAAGGTTTGCCATCACCAAACAACTACTTACCATTCCATTTCCAAGCTATATCCTTCAGCATAAAGTAAAATTTTTTCCATATACCAACTGATGTGGTTCATCCAATTTTTAAAGCATTCCATGGAAGAAAAGTCTCCTTTATTCACACACCCTAGTGTTAATAACCATTTTCTGGCAGCAAGTTTTTACTTATCAATCTCAAGTCTCTGCTCAGTCCCTTTTAGAGAAAATGAACAATGAAGTAATGAACACAATCATGTAATGAGTTATTGGGAAATAATATACTTTATTGAAAGTGTTCATTCAAAATTAGGGTACATCTGATTAATGATATTTCATATAATTAGTTAATATTTTATATATTTTTATTACCCTCTAAATAAATAGTATGATCATATAATTTTAAAATATTTTATATAATTTATTTAATATTTTATATGACATTTTATGTAGCCCTCTAAATAAATGATTGATCATTCAACTTATTGTATAGTTTTTAGAATGTACGGGGAGCATTATTAATAACCAAGTTCAGTCCACAATCTCAACCACTGACATTGTTGACTGTTCTCGGCAAACCAAGATGCATATTTTCCCTGTTTCAAACGCACCTTCTCAAACGCAATAAGAGTTGAGTTTCTTCAGACAAGCAGGCACACCTCCAGGATAATTAGAGTTCATATTTGCAATATTTGTGGGGTCACAATTTCAAATGCCTTCTAGGGCTGAGTAGGTACAGGGCCAAATGAATCCAGCCAGGGGTAAAAGTAACTAATCTATGACATCTGAGTGGTGGAGGCTGTGCTTCCACAGGTGGGAGGACAGCTGCAGACCAGCTCCTGTCAATTGTTGTCATGGCTAATTGGGACCCAGTAAGGTCAGATCTTGCAATTTTTCAAGGGCCATAAATTTGAATTTCCAGCCAAATGTCTAGATTGTAACATGTTTGCACCCATTATTCTTCTCTCTAACATTGTGCAGAGTCAGTAAAATACATCTTTGTGCAGACTATGCTTTTTGTATGGCCCACTTGTGACCTCTAGTCTAATTCTAATTTTATCAATTGAATATCCATTAGGGGAAATTAGTTCTTCTTTCCAGATAAAAATAATGCTTGGAGGATTAATCTTCTCCCTCATTCTCAATTTAAGAACAATGGCTTTTATTACAGTGATACTTTTGCAGTTAACAGCTTCAGGAACTGCTAGATTTGATGGTGGGAGCAACGGAGGTTTACCTATCCTATTTGACTTCCAGATCATTTTAAAAATATCTCCCTTCTCTATCTGACATTATTTTCAATAATTATGAAATAAAACAAATAATAGTAGCTAGCAAAGAAACACACACAGTAAAGATTTATTTTTTAATTGAATTTCATATATAAATCATGCCAGTAAAAACCAAAAGTGTGATACATTTATAAAATAAATATTATGTTCAACAAGGGGAGAAAGTAATGGATTGATGCCTTTAAATCATCTTAATGCATTTTTTAAGAAAGGTAAAAATTACTCATACCTGCATATTAGTCTATTGTTAAAATGAATAATAGCATTACAGTTTCTGTGTTCAAGCTTTACTCCCTGCACATTTGTCAATGGCTTCATCAAAATTCATTTTTGCATATTTAAGTTCATTAGCAAGTACAGCCAGATTGTTTAATCTATGAATTTAATCAATTCATAGTTGATCGAAGAACACTTTTTATTAATTTTAATTTCAAAAAGTTTTTCTCAAAAGAAGCAACGCTAATATAAATAGGAAAAGTGAAAGTATAAGTTTGGCAGAGATTCATAAAACTTTCATTTCAGAATAAATTCCAGTTGTCCCAATACTCTCTCTTTCTTTCCTTAGGATTTATTTTAGTAGCTTTTCAAACGTCTCTGTAGTCAAAAAATTTTAAACATAAATGAAAACTCCTAGTGGCCACATAGAATATCAGAATTGAAGTAACTTATGATCTGATTCTTCATTTTTACAATCACCATGCTATCATTGTTTACTTAAAATCCATTATTTGAATGCAGAAATTCATAGCTCCAGAGGCAGTGGAGGTAGAAACTGCACTCATAATCAAGCTGGAAGGATTCCAAATATCTTGAACTTATAACAGAATTCATGTAACACAGTCGGTCGGTGTTGTGGGCCAACTGTATAACCTGGTGTTCTCCAAGTTATCCTCCGTGAAGAATACAATATTTATCAAAGGATAAATAATTTAAAAAGTGCTGATTTTAAGCTCACATATACATTACTAAAACTCAGTGGTGATCATATCAGATTGTTTAGTCTTCAGAAAAACGTAAGCTTTTTTTTTCTGGTAGGAATGTTTTATCAGTGATCTTGTTTAGAATTGTTGATTCATGTGAAAATGAAAAATCAATTGTCTTTTAGTTGGTTTTATTCTTTATTATTTTCAAATTATGTACAGACAATGTACCCTATTTGTGTCTGCACCTGTGATGGATGATTCCTACCGCCCCACAATTAATATGCAATGGAAGAGGAATAGTAAATTGAGGGAAAAAAAGAAGCAGATTGAGGAAGTGTATACATATCCTCATGTGGTCCTTCTACTACCCTCCCTCCCACTTTGATTGTAGGTATTGGCAAATTGATGTTCACCCAATGGATCTGATGTTCTACATAAAATAAAATTCTACCAGTGTATATGGCAGTTCATGTTGGTAGTTTTTAAAATTTTCTCCTACTATTTTGAGAAACATTAAAAGCAAGAGGACCCGTGTGAATGGATAAACAAAACGGTGGCAAATCCACAAATTTGGATATTTATCATTCCAATATAGAAAGACTGAGGAAGCCGTAAGTAACCCTCATCTCATTTGGAGTCATTTTAATCCCATTTTTGGAATTCTGAGTCACTACTGTCCGCTCTTGGACCCAGAGTTCCAGCAATCCATGACTTTTGTTTCAGCTCTGTTTCTGGGCTATGGGCCTGTTTATCTTGGTTTGTTGCTTTTTTTTTTTTTTAGTCCAGTTATAATTTTTTTTTAATCTTTCACATTTTATTTGTCATTGTTCTGTAAAGGTGGATCCAACAAAACTTGGACTTAGAATCAGCTTTCCTATTTTCCATTGGCATATATATGTGCTTGTACATTTGTACATTTATCTAAAACTCTAAAAATGTATGGAGTGAAACATACCAAACTCATTACCGAGGCTATCTCCAGGGAGATATGGAGGGACTCCAAGTTGGGAGTAGTTGTCAAAGATCCCTTTAATCTTCTCTGTAATATTTAACTTTAACCTCAACATTAATGAAATAAAACAATGATAATTAAGGGTGGTATTTTTTAAAGCACTCTTTTATTTTTTTAGTTTTTAACCTAGAAGCATAATTTTACCTCTACTGAATCTTAATCCATCTATTTATGTGATATTCTTTTAATGGAGTTCTAAATATATTAAGAATATATTTTACATTGTTGTACTTCTTGCTTTTATTAAAAAATGTTTAAATTTTAAAAACGGGTAATCGTTCACAAACTGTAACTCACTGAAATATTGCAATGAACCATTTAGTTTTTCCATTGCTAAACTCTACAGAAATAGAAGTATATTTTTGTGTCATGTTGATCAGAAGTAAGAAATTGAGCTGCAAAGCAACAAAAATGTTTATTTGGGGTCTTAGAATTGCAATTTAGGGGGCACAGATTCAGGTAGCAATCCAGATTGTGTCCCATCTTGAGACTTCCAGGCAAGGGTTTTTAAAGAAAAAGAAGAAGGCTACATAAGGTGTTTATTATTGGTGGATATTTGAGGTTCTCCAAATGTCCTTCAGGTTAATAGGTTACTGATTTCTTTATTTTGTGGTTTGTTTATGGTGTCCAGATGTCCTTAGGATTTCGAGGAACGTCGTTGCTTGTGGCTATGTGTACTTTTGCAGTTTGTAGTGCCTGGCTGAGAATTTCCTAAGAGTCACCTCCAGAATGACCTCTGGACTACATTTTAAATCTCTTAGCCATTGTAACTGTATTTGGTTTTATTTCTTTTCACAGTCACCATATTTCTTAAAGTAATCAATTTACTAAGAAAACTCATTTCTTGGTGGTAGTTCTTACTCACTGATACATAACATAATGCCTTAATGCCTTAACTGGATTGTTAGGTAGGATTTAAGTGATCCATATATGATGCTGAGACAAAGACTCTTCTTTAAGAACAGCTTAACATGATTCATATTCTGTTACAAAAGCAGATGGAACAAATACTTGGAAACTGTTTTGGTACCTATAAGTGCAGTAGACCACCTGGCTATAAACGAAAAATGTTCATCACCATAGTCTCACATAGCATAGTAGTAGGAAAGAGCATCTTTCTGAAAATAATAATCCCAAACAGGCTCAGCTGTTTCTTCCTCTTGTAATTGGCAGTTGGGGGTATATCCATTTTTTAGCTGGTTAGTTTTGATATTTAAAGTTAAAAGAAAAAAAAGACTAGGGCATAGCTTGATTTTTACATCACTTATAACTGTTATTTGATCTCTCAAAAGGCTTTTTTTTTCCTAATTCTAATTTTAGTGGCGTAATTATAGTACAAGTTTTCAAGGACCATTAGTACCTGGGGTCTATATTGAGGCAATGCAAATTATAATTCTACCTATAGAAGCAAAGACTAACATGAATTAAATAATGCTCTGAAGATTATATATTGTTTTTGAACTTATGTTTTCAGAGAGATATCAGTGTCTGGCCATGAACCTACAGAATAGTTTCCACCAAACTTCAGTGGGCACTTAAAACCAAAAAAGAGAGTAGGCCACTCCATACAGCAAAATATTAAGTTTAGTAGGGAGCTTATAGACAGGGAAGCTGGTACTGGACAGTCATAGGATGTAGAGGGGGCTACAGAGCATTATTTTGGGGCAAGAACAAGGAAGGCACAGAACCAAGTTGGGATTTGCAAGATTGTACACATGTTTCTTTGAAGTTGTTGATATGTAGTAGGAGTGGTTCTAGTACAGTTAACTATTATGCTTAGGAATGTGCACTGCAGTTTAGCATGCACCCATGGGGTGGGGGGGTGCCTTATGTAGGAATTTATGGCTTCTCTGGTTTGTAGCCTCACACCCCACCCTTCAAAAAAACCCACACTTATATTCGACATGTCCCCCTTCTATGAATATCTCTAAGTGACTATTAAGGGGAACATCTGGAGGCAGGAGCCACAACAACAATATAAGATACATATAATAATACCTACGCCTACTAATGTCAAGAAGAAAATTAGTAAAGCAGATCCCCAAATTCAATTAGGTTGAAATGCAATATTGTCCAAGGCATTCCATCTCTGGTAAAGTTGGCAACTGTCAACTGTCAAACCCAGTCAGTCTGGTTTTGAGTTGCAGCCACTTCAGCTGCCCATTTTAGGAATTCACTCTCTCCTGTTGTAAAGATTAGAAATATAAGGATAACATACAAGACATTTAGTGGGAACTAATATGGGGAGGTCATGACCATTTGGTAATATGCAAGTTACAGGTCTGTGGTAGTTTGAGATTTTATAGACCGCAGGAAATTCCTTAGAGATAATACATTCCTGTGAGTACAAATCTATTGCAGTTGGGACCTTTTGATGAGATTACTTCAGAAGTGTGTGGCTCAGGATTGGTCTTAATCTTCTTAATGGAGTCCATTCTAACGGAGATGAAAACAGAAAGAAACCTCCAGAAGTTGAGAGAGAAAGTCCTGGAAGCCAGAAGCTGAAATCAATGGAATACAGGAGAGAAGAAGCCAGAAGCTGAAGCAATGAAACCCAGAAGAGAAGGGAGAAAGGAGAGACCAGCAGATTTCTCCATGTGCTGGTTTTCAGGGAGAAATCATTGCCTGATGATGCCTTGATTTGGGCACTTTCACAGCCTTACACCTGTAAGCTTGCAACTTAATAAATCCCCATTGTAAAAGCCAACCCATTTCTTATATATTGCTTTCAGCAACTTTTAGCAAACTAAACTATTTCCTGACAAGATAGTTCTCCAACATTGGTTTCTTCCCCCAGGGAAGTGTACCAAACTTTACCTCCAAGAGTGCTATGACATCAGGTAGGACATTATAAAAAGAAGCCTGTGTATTAAACCATAATAGGAGTGCAGCTTCTGCCCTGGCCTCTATAGAGGAGGCTGTCTGTGAACTTGAGCAACGAGGACTTCAACATATAAATAGAAATCAGAGTTATTGCTAATTCCTTTCCCTGTCCCCAAGGAATAAGAATACCTTTCCACTTGGGTAGCATTTTCCCAGGGTAAGCCCCACCAAATTTGTTGGATGCTTTTGGGTACGGCCTGTGGCAATCTCAACACATGTCTCTGTTCTATTATAATTGGAGGAACACCTTGTTCCAATGTTACTTCTATTCTTATTGCTGATGGAGTGGACACCAGGGTCTTGAAATGTTCTTATGCTGAGGTTTGTCCCATCATTGGTGCTTTGTTCATCAGCTTAATTGCATCCTGTAAACAAGGTGCCCACTCATGCAATGAGTGGTTGTGAGATGACTGTTGTAGCTGTTGTTTTCAAATACCTTCCTATCAGGCCAGCTGTCTGGGGATTGTATGGCAGATGAAAATGAGTTGCAACTCAGCTCCTGGAGGGCATGGGTCAGAACAGCTGCAATACCAAAGGACACACTTGGTACATGAGGTTTATTTATCGGGACTTACTTACAGCATAGGGTCTTCGGTGGTGGCAGGCCAAAGAATGAAAGTAGCACTCCACAAAGAGGTGGGATAATGAGGGGCAATATATAGAGTCTCAGAACAAAGACATTTCATAACAGAGTTACATAAATGAGGTCTGGTGATTTTATTGTGGGAAGGAATTGTACAGTCTGTAGAAAATTACAGTCGGTAATACCATCTGTACATTGTTTCCCTGTGAGGAGGTCTGTTACCTTTTAACTTGTGTCCTGGGGCATGGAGGCGGCTGCCTACTGCCTTAGGGAGGTAATCCACTGGATCCAATCTTGCACCCATTCCTGGACTTGGTGACCTGTAAAATGGGTGCGTTGGTCACTGTCAATGTGTTGTGGGTACCCATACATACAGGAAAGTTTCTCTAGTCCTCATATTGTTGAAGTTTGATTCACTCATCGCATCCAAAAGCTTACGGAATGCCTGAAGGAATATCTACACAGGTTAGTGAGTAATTTTGTTCATCTGACAGTGGAAGGGTTCATATATATTCTATTTACCAGTATTGCCCAGCCTGCGTTCCCCATGGTATCTGCCAAGTGTTATGAGGTGGGGGTGCCTTTGTTGAGCACATGTTGGACAGGACTCACAGACCCATAAACACAGCTATATTTCAAAGGAAGATGTGACCTTTTACATAATTCCCATACAATCTTAGAGCCCTTTTGTTCCAATTTATGGTGTAGCCAATCTGCTTGGTCATGGTTTTCTTTAAAACATCTAATTTTAGTTAAAGTGTCAGTTTCCAGATTTCCCAGAGGTGTGCATGAAGTATGGGCAGGAATGTGCCCATAACATGGGATGTCTTACCCATCTTAGTGCATGTGTTGTTGACATATGTTGGCCATATATGTTGGCTCAGTCAAGAACATAGAAGTAGGTACATTAAATTATTCTCTAAGACAACGATGCCTCAACTTCCTTGAAGATGAGAATCACCTAGATGCTTATTAATAATATAAATAACTCTCTGATCATTGAACCATTGGATCAGGCTCTCCAGGGAAAGGTCTGGGAAGCTTGTATTTTCCTTCTTTTTAAAAAAACAAAGTGCCTTAAGTGATTCTTATTATAAGGGAAATTTGGGAGCATTGCTCTGAGTTAAGCTTTAAAATTAATACATAATGAAGACAAAATCACTATGCCTGCAAGACTGTATATTGATTAAAAGCAGCATATTATCATGTCTAAAGAAATTGGTTCATCAGAAGAGAGTGGATTGGCCATAGAAGTACCAAAAGAGAGCCTCTGAGCTCAGCTCCTATTCAATTCTAATAAGGGAACAAAGTGAACAAAGTTTTAGGAGTCAAGGATGCGTCTATTGAAGGTGTATCCTACTATGGAAATGGATGTTTCAGGCTCCAGGAGCCTGATGACATTAAACATTGGAGTCATCTAATTAACTCAACTTGCCTAGATCTCTGCTCAGCAAGCAACCTTCTGATTAAGCTTGACTTCCAATGTAGCATGCTCACGGGGAGAGAAAATGTGTTGGCTAGGGAATAGGAGCATACAAAATTCTCATTGTAAATCAGTAATCTGCCATTCAGATACATCCACTAGTTTTCTGGACTTTAATGGGGGTCCAACCACGGGAGACATTTTCTTTCTCTGCTGTTGACTCATAATTCTGAGCTGCAAAGCTGAGGTCTGATAAAAGGTAATGCCTGCCAATATGTGTGGGAGAGATCTGCCTGGATAGACCCCTTTCCTTTGAAGCTTTTTGTCATTTGCTTATCTGGCAATAACTACCTTTGTAGCCCAAAGCATTAATCTTGGGAAAGTTCTAGAAAGAATGTGGAAAGAAAGACCAAGGTAATATTCAGTTTATGACAAATAAAATAAGAATATGTAGCAGGACAGCAACTCTGAAGGTTAGAGTATTATTTTAAGAATGGGTTTACTAAATTTCTTTAAGATATTTCTCTTTCCACCTCTAAAAAGGGATATATTAACAATCTAGCCTGGAAAAATAAGGAATGAGTTCAAGATCACATGTTCTCTTGTAATCTAAAGAGAATATATTCTGGGTTAAAATTTTTTGTTCATTGGTAAAAGGAGGATCCACTTTCAAGAGGGTATACCTATTTTCCATCATGAGGAATAAAATACAGGTGATGTGAGAGAAGGGAAGACAGAGAGAAGTGAACATAAGAACTAATTCTTTACTTTCTTACCATTGTTGTGGAAGTGTGCGTGTGTGTGGGTGTCAGTATTCCTTAAGCAAGGTTAACACGGAAGACGACCTGTGGTACCCCCCTCTGTAATGCAGGCACATCAAGGTAAACCAGGTTGCATGGTGTGGTACAGTAAAGGAGATACTGGGTTTCAGCTCTTCCAAGCTACCTTCAGTTGCCTGTGGCATGTTCACTGACTTGAGAGCAATATTCCTGAGCTGGTACCCACCCTGGCAGTACAAGGTGATCTCTGAGCTAAGGGGGAAATGCTGTACCCATGGGAGAAATTAAAGATGAAATAGACACCCAAGGGCGAGGATGAGCCAGCCAGAAAGCACTACCAGACTCTGACCATGTAAAGAAAGAGAACAGTTCACAAATTATGTCAACTCCAGACCTCAGTCTTTAATCCTAACAGGAAAAAAGTATCCAGAGAACATGAGACATTGCTCATTCTTGAAACAAGGGGCAAAGGGCACTGCCCCTAACAAACCTGACCCTCTCCCGACCCCACCAGGATGTGCAAGATCCTACTTTCAATAAAACTGATGATTCCTCTCCAACTAACAACTATTTCTCTGCTCTCCTTTCTTGCAATCCCTTGTAAGAGTTAACTGTATACTCCATCTCCATTTTCTCTCTTCCTATTTTTTACTGTATTCATTCCCAAGGCATTCTTTCCTGTCATTCCATTAAAACTTCTCTTGTCAAGGTCAACAATGAATATGTCATAACCAATGGTTAATTTTCAGCACTTATTTTAATCCATCTAGCAGCTGGATAGACAAGGTTGACCACTCCCTCCTTCTTAGAAACACTTTCTTTTTTTGACTTGCATGCTGCACATTATTACCAGATTCTTTTCCCGACCTTAAATACACTATAATGCTCTAGGACACTGTTCATCTAATACTCTGTTCTAGCTATACTCATCTCCATGAATAGTTTCATCCTGTTTCATGGCTTGAAGAACCATCTATTTTCTGATGATTTCCAGTTTTTAATCTCCAGTCTGGATATTTTCCTGAACTCCATATATATAGGTCTATCTATTCACTCAATACTTCCTCTTGAATGTCTAAAAGGTATCTCAAACTTAATGTATCCTAAAACCAGTTCTTGATTTTTCCCCCCTAAACCTGCCTTGTCTCTCTAGTTTTCCCATTCTCCAATAAATGACAATTCCATTTATCCAGTTGCTTAGATCAAAGCCCTTTGATTCATTCTTAACTCTCTTTTTTATATATTCCTCAGTAATCTGTCAGCAAGCCCTGTCCATTTTACCTTTAAAATATATTCAGAATTCTACCACTTCTTACTATCTCTCCACCTACTACCTTATTCTGTTGCACTAAATTCGTAGATTACCCTGACTTCTGCTTTGCCTCTCTATAGACTGTCCTCCATATCTGACAGAGTCCTTCAGGCATGGCTGGATATTGTGGTTAAATAATGTCATCAAGGCTTGATCTATTACTCCATTCATCAGTTCTGCTTGCATCTGCTTGGCTTTATTTAGTATCAAGTTAGGTCCCTTTTTATTTAGTATGGACAAGATGGCAGCAGAAAGCAACAGACTCATAACCTACGAGTTTAGCAATCCAAGGAGAAGGGGAAAAAAAAACAACTCTCTTCCCGAATGTGAATATTAATTCAAGGACAACTCATTAACTTTGCTTGTGTTACTTAACAATCTCTAAACTAATCAAAGTAGTCAAGAGAAATAAGGTACTTTGGCCATCCTGGGTCATGTGTCCATTTTAATTGCTGGGAAGTGGGATTACCATCACTGACAGCCTCATTGAAGTACATGGATTAGGAGCAAGAGAACCACAGAAATCAGAAAAGAGGATCTGGGAAAGAATTTAGGGCAGACAAAACCATGGCTAGCTACTATAATTTAATTCATTATGTTTGTTGCTTTAGGTGAGTTATTTAATCCTTTTGATACTATTTCCCCATCTGGGCAATCATTCTTCACAGGGTTGCTTTAAGGCTCAAATGATCCTATATATATGTAAATTTACTATGTAAAATATGAAATTATATACCTTGGAATATAGATGTTAGCTAATATTAAATGTAGATTAATCCATCAGTGGCTGATAAAATACAGATAGTTAGATTCTGATCTTCTGTAATTTATAACAATGGCATTAGGTGCGGACAAAAGTCAATGAAAGAGTTAATGACTTAGTCAAGAGAGCAGAAAAATCATCCTGAAGATGTGAGTAGTGACTAGAGCTACAAACTTTGGGAAGAATTATTTGAGGGAACAAATAATCAAAGAAGGAAATGGAAGTTAAAACAGCATAGATGATCAGTCTGATTTGAGTTTCCAGTTTACCCCTCTGTATATTAGTTAGCTATTGCTGTATAATAATACCAAAAGCTTAGCAGCTTAAAACAACACACATTTATTATCTTACAGTTTCTGTTGATCAGAAGTCCAGACACGGCTTAGCTGGGTTCTCTACAAGACTGCAAACAAAGTGTTGCCCAGTGCTGGATTATTGCCTGAATGTTTACTGGAGAAGAATCCACTCCAAGCTCACATGGTTGTTGGCAGCATTCAGTTCTTTGCAGAATGTTGGTCTGAGAAAATAAGTTTCTTGCTGGCTGTTGGCTGGAGGCCACCCACCTCCAGTCCCTTGCTGGTTCTTGGCCAGAGGCATCCCAACAAGGCAGCTGTTTCATCAAAGTTAGCAAGGAAGAGAAGTTCATAGCAAGATGGATGTTGCAATCTTATGTAATATAATCACCTTTGCCATATTCTTTTGGTGAGAAGCAAGTCACATGTCCTGTCCATATTCAAGGGGAGGGGATTAACTCAAAAATATAATTATCAGGAGGTGTGAATCATTAAGGGACATCTTAGAGTCTGTTCTTCACACCATGTGTGGCAGTTTGGTATTATTTTATGAATTTCAAAAAAGAGAAAGATTGTATTTGTAATCTGGTCTATTCCTCTGGGTATGATACCCTTTGAAAGCATTAGATTCAGCTGACATGTGTGATTAAATTACCTGTTAAGATTAGGGCTTTGATTTGACCACATCAGTAGGGCATGACTCGAGGTTCAGTCCCAGCCCCCTTGGTGGGCTGATATAAACAGATACTCACTCAAGATGACACATAAAAGAAGAGACATAGAAGAGGTGATAACTCTGTCATGTTTGATCCTGGGGCCCCAGGGAGAGATGAGCCATCCACCTGATAGTTTGCAGTTGAAGAGAACAGAGCAGCTGAGCAGCTGATAAAGCCTGGAAAGAAACGAGCCCTATGCCAGACTCATAAAGGAAGCCCTGAGAGTGAACCCTATGCAAGCCTACAGCTGAGATTGGAAGAAGCTGGGCCCCCAGAGCCTTAAAAGGAAGAAGGAAGGAAAGACCAGGTAGAGATCACCCACCATCTTGCTTCACCATGTGGCAACTGACTTTGGTGAGAAAGCAGCCTTGAGTCGTAACTGTAAGCTTTTACTCCAAATAAACACCCTTTATAAAAGCCAACAGATTTCTGGTACTTTGTGTAAGCACCCCTTTTGGCTGACTAATACACCATGACAGCCCATTATTTTTCAGTAGTCAGATTTTCAAAAGAAAAAGTTTTTAAAAACTTGCTTAACTCTCTGTACTTAATAAATAATATGCTTTACACACGTAAGACATGTTACAGAACCCCTATTCATGGACAGATCTTGAAATGCTAGACACATTACACTTGTCAAGAAAAGTCAAAAGCTCTCTCTTTAATAAAGAGACATTATTTAATAAGATAATCCATACTTTTAATTTCATTTTCAAGGAAGTGTTTTGAAAAGATCTGCATAATAAGAGGATATTTTTGAAATCCTACCTAGAAGGATCAGATTTTTTCTTAAAGAAGATTACTTTAAAGAGAAAAATTCCTAGCTTAGTCAATGTGCATTTGTGCATCTCATCAAAGAATCTAATAGAAAGTTTCCGGTATTACTTTTCTGGCATTAAATCTAGTTTTACTCTGATAGAATATGGTGGTTTGGAGCTATATACCCCAGAAAAGTATGTTCTTAAACTTAATCCATCCTGTGAGTGTGAACCCATTGTAAGTAAAACCTTTTGATGAGGTTACTTCAGTTAAGGTATGACCTAACTCAATCAGGATGGGTCCTAATTCTGTTTCTGGAGTCCTTTATAAGCAGAATAAAATTCAGATACACAGAGAGAAAGCCACAGAAAGTAAGAGGCCAAAGTTAATGGAACCCTGAAGAGAGGGAGGAGGCCAGGAGAGGCTGCCATGTGCATTGTCATGTGACAGAGGAGCCCAGGGCCCAAGAATCATCAACTGCCAGCCCCAGAATGCCAGACTTCAGGAAGAAAGCATCACCTTCATGAGCCTTGATCTGGAGTTTTTCCTAGCCTCAAAATGGTGAGCCAATAAATTCTCAATGTTTAAGCCAACTCATTGCATGGTTATGCTTAAGCAGCCAAGGAAATGAAAACATGGACTTTCTATTTATTTTCTTTTTAAACTATGATTTGGATTGATTAGGATGACTTTCCTATGATTTTTTTTAGTCCATAATTTATAATTAATGAATTACTTTGTTTAGTGAATGAATTGCTTTAGACAAAGGAAATATAACTTCCTGGTAGTAGTAAGATTTCTTTTGGGCTGATTATCAGTGTTTTGTCTTTGTGAAGATTTTGACCTGCAACTCTATCAAGTTGCCAAAAGCACTAATTTAAGGTCTTTCATCTTTCACTAAACTTATCAATAAACCAGAATTAAAAACCTGTTTTGAGGTATTGATAAGATTTACTTGGAGCATAGACCATTTCATAGTGCTGGCCCCCTTGTACTGGGAGGTTTTGTTCTTGTTTATGGGAATAATAAAAGATAGAAATACAAAGAGATATAAACTAGGAAAAGAAATGAAATTAATAGAATAACAGAAGAATCTGATACAGTGAAAACAACAACAAAAAAATCCTGGTAAGTTCAAAGCCAACTCTTTTGAATTAAAAAAAGTTTAAATGATTAATAAATCTTTTGAATAGTGACATGATTAGGATTCTTTATGAAGAAGTTTATATGAGAGGTCAGGATGAAAGGCTGGGTTTCTTACTGAGGTTTTTTGAGGGAAGATTATAGTCAGGGACAGAGTTGTCTGGTTCATGTCAGTGAGGCCTCAAGTGAGCAGTAATCAGGGCCAGCAGGGTCAGAGGTTCCCTTGCCAAGTCAACACAGACATAAATACAGCTTATCCCTAAATTAATAGTGTATTTTATATATTTAAGTCAACATATGCAGGTCAACTTTTTATCTGTTTGTGTTTTTTTTATATGTCAGAATACAGTCTCTGGAGCCAGATCCTTTTTTTTTTTTTTTTTTTTTTTTTTTAATTTTTTCAGCTTAGGTTTTTTCATCAATGAAAAGTTGAAAGTTTGTTGTGAGAATTAGATAAGAGGATAGTAAATGTGGTCCCCAGCATTTCACACATAGCAAATTATCATTAAGGGGTAGCTGCTGCCATTTTAACCATAACTGTCTTGTCTTATTTTTCCACTTGTACAATGGGAGTGATTAAGTATAACTCTTTCTTGGTGAAAGTATTTGAGTTTAAATAGCATCTTGATTTTAGTATCCTTGGGTAAAATACCATATTATGCAATACTATTAGTAAAATAATAGCATGCTCAATGCTTGACATATTAATGAAGTATATCTTATTCAGAATCAGCATTTTAATTTAAAATGCTGGCCATCTGCACATTTTTCCTAACAATTAACTTTAAACTTTAATAGCTAGTCTTCTAGAAATAAAACAAACATAATTTCAAAAATTATTAAAGCAAAAATTATGGAAATAATTCTAAATTGAAATATGCTTCCTTTGTCCTCCAAAGATTTATTGATCACCAACTGTATGTCTATATAATGTTGGATACAGGAGATAAAATGATGAATAAAAAATGGTTCACTACTTTTAAGGAATTTAATTTAGTGGGAAAAGACAGGCATGGATAGAGATGAATCCAACATAGGAATGATTCTGCAAAGGCTTGCACCAAATGCTTTTGTAACAGGGGAGAGAGCAATTAACTCTGCCTGAGGCTCCCTGGGAAGATTTCCTTGAAGAGAAGCCTTGTGAAAAGGGTGATGAAGATGAGTAGAAGTTGCCAGATAAAAGGAAACAGAGAGGAGGAAGAGGGTTTCCAAGAGGAAAGAGTAGTGTGAGCAAAGTGGCACAGAGCTGAGAAAGAATCTGACATAAATAGGAAAAGAGCAAGAAATTCATTGTATTTGCAGGATAGACTACACGGAGAGTAGTGAAAGTACTGGGGGTCAGATTATGAAATACATTGAGGGCCAGCTAAACAGTTTGCATTTCATTTTGTGGTTTATGGAAAGCCAGTCAGGATTTAAGCAAGGGAATGATAGATTAACCTTGATGTCAAAGGAAATATCATTCCCTTTTAGCTCGCTATTACTGTATTTTAAAACATGTAGAACGCTTAGGTTAATGCAGCATCTAGGCTCCCAGGTTCAGGTGGGGATAAGAGGACAGAAACCTGCTCTGTCGCCCACATCCTCTTCTGACAACAGCTGCTCTTCTAGGGTATTGACATCTCCAAGGGAAGAGTGGCTCAGGCAGGAGGACAACATATTTTGGATGTGGCTGTACATACCATTTTTCATTCTTCTGATTTTGTGCCCAATGTTTTAATATTTTGAAGATCAAGTTTTTTAGCTAAAGTGAAAATTGCCACAATCCTCAGAGGCAATTCAGGTTAAAAGCAGATTTTGCACATTTTATCCAAAGTGGAGGCAGTCCTCAGAGAACTGGGAATTCACAAAGTACTTTCTCTATTGCAGAGAAGCACAAGGGGATGTGGGTTCAAATAATTTTTCCTGTGTGTTCCTTACTTCCATGTGAAAATGGACCATGAAACTTTATATAGTACATCCTTATAGAAAAAAAGGGACAAAGAGAAAATGTACAGAAAAGGAAAAGGCAAACATTACAACTCTAATTCCAAAGAAGATACCGAAATCCTCCCATCCCAGTGGAGTCACTGTAATATCTGCTATATGGCATTAGGTGACATTTCTCCTTCTTCTTTTCCATAAGTAACTCACCTCATGGAAAAATTCACTGACTTTTCAGTGATATTAACAGATTTAAACAGAATAAGGGTATCAACCACACCATCTTCTCTTTTGTTTCTCATTCATTTATTTACTCATTCATTCAAACAACAAATATTTTTTTTAGTACCCCCTATGTGTGTGCCAGGCACTGGCTGGAGAAACAGGAAGAACAAAAGAGATCTCTCCTCACAGAGCTTCAAGTCTAATAAGGGAGAAAAATATGAAATAAACCGTAATAAAGCTGCCAATTATATAATCCAGAGGCCATCGAGGGCTCTCTTGCCCCATGTAAAGTAAATAAGATTGACTGGAACTCCCCAGATCCGTGTTCTTTGGTGGTCAGAAATTCTGCTCAGCACATTCCCGGGAGCTGCCCATGCTCAAGATCTCTTCTGCCTTCAGGCATTTCCATTTGTGTGGCAACACAGTCACTGTTCAAATGAGACCTTAACACATTCCTCCCTCCATTTCCACAAGACACTCACATAAAGCATTTGTAAGTGTGGCTTACTTTAATGAAATTTTTAGTGTGATAGGGACATCCTGAAACAGCAAATGGATGTAAAAAATTTTTTTGGATAGTCATGTTTTTAAAAGTCCATGCAATCACTCCACTTTTTTACTGGAGCGTCATCTCTCTTTAGTACCCAAACTTCCACCATCTTACTGGTTCCCCCTTCCTCCACTTCCCTTCTCTTTTCCATTGCTTTCTTTTCTATCGTTGCTCAGAAGCAAGCAAATGACCAGCAACCACCATCACACAAAAACAATTTACAATTCTCTTGTATTCTTTCACAGAGCCTATTCATCTCTTTTTGTTTCTTGGTCTCCTGAAGGCATCTCAGCTATCAGCGGATACCCTCTACTCCAAAAAGCTTGAATATATATATATATATATATATTTCTTTTTTTTTTTTTTTTTTTTTTTACTCAACAAAGACATTTTCCTCCCTCTGGTGGTTTGAAGCTATATGCACCCCTAGAAAAAACATGTTCTGAAATCTATTTCATTCCTGTGGGTATAAACCCATTGTAAGTAGGATCTTTTGATGAGGCTACTTTAGTTACAATGTGACCTACCTCATTAAGGATGGGACTTAATCCTATTACTGGATTCCTTTACAAACCGAATGAATACAGAGAGGGAAAAAAAAAAAAAAAAAGCCACAGAAGCAAGAAGCTGAAAACAACAAAACCTGGAAGAGAAAGGAAGAGACCAGCAGACACAGACATGTGCCTTACCATGGGGTAGAGGAGCCAAGGATCACCAGCAGCTGGTCTTTGGGAAGAAGGCATCGCCTTGATGATGCCTTGATTTGGACATTTTCCTGGACTCCAACCTAACAGTAATGAATAAATTCCCATTGTTAAGCTGAGCCATTTCGTGGTATTTTGCTTGGAGCAGCCTAGGAAACTAAAACACTTCCTAATAAAAATGTTGCTGTTTGCTAAGATATGTATGTTTAGTCTGGATATATTACAAATTATGATGCATGCTGTGTTGGAAAAGTAGGAAGTACGATAAAGCACAATATTGGAACAGGGTGAGCTGATTTAAATGGGAAAAGCAAGGAAGAAATGCTTCTCTGAAGAAGTATAACATTTCTGAAGACTGTTAGCCAGGCACAAAGGGTGGGGAAGAGCATTGCAGGAAGAGAACAACCTGCACAAAGACCTGGAGATGGGATGGAGCTTCATGCCCTGGAAAAACGAAAAAGCAGCCAGCATGGCCAGATCCTAAAGAGCACGGGGAAGAAGGAAGGGGGTGAGAGCGGAGAGGTAAGCAGTGCCAGGTGATATGGGATTACGTAGGCCACATTACTTCTATTTTTAGGTTCCTGGCTCTTCCCTAGCAAAGGAAATGGCTTTATGAATTGTTTTTTAATGAAACTTTGAGCTTATTGAGTTTTGAAACAGAAACTGTCGTGCCCAAACTGGCAAAATCGTACACACACACACGTGTTATATAAAGCACCTTCCCTGAGGGCTACATAATTTGGTATTATTAAAAACTCTATCCTATAGCCATATATGTGATTCTGGGTAATTAGTTGAAAATTACCTTCGTATTCATTTCCTACCACAGGAACATTACCTGGGGAGAGACCGAGCATATGAAGATTTCTTTAAAAGATTTTAAGATGTTGCCTGCTTGCAGCATTTGAATTCTCTATCAGTTTTCAGGGTTTGTATCTGCCCAGCGGACACACCTATTTCCCCATGTCAAAGGCATGGCAGGAATGAATCTAATTTCTGTTTCCCACCACGGTAAAGAGCCCCCATATCCTCTTCTGGTCAAAAGGCACTTTTCCAGGTTCAGTCTGTCCCCATGCGTTAACAGGTACTAAAAATGACACACATACATTGTAGACATTGTGGCCACTGCTCATTACCAATGGTACTGACCCTCACTGCTTTACACGTCACAGTAGACTCATACATTTGTGCTGAGATGCTCGTTCTGTTATTTTCTGGAAATGAATTTTTGTTTGCTCACCCAACCCTACTAACCCCCCAATTTTTTTTTCTTCTCCACTCTCACTTTTCCACTACTAATAACCCATGCTTTTTAAGCGGTCTTTTTATTGAAAGTAATAAATAAATCATCTTCAAGTGGTTTCACCTTTGCATAAGAATCACCAGGAAATACATTAGCATGCTCACAGTGTTGGGTATTCAGGAATTCGTTTCAGTAGCAAAGACATTCACTGACCACAGAAAGAAAACTTTCCATTTATAGTTATTTGCTGGTTGTACACAATTGTAACTTCCCATCCAGTATAAAACTTTAAAATTAAGATAGTTTGAGGAAACAATATCTTCTGTGGCTCTTCCTCAAAATGAAGTCACTGGCTATTTGCTGAAACTGAGTCTGCTGGAATGCTAAGACTCTGTCTGATCATCCTGTGAGTCAATGCTTATGGTAGAACCTTGGCTACTGGTGTCAGCGGTTTCATAGGACTTTTGATCTTTGGCAAAGTTGATGAAAACCTGATTTTTCAAGGGAAATAAAGAAGTTAGTTCCTGGTAAACCAAAGGAAGAAGTAAGGCTACTTGCTACATAATCAAATACACAATGGAAGAGCAAACAATAAAACTGGATTTTATAGGAGCATGCCCACACACATATACACACTTCTTTGAATTGTTCAAATTTAACTGGGGTTTGAAAATCATATCTAGATCTATGACTATATTTATAATCATACTGTAAATCTAAAGCCACATATCTCTGTCTATATTATCTACATCAATTTCTCTATCAAGTATAAACAAGGAGCCCAAGCTCTGCTCTCATCAAATGATTGTATGATAATGTTAGGAGAAATTTCACTAGTGGAATGTTGACAGAAATTTCACCAGTCTCTCAAGAGATAATGCACTAAAATAAAATTTGTACAGAAACCTTATATTAATATGATGTTCATTAAGCCGATCATTTAACGGGCAGGTTTTCATTACTTTGTTTCAAATCATTCAGTCTATTAGTCTATTTATTGAGAGTCTATTTTGTGCCAAGCAAGGTACTGATTGTTGGTCACAAGTCAAAAATTGTTAGATATGAAAAGATGGGAAATTCGACATAGCCACTAAATCTTATGGGTTGACAAAATCATAATTGCCTAAAGTCCCCATTAAAATGCCTAAAGGCCCTATAAAAAAGTGTCCATAAAATGCAATGCCATATATTGACTCATAATTAGAGGTCCCTAAAGCCTTACTTTCAACCCATTCTAATGATGGATGTGATCAAATGTTATATGTGTCATGTTGGCTGAGCTGTACAAATTAAATCAGTGCAAAGTTGAGGAAGGATGACCTATAAAAACTCTAGTTATTGAATGTAAATATAATTAAAGCAGATGATATAAATGCAATAAAATATTCTGCATTTGACACCTTAATTGCCTGAATTTAGCATATCTAAAGATCTAGCAACCAAAGTTCTCTAGATACTCCCATTCCATTTTTAATTCAGGAAGCCAATCAATGGATTGGCTGTGTGTCTTTCTTTTAGAAGTTTAGTAAAGAGAAAGTAAGGAAAGCATTAATAACTACTTGTTTTTTAAGTGAAAATAATATTTTGTTGCTTTACATGTACAAATAACCTGATGGATATAGATATCTTATAGAGTGGAAAAATCCACTCTATAGTTTTCACATTTCTAACATCCCAAAATGCAGTTAGAAATAAATTAAGCTCTTTGCTAAGTTTTGCCAGGTGCAAGATTAGATATTGCATCAATTGAAAACAAATTGAGTGCCATTAAAAAGAAATAACCAGAATGCACGATAATTAATATATGCTGTTATACACATCGATTATGGTATCCATCTTACCTCTTCCAGAGTAGTCTGACTCACTAAGAAATTTGTGATATTTAAGAGTGTCTTGTTGGTTTCCAACAGATCAAAAATGTTTGCTACGCCTCCTGCCGTGACCGGTACATGATACTCTAGCATGCTAAGGTGCTGATCCTGTGAGAACCAATGGAAAAAAATAATACAAATTTTTTGCAATGTCAGGTAATAGTGACTTGGCTAGACATAACTTTACCAAAAGCTAAGGAAAATACTGAAATTCATTCTACTGGAAATGATGCTGGAATGTAAATAATGGGTATGTTTTCAAACTAACAGCTGTCAAAGATGAAATGAAAAGTTCTATGAATGTCAAAGAGCAAACAAATTAAAAACCTAATGAAATTTCCAAAGCATTCTACATTCATGAGCACTTATGAAGTCATTACAGTCTTGCTTAGAAAAAAATTTTTGTGAAATGGCATATCATACGCCAGGTCATTCCCAGATCACATGAACTTTTTCAGAGATCACATTTAGAAATTTTATCTCTATGTTAGAATTTTTGTTAAAGGCTAGAAATTAGCTGTTCAGTTTATATTGGCTTAAGACACTAGTTTCAAGAGCATTATCTAAGGCAAAACCTCTTTCAAATAATGCCCCATTCTTTCTCAACTCACCTTAAAATTCTTTACAATTTTGTATTTTGGTCAATTGTATCACCATCTACCTAATAATCTGTTCTTAATTCCTTGGAGTATCTTTAACACCTTGTTTTTCTGTATATTTAATCAGTTACCATATCCTATTTATTTTTCCTCTAAAATTTTTCCTCTCATATTCAGCCTTTCCTTTCTCAAGATTCCACCACCAAGATTAAGTTGATTCTCATCGCTCCATGTCTAAATTACTGCAACAGCTTCTTTACAAGTCTAGAACCTATATACATTCCTGAATTATGGCACAAAGCAGCCACAATAATCTTTCCTAAACACTAGTTTGATCAGGATGTTTTCTTACTCCAGAATCTACTTCTGCAACCTGCTACGGAAGAGACAAAACTCTGTGTCTTATCAAAACCTCTCCTCACCCCTTTGTTCGTTGCCTTCTCCCAGCAAATTATTTTTGCCTCACAACCTGTCAATGAAATCAGGTCATCTTACTTATTTTCACCCTCAACTTGATGTTGCTATTTCCCTTCAAGAAATATTTTCCCCTCTGGAAAGCACCACAAACTTGTAAAGAATGTCCTGTTTAGAGAGAAATTCCGCTTTCATCATTGCTGCATCTGCCTTGTGTAGCACTGGTCCCCTGAGGAACAGGTTAGGGGAGCTTGTAATCTCATCGTCACTCAGTGAATGAACAGATTTCAACCCAGAAATTCACAAAAAGAAAAGACATTATAACCAACATGACTTGTGCTAGAAAGGTGTCTTTTAGTTTTTAATTCTGTTTTCATTTAGATGATAGAAAAGAGGGTTTGATAAGAACCATAAAAGCTATTATTTCCTGGAGAAGTTAGCTATGGCCTGGGGAAGTTCACCCAAAGGTATTTTGTAGATAAAGAATTGTTTTTAAAAAGAAACTGTATTTTGTTCTCTAAAGTCACTTTACGTTAATATTGTGCCTTATACTTCATGAAGTATCTGTATGAGCACTTTATCATTTAGTTCTCACACCGATCTTGTGAAGGAGATATTATTCTTGTTTTCCAAATGAGGAAAATGAGGCTCAGAGACTTCAAATGTCTTGCTGGAACTCATACAGGCAGAACTGGACCTCGGCCTGTCTCTGATTTCTTTTTACCATTCCAGACCTGCTTTCCTTCTAAAAACAATCATTATCATAATCATCTTCTACAAATTGCCTGTACATCAAAGATGTTATGATGATGACTTTTTCTGTCAAGGGCATTTATTTTAAGTATGTACTATGTGATATGTGTGTGTGTGTCCAACGTATGGATATGAATTTGTAAGATGAGATCAATTGCACAACGTTTCAAATAGTCTGGGTAATTGATGACTTGATTTCCATCCAATCCTGCTCAAATTTTTCTGACTTTATCTTTCAAATGAGAGGAATGAAGGAGATAATCTCTTTCTGCCCTGACATTCTGGAACTCTGAAACTTATTTTACACACAAAAAAAAACCAAACACCGTTAGTCATATAAACCAAAAATATCTGTCATCCCTCAGTTCCCTATCATATACAACTGGCAAACTTGTAAATGCATAAAATTTGAAATATAGTCATAAAACCATTGTGAGGATGAAATGAATAAATGCATGTAAAAGGATTAAATGAAATTTAAATAGCTAAGAAATGTTAAAATTGAAGAATCTCTTTGTTCTTACTAAATGTGCTTCAGGATATCTTATGCATCTTGACCTAATAAGTACATTAAGAAAAGCAATCAAGCCATGTTTGACTTGAAAATGAAGAACATCTACTACGCTATTAGATTATGACTACCCAAACCAATCAGAATCAAATGGCAGGACAATCGCATACTTTTAAGTATGTTTTTGGAAAGTGCAGCTGCATGAACCTGGTGAGGGACTCCATGCTCAATTTGCTATTCTTCAAGTGAACCTTGACAGTAAATCCGCGTCCAAACCTGGAAAGAGAAAGTGCAAGATGTGATATGAGTCGCATTTTGGTAAACCAGTTCCCCTGGAATTCTAGATAATGAGACAGGGCCCAAGCTGACGATTACAACCCTTTTTCTTTTATAAAGACTGCCACTTTGCCATAAAAGTTCAGGGCATGCTGCAAACTGGAAATAGTACAGTGCCCTGAGTCTAAAATTTATTTCTACTATACACAGATGACTCTTTGGGCAAAAGCTGCATTAGAAAGAAAACAAAATCTTGGCTTGTTTGACATCCATGATTTGGCAATTGATGTCAATTTCTAGGGTTAAGTACGTTTTAACTTAAAGTAAACAAGGTCTTAAGAGGCAGGTCATCGGAGATTTGGTGTCAACAATAAAGGTTAAAGTCACTGAGGTTTTAAAAATAACTAATGAAACAATATGCTAGCTAACCGTTAGCACCAAGAATAGAGTTCACAAACAATTCACAACAGACTCTATAAGACCATCCTTTTTTTACCTTGTTTAATACTCTCTCATAAGAAATCAAAGTTATTGTGCAGATAGAGCTGCAAAATAGCATCCTGAAGTTTGGAGATCAACTTGTATAGGTATAACTGCATATACACTCTGGTGAATAGAAGCTAGTAATTTAATTTTACTTTTATTACTATGATATTTATGTCTATTTATCTAATGTATTATCTTTTTATCTTTATAAATTGATTTATATTTACATTTTATATAAATGGGATCATACAATATATAGTACTTTGTGTCTGGTTTCTTTTACTTAGCATAATGCTTTTTTTGGTCTGATATTAACATCTTGCCATTTTAACATATATTAGTTCAGTTTCAAAGAAAAACAGTTTTATATATGCAATTTTACCCACAGTCATATTTCACACATGGTTTTACTATGCTATATAGTCCCATGTTACATTTTTTAGTTTCCTTTTAGTAATTTACATGACCTTAGACTTTCCCTTTAAACCACTGCTATACGAGGTAGTGCTGCTAGTTACAAACATGTTGTGATTTCACTTTTTCTTTTCATTTCTAAAGATTAACACACATCCTTTTTACCAAATCTGCATAAGTTAACCATCATCTTTCCATTTTCTAATCTCATTCCATTTTCTGGTGACACATATTCAAGTTATGAACTCCATGAGATTACAATAAATATATTTAGTTCATAGTAGCACAATCATACAGTATTTGTCCTTTTGTGTCTGACTATCTTTACTCAACTTAATGTCCTCCAGGTTCATCCATGTTGTCATATGCTTTATGACTTCATTTCTTCTTACAGCTGCATAATATTCCATCATGTGTATACACCAATGTTTGTTTATCCATTCATCTGTTGATGGACATCTGGTTGTTTCAATCTTTTGACAATCATAAATAAAACCACTATGAACATCAGTGTGCAGATGTCATGTCACTGTTCTCAGTTCTTCTGGGCATATACCCAGTACTGGCATTGCCAGGTCACGTAGCAAATCTATGTTCAACTTCTTTAGGAATTGTCAAACAATCCTCCACAGTGGCTGTACCATTCTATATTCCCACCAACAGCGAATAAGTGTTCCTATCTCTCCACATCCTCTCCAACACTTGTACTCTCTGTCTTTATAATAGTGGCCATTCTGATAGGTGTGAAATGATATCTCATTGTAGTTTTGATTTGCATTTTGCCAATTGCTAGTGATATTGAACATTTTTTCATGTGTTTTTTGCCATTTGTATATCTTCTTTGGATAAATGTCTTTTCAGGTTTTTGCCCATTTTTAAATTGGGTCATTTGTCTTTTTATTTTTCAGTTGTAGCATCTCTTTATATATCATGGATATTAAACCCTTATCGGACATGTGATTTCCAAACACTTTCTCCCATTAAGTCGGCTGCCTTTTCACACTTTTGACAAAGTCTTGAGGTGCAAAAGTGTTTAATTTTGAGGAGGTTCCATTTATCTATTTTTTTCCTTTGTTGCTCATGCTTTGGGTGTAAGGTTCAAGAAACCACCACCTACCACAAAGACTTTAAGATGTTTCCCTACATTTCCTTCTAGTAGTTTTATGGTCCTGGCTTTTATATTTAGGTCTTTGATCCATTTTGAGTTGATTCTTATATAGGTTGTGAGATAGGGATTCTCTTTCATTCTTTTGGCTATGGATATCCAGTTCTCCCAGCACCATTTGTTGAAGAGACTGTTTTGTTACATTAACATGGCTTTGGAAGGTTTATCGAAAACCAGTTGGCTATAGAGGTGAGCGTATATTTCTGTACTCTCAGTTCTATTCCACTGATTGATGCATCTATTTTTATGCCAATACCATGCTGTTTTGATTGCTGTAGCTTTGTAATATGTTTCAGGGTCAGGCAATGAAATTCCTCCCACATTGTTCTTTTTCAGAATGCTTTTGGTTATTCAGGTTCACTTTTCCTACCAAATGAATTTGGTAATTGCCTTTTCCATTTCTGTAGAGTAGGCTGTTGGAAGTTTGATTGGTATTGCATTGAACCTATAAATCATTTTGGGTAGGATTGACATCTTCATGATATTTAGTCTTCTAATCCATGAACACAGAAAGTCTTTCATTTGTTTAGGTCTTTGTTGGTTTCTTTTAGCATTGTTTTATAGTTTTCTGAATATAGATCTTGTACTTCTTTGGTTAAATTGATTCCTAGGCATTTGAATCTTTTTGTTGCTATTGTAAATGGGTTTTTCCCCCTTATTTTCTCCTCAGATTGTTTAATACTAGTGTACAATAACATTACTGATATTTGCATGTTGATCTTGTATCCTGTCACTTTGCTGAACCATTTATTAGCCCAACTAGCTTTGTCGTACACATTTCAGAATTTTCTAAATACAGCATCATGTCATCTGTGAATAGTGAGGGTTTTATCTACTCTTTTCCTATTTGGATGTCTTTTATTTATTTTTTCTTGTCTAATTGCTCTAGCTAGTACTTCTAGCACAATATTGAATAACAATGGTGACAGTGGGCATCCTTGTCTTGATCCCAATCTTAGAGGGAAAGCTTTCAAACTTTCCTCATTGAGTACGATGCTGGCTGTGGGTTTTTCATACATGCCTTTTATCATATTGAGGAATTTTCCTTCTATTCCTATTTTTTTTTTTTTTAATTTTATCAAGAAAGGTTGACACATGCCTTTTCTGCATTTATTTTGTTGAGAATTTTTGCATCTATGTTCATTAGAGAGATTGGTAATTTTTGTTTCTTCCAGTATTTTTATCTGCGTTTGGTATTAGGGTGATGTTGGCTTCATAAAATGAATTAGCTAATTTTCCCTGCTCTTCAATTTTTTTGGAAGAATTTAAACAAGTTTGGCATTAATTCTTCTCGAAATGCTTGGTAGAATTTACCTGTGAAGCCATCTGATCCTGGACTTTACTTTATTGGGAGATTTTTTTTTTTTTTTTTAATAACTATTAAAGAAGTTTAATCTATAACTTAAAAACCTTCCTGCAAAAACCACTACAGGCCAAGGCATCTTCTTTGATAAGCTCTCACAAACATTTAGTAGAGGAATAAGACAATATTATTACCCCAAATCCCCTGAAGACAAAAAAAAAAAAAGAATTTCGAGTACTTTCCAAACTTTTTTGAGGTCAGCAAAAGCTTGAAACCAAAATATGACAAAGATATTATAAAAAAGAAAATTACAATATACCTCATGGAAACTCTGAAAATTCTAAACAATATATTATTAACAAAGGAAGCCCACTAATATATAAAACAAATAGTAATCTTAATTAAGTTGCATGTCTGGCAATCTTTGATTAATATTGGGAGATTTTTGATTACTGATTCAATCTCTTTAAATGTGATTGGTTTGTTGAATTCTTGTATTTCTTGTAGCATCAGTGCAGATTGTTTGTGCATTTCTAGGAATATGTCCATTTCATCTAGGTTGTCTAGTTTGTTGGCATACAGTTTTTCATAATATCCTCTTATGACCATTTTTAATCTCTGTGGGGTCAGCCATAAATTTCCCCTTTCATTTCTGATTTTATTTATTTGCATCTTCTCTCTTTTTTTCTTTGTTAGTCTAGCTAAGGTTTGTCAATTTTATTATATTCTCAGATAACCAGCTTTTGGTTTTATTGATTTTCTCTATTGTTTTTTTTTTCTCAATTTCATTTACTTCTGCTCTAATCTTTATTACTTCTCTCCTTCTGCTTGTTTTGGGAGTGGTTTGCTGTTCTTTTTCTAGCTTCTCCAGTTGTTCAGTTAAATCTTTGATTTTAGCTCTTTCTTCTTTTTTTAATATAGGCATTTAGGGTTATAAATTTCCCTCTCAGGACAGTCTTTGCTGTATCCCATACATTTTCATAAGTTGTGTTCTCATTTTCATTCATCTCAAATTATTTACTAATTTCACTTACAATTTCTTCTTTGATCCACTGATTATTTAGGAATGTGTTGTTCAGCCTCCATATATTTGTGAATTTACCACTTTCCTGTGTATTATTGATTTCCAGTTTCATTTCATTGTGATCTGAGGAGATGCTTTGTATAATTTCAATCTTTTTATATTTATTGAGACTTGCCTTGTGACCTAACGTGGTCTCTCCTGGAGAAAGATACATGATCACTTTAGAAGAATGTATAACCCACTGAGTTTGGTTATAACATTCTGTATATATCTATTAGGTCTAACTCTATCATATTTTTCAAATTCTCTGTTTCCTTGTTGATCATCTGTCTAGTTCTATCTAATGATATGAGTGGTGTGTGACATCTCTAACTATTATGTAGGGTCTATTTCACCCTTCAGTTTTGCCACAGTTTGCCTCATATATTTTGGGGCACCTGGATTAGGTGCATGGATATTTATGACTGATATTTCTTCTTGGTGGATTTTCCCCTTTATTAAAATATAATTGTGAATATTCTCACTGCCCTGATTTTGTTATAATCAGGGTAGGTTAAACATTCGCTATATTAGAAACCATGCATGTGTCCCCAGACCTAGTTTTTCTCCCTAGGTCTGGTTTTTAGAATGCTGTTGATAAACCAAGCCTGCTTTATTATATGACCATCCTGTATGGGAAATGACTATAATTTTAGGTATCTTTGGTCAACCTTAAGAGAAATAGCAAGTGGAAGATGTAGCTCAAATGATTGTGTGTCCATTTCCTATGTGGAGGGACCTGGGTTCGACCCCCAGACCCTCCCGGTAAAATAAAGAAAAATGTAAAAGGTGCACAGGTGTGCTGTCAGACTCCACTAGCGAGTGAACCCCCAGGCCCTGCGAGCGGGTGAGCCCCCAGGCCCCACAAGTGAGTGAGCAGTCTGGCCTTGCTGAACCAAGCAGCAAGATGATGACGTAACAGGAGAGAGACGCAAGGGAGAGCCAAGATGAGACACACTGAAAAACCAGGAACTGAGGTGGCGCAAGTGGCAGAACACCTCTCTCCCACATCAGAGGTTCCCAGGATAGAATCCCGGTGAAAACAGGAGGAGAAGGATGAGAGGAGAGGGCAGGAAACAGACATAGAGAATTGCCCAATGAATGGACACAAAAACAGCAAAAATTGGGTGGGGGGGGTGTTAAAATGGATAAAAAGTAAATTAAAAAATTTTGTTTGTTTAAAAAAAAGTATAATGGCTTTCTGTATCTCATAACTTTTTGGCATTTAAAGTCTGTTTTGTCCGATATTAGTATAGCTACCCCTACTCTTTTTTGGTTACTGTTTGTGTGGAGTATCTTTTCCCAACCTTTCACTTTCAGCCAGTTTGTATCCTTGGGTCTAAGGTAAGTCTCTTGTAAGCAGCATATGGATGGCTCATGTGTTTTCATCCATTCTGTCAGCCTATATCTTTTGATTGGGGAGTTTATTTCCTTCAAATTCAATGATATTACTGTAAATGCATTATTTACTTCCACCATTTTATTCATTGATTTTCATATGTCATATCTTATTTTCATCTGTCATTTTACTCTTTTTGTTATATTTTCTGCTATTATTGTCTTCTAAGCTCTCTTCCAATCATCTCTTGCTTTTTTATTTCTTTCAGGTTGTAAGGCTCCCTTTAATATTTCCTGCAAAGGTAGGGTTTTTGTTTGTTTGTTTGTTTTTACAAACTCTCCTCATTTCTGTTTGTTTGTGATTATTTTAAACTCACCTTCATATTTGAAGGACAATTTTGCTGGATAAAGAATTCTCAGCTGGCAGTTTTTCTCTTTCAGTATCCTAATTACATCATACCACTATCTTCTCATCTCCATGGTTTCTGATGTGAAATCCATTCTAAGTCTTACTAGGCATCCCTTGTATGTGATGGTTTGCTTCTACCTTGTGTCTCTCAGAATTTTCTCTTTATCTTTGACATTTGACATTCTGAGTAGTATGTGTCTTGGAGCAGGTCTGTTTGCATTTATTCTGATTGGGGTACATTGTGCTTCTTGGACACGTAAGTTCTTTTTTTTCATGAGAGTTTGGGAAATTTTGAGCTATTACTTCCTCAAATGTTCTTTTTGCCCCCTTCCCTTCTCTTCTCCTTCTGGAACTCCCATGGCACGTATGTTGTTGGTTTCCATGATATCGTTCAACTCTGTGAGCCCCTGCTCAATTATCTCCATTTTTCTCTCTCTGTTCTTTTTTCTCTTCTATTTCAGCTGTTCTGTCTTTTCTATCACTTATTTTTTCTTCTATCATTTTTAGTGTGCTGCTCTACTCCTCCAATGTGCTTTTGATCTCACCTATCATGTCTTTCTTTCCCATGAGCTCTGTTACTTTTCTATTCAGGTTTTCAAATTCTTTGGACTCACTCTGTGTCTTCTTTATGTCCTTTATGTCCTATTGTCTTTCAACTCATTCATTTGATTTTGGAAGTTTGTGTGCATCTTGTAGATTTGTTGTCTCAAATCCTGTGTCTCTTCTGGAACTTTGATGTATTCCTTTGCTTGGGCCATTTCTTCATTTTCTTAGTATGGCTTGTAACTTTTTGCTACTATGTAGGCATCTGATTAGGATGGTGAGTTTACGCAGATGCTCAATTTCTCTCTCTTTTGTAGGAATTGAATCTCAGGAGGCTGTGTGTTACTGCTGTTCTTTGATTCTTGGTTCAACCTGTTCTGGGTCTTTATGGTTGTTCCTATTAGTTGCTCAAATTTGGACCCTGCAGACTCCCTTCCAAGACCTTGGGAAGGGAGGTTGTAAAGGCAGGAAAAAGCCTCTCTTACTTATTTACTTTTTTATTTTTATTTTTATGTATTTTTTTCTTATTTACTTTTAATTTCTTCACTGTACTTCCTTGGTCTGCCAGCAGATGATGCTCTTTGGCAGCCATCTCAGTTCAATGCCTGTTCAGAGTGTGTTTGCTGCAGCATGGACCAGATCAATGTGATGGAGGATCTTGCCTGGAGGCTAAGAGCCTCATAATTCATACTTTCTCAGTGGCAGTTCTCCATCCTTTGCTGGCAGCTGCCTGCCTTTTCCCAGGTAGGAAATAATTCCACTCCCCTCTGTGTCCTCAATAACCAGTCCAAGTTAGTACAGAGGGAGAATGAGTGTGTCAGATCTCTTTAGTCCCTTACTGGCTCCCAAGGCAAATAATGGCATGTTCCCACCATGGGACACAGCAGACCAAATTTGTATGTCAAAAGCTGAGTCAGCCTTAGGCTATGTCCCTCTCTCTCCCTTTTCCTGGGGAGGTGGATCCCTGGAGCTCCATTTGTCTATAATCGCTGGCCCCAAGGCCTGAGAACTCAAAAGTATCTATAGGGTAGGTGAGGATGCCAGCAGTTACAGCTTCAGCTTTTAACTTATAGTTTTGCTATCACAATTCTTTTCCTTTGCCCCTCTCTCTTTTGGGAGGTGTCCAGGTTTCCCCTGGTCTCCTAAACCCTAGATTTTTTTTCTCAGGCCATTTCTACCTGTCCTCTATTTTTCTGGAAGAGAAGAGAGTCCCATGTCTTTCTAGTCCAGTATCTTCCCAGAAGTTACCCCAAATGTATTCTTGACTGAAAGGTTTTGAATGTATTAAAAATATTAAATTATTACTGAAAGCCTATGCAAATGACAAATGAGTATACGAGATAAAATCTGTGGCTGCATGAACCTATCAAGGCCAATTTGTTATTGGGCAAATTTTTACAACTGCTTTCTGAGAGTATTTTAGTTTTGGATTAATTTTTCTTTTTAATTTTAGGCCTTCTAGGTTGTGGGGGTATTAACTAAAAATGCATCAAATCTTTGGGTAAAAGATTTTAAATTTAAGGTGAATCAATGATTAGTTCCTCCATTCCAATTTTACTATTTATTGCAGGACAGGCTGCTGAGATAATCCTTGAAGTTAATTATAGCACATTAGATTGATTACCCAACACCACATGTTAAAAAAAAAAAAAAAAAAAAATTCTTCACCTGCTCTTTATGTGCTGCAAAGATCCAATGCATCGAAACTTTCCATTTACCATAATGGCCAACCTGGTACAGAGAGCTTCACATTCTTCCATGCTGAAACACAGAGAAGAGAATCACATCAGCATTTGGGGCACAGAGAATTAGATTTAAGTTCATGAGCATAAGCTTAACTGCCTCATTATGGCACCTTAGAAACACTATTTTAGTTCCTTAAAATATTTTGTCCCTTGAAGGGGAACAAAAAAACCTTTAAATATAAATCAAATGTCTTCATATAGATTTAATTACTATTTTATTTCAATATGACATACTTGATGCCATCTTTCTCACCTGGAATGCTCACTTATCAAACCTAATATTCCTTTGAAGCTTTGGCTGAAGATCTACCTTTCCTAAGAAGAAACATTTCCAAAATAATCCTGAGCTTTTTTGGGTCCCAATTCTTACTCCACATTCGGTGGGCTTTCATGTTTTTTTATCTATAATTTGTTCATCTGTATTTGATTATCTTATCTCAAATTTTTATGCACTATGATAACTGGAGGATATCTTAGGCATTACCTGGTCAACTTCATACAAATGTTAATGGAAATTAAATGACTAGCTTCAGAACAAATAGTGTGCTGGCAGGAAAGCTAGGATATAAACAAGTCTCTTGATTGTAAACAAATCTAGCACTTTTCTTTCTATATGATGATTTTAATGTAAAAATAAATTTAATGCAAATTACAATGCAAGGTCCGTGTCATAAGAGATACACAGTTAAAATGCTTTAGTTGTTCTCAATCTTAGCTGACTGGAAGGGAAAAAAAAAACTTGGAAATTTAGATGAGGCCAGATAATGGATGGCCTTACATATTAAGCCTAAGGATTCCAAACTTTCTTGAAAGGCAATAGGGAGCCATGGATGAGTTAAGAGGGCTATAAGGCATAAGATTGCTTAGACTGTCCCAACACAGCAGCTAGATTCTCACCATGACAGCTGCTTAACTTGCTCCCACTACTGTAAACATGATACTTTAATAAAATTGTGGGCATTTTTATCTATCTATATTACACAGAATTACCTTTCCCATCTATCGTTATAAAATTGTTTGTGTCATTTGATTTCAAAGTTTCTACCCTCAGTTTACCTGTGAGAGGTGAGGATGACGGAACATTTATTCTGTACTTCTTCTGAAATGATCTTCCAGAGGTGCCGTTTTGACTTAGGATCCATACCAGAGCTTGGCTCATCCTTAGTAAAATGTTACAAGAAACATTTATCAAATTAATTAATTTTTGATGAGGTTTTTCACATGAATCATCACCTCTCACGTCCCTAGAACAGAAATCACTCTGCAAAGTCCTGTAACTAACTTGCTTTATACTTAATAGGCTTCTTTCTGCTGCTGTCAAAACTCAAAATTAATCATGTAGAATTGTCAATCTGTTTTTAAAAAGGTCTTGGTGAAGTTGACACCGTTACTTTACACATGTCTCTTACATTTCTTTGGGAAAAATTCTGCTTAAATAACTGACAAAGGAAGGTTTTTACTGCGAGGTTTTTACCACAAGGTTTCATACAACACTGTCATGCATGTACTTGAAGCTACACCAGCAGGATTGCCACCTTGCTCACGAGAGCAGACTTGTGGCTGTGAGTGATAATATGTTATGTGAAGCAGAAAGAACACAGTTTGATTTTCCAGTTAATATGTTTGAGGTATGTTTTTAATTTTATGTTACTAATTAAAATTTAATACTCTGAGGAATAAAAATAAGATTTATAGAAAATGCCAAGTAGAAAGATAAAAATGATTTAAAAAAAAAATAAATGTTTTGAAAAATTGTCCAGACATGAAACTAGAAATACAGCAATCAATAACCTACACATGCCTGGCGAAGGAGGATGATCCATTGATGGGCTCTTGATATTGACAATAGGGTTATGAGCCTTTGCTCTAGAAATTGAAACTTAGCCTACTGTTATGGGGTGCCTAAGGGTTGCCTCCTGAGAGCCTCCTTGTTGCTCAAATGTGGCCTCTCTCTGAGCCAAACTCAGCATATGAATGCATTACCTTCCCCCCTAGTGTGGGACATGACTCCCAGGGATGAGCTTCCCCGGCATGGAGGGATTGCTACCAAGCACCAACTAGCAAGACAACTGGAAAAATATCTTGAATAAAAGGGGGAAAATGAGTTTATATGGCTAAGAGACTTCTAAGTGAGTCGGGAGGTCATCCCAGAGGTAATGCTTATACACATCTCAGCAGGATCTCATAGACTGCCAAAGCAGATACTACCCCAAATAGCAGGACTCCTGATGGCTCTGGAGATACCCAGATCCTATGGTTAGGCGGATAGCTCCAGAGTTTGGTGCTTTGCCAGTGGGCCCTATTTTGGAGTTTGTGCTCCTGAGAGTGACAGAGTTGGACACAACTATGTCTTCCCTGCACATGGCTCATCTGTCCTTTCTGTCTAAACCTATACTTGGTGCTGGAGTTTGTAGGTGTACATCCAGAGACTTGAGTCTTTGGATTGTCCATGTGCCAGCTGGGCCTGGAACCTCAGCAGAGTTGCAACACCTACTCTACAGCTCACTGGACTCACCCAGGACAACTGGTGGGGAGATGATAATGGACAACGACCATCCCAGGGAAGGGATAGAGTCTGCAGCTGCAGGCAGGAAAGTCCCATCCATTTTCCCATGGGATATAAGCCCCTCTCAGTTGGAGGTGGGGTGGACATCACCATCCCAGAGTCCTTGGGATTGGGGAAAGAACTATAGACTAGAGTGGACTTAATAGTATTCTACTACAGACATATTGTGTTTCTAGCAATGGAAGAAATTACAGCATTGATGTGGAGCCAGTGGCCACTGGAGGCTCTGGGGGCAGGGAGAGGGAAAAACAATTGTAATACTGGGGCTTTTTTGGGACTTGGGAATCGTCCTGAGTGACGTTGCAACGACAGACATAGACCATTTCATATCATCACACAACAGGCAGAATTGTGTGGGAGAGCGTGTAGACTACAATATGAACTATGGTCCATGCTTAATGGCAAAGCCCCAGGATGTGTTTATCAATTGCAATGAGTGTGTCACACTAATGAAGGATGTTCATGTGGGAGGCTGTGGGAGGTGTGGGGAGTGGGGCATATGGGAATCCTTCTATCTTTTGTGTAACATTTATGTAATCTAAGTATCTTCGAAAAAATAATAACTCCCCCCCCCCCAAAAATACCTATACAAGCAATATTAGATCCTCATAGATGATAAGAGAAATGTGAATTATAGGACAATATTAGACAAAAATTTTTAAAAAATAATGAAAAGTATGTCCATAGATTAACCAGGGACCTGTTTTTATATTAAGGGGTTAAAGTTAAATTTGAAGAAAGGGATACATGTTAACTTGGGGCTACAGTAAAGGATATACAGCACTGCTCCTAGTTTGAAGAACACAGCATTTATAGGAAATGCATACAGAAGAAAACATGGTACCTTTCTCTCATGGCCTATATTTCAGTGTGGGTCCTTAATACATAACATTTGCATAGCGCCTTTAACATTGTAAAGTGCATTACATCTACTATCTCACAGGGATGCCTAAGGATTGTTTTGTTCAATATAAGGGACACTTAAACAATAGAATTCCATTATAAGCATCGATTGGCAGAGGCATAATACATTATAAGCTTCTGGTATTATAGAAAAACAGGCTGTGCATTGCTCTAGCTGGGTAGTTTAGATTTGGTCCACCGTGTGGCTTAATCCATGCAAAAAGGGGGCGATTTATAACTGGATTTTTATTGCATATAGTTAAAGGTCTTTCAGATTTTAGAGACCCTTAAATGAAGGGGATATTCTAAAATAAGGACGAACTCATTTATCTGTGAACATCTTTTATAACATTTTGCCTCAAATGCTGTATCATCCCTACGTATAATTTATAGTTCCAGATGATCAAATTAATTTTCCAGCTCTTAACAAAATATAAATGTAGAATGCATTTCTTACTTCCAAAATAAATTCAGATAAAATAGCATGGTATATTATCGATCACATTCTAAGGTAAGTAACTCACATTTTTAACCAATAAGGAAATAAAATTTTAGCACAATATATTGTTCTAAAATTTGTCTGTCCTCAGTAGAAGTTGGAAAATATGTTATTTCACCTTACCAGGTACTAATAGACCAAGAGACACAGCTTCTTCATTAGGCAAGGATCAAATTTTACCCTGTTCTGTAACTTTATATATTCATTTGAAGTCCCTGAAATTACTTCAGCTACTGTCCATTCACATGCCAACTGTTTCATCTGAAATCCCCAGAGCCACAGTTTCAGACAAAAATATTTTTGAGGGCATATTGTGGCAACAAATTATTTGGTGAGAGAAATTCCCTTAATGAGATTGTATAGGAAAAATGCTTTACACAATAATTGGTGCATAAAAAGACCTCAATAAATGTTTATTACAATAATGATGATGGAATGTTACACAGTTTAGAAATGCGGTTCTATTCACTTGGCAGCCTTTTTTCACCATGAGTCTCTTACCAGCAGTAGAATGGAAGGTTTTCCTATTAAGGCCAGTGCAGTGGATAATTTTCTTTTAGTGCCATAACTGCACATAGAGGTAGCTCTGTCCTTGTAGGACATCAGATGAAGTCTTCTAAGAAGTTTATGAACAGTCTGTGGGCAATAAAAGAGAAGTTAGTTTGACTTTTCTCTGCTCAAACCCTTAAAACACTAAACAGAATAACATATGCTTGTGAAAAGAAGGTTTTATAATGAACAAAAAATGCCTGAATAAAATGAAAACATTCAAATTCAACATAGATTTCATTTTCAAATAAATTAATAGTGCATTTAATGAAATAAAAGCAGTTCCCTGGATGCTCAATTTTCCAATGGAATTCTTCTTTTCCAAATGTGTGAATGTGTGTGTCTGGTATGTGTATGTGTGTATTTACAATGGCAAATTGTTCTTTATGCTATATTGGTATAGGATTCTCCTGTAAAGTGAAAATGGGCTAAACCAGAATTCAGCCCTTTACAAGGCAGGTCTCTCACTGATTGTCATCACTGCTTCATTTTCTTCTTACTGAGAGGTGAATTGTCATAAAGTCTTTAAGTCTATTTAAGAGTGACCTAGTATCAAAACTTCAGTGTAGGGAAGCGGCTGTGGCTCAATCAGTAGGGCTCCCGTTTACCATATGGGAGGCTCCGGGTTCGGTTCCCGGGGCCTCCTGGTGAAGGCAAAGCCCGCCCGCACGGCGTGGTTAGCTGACCCAGCGAGCATAAGCAGCAAGGGGGGGATAAATGAATAAATAAATAAAATCTTTAAAAACACAAAAACAAAAAAAAACTTCAGTGTATTAGCTTAGGAATCATGGGATCTGATGGCTATTTCTGTTGTAAAATAACCCCGGCAAATAGTGAAATCCTTGGTGGATATATAGAAGACCCCAGGCCTGCAAAGACAGAGAAAATTGCCCTAAGCTTTTAAAATCAAATTTGATTAAAAAAGCAAATAGATGTAAGTGGAGGACAAAGCCACAGATCAAAAATTCGAAATGGAAGCTGTTCTATTTTACTTGGGAATTTTGCAGTTAATACTGTGTTTCAAAAGCTTATCTGAACCCCACAAGGATGTACAGGAAGCACCAACCAATGCTCAACCAAGAGCTTAATACACATGTGATCTTCTGTTTGATAGTTCTTAGAAGGTAACTGAACAAACATGGACCAAAGAGTTTCTAAAACTGAGTTCATGGGTGAGTATCTGATACACACAATGAAGTTAAAACTGCATCCATTGCCATTGTCAGGTGGAAAATGTCATAGTTTTCTGGATATCAAGTTGGTCTTGTGAAGGTCTTAAGGGGGAACGGAAAAAAATAGTGGTTTCAAATGAACTAATTGATCATACTTGTACTTACTTCTTTAATATCTTTTTCTGGAATTCCATGTACCCTGGCATAGAAATACAGATGTTCTTCCACAGTTACCAGGTCATCTAAGGCATCTTCCTGAGGGCAGTAGCCAACTAATGAGCTGTGAGACTCAGCGTGACCCAAAGATCTGAATTGAGAGGATAAGAACACAGATAAGCTTCAAAAGATAAGTCCCTCTTGTTACCCAAATGTGGGGAAGGTAGCTCTATTTTGATCATGGTGGTTGGTGATTCTGTTACTAAGGGGTAAAATAATCCCACTGTCACAGTCACACTTAAAGGTTAAAAAAACTTCCCTTCATTTCAATAAACTTTAGTTTTCTAAGGTTTTAATAGTATCACCAACAAAATACCATAAAATCTCCATTTGATTCAATTTTTTCTTTGACTATGCTGTGCTCTGATAAATTGAAATATTCTTTCTTCATACCCAGTCTTATCAGAAATCAGAATGTTTCCACTTGAAGGAATTATGTCTCCAGTCAGCATTTTGAAGATAGTGGTCTTTCCTGCTCCATTCACCCCAAGAAGACCAAAGCACTAGTTTGGGGAAAAAAAAAGATGTAACCCTAAATCCAAACCAAAGATATGTTGCTGTTCTATCTCTTTACTCCTTCTCTCTGGGTGAAATAAATTACCAGGAAAAGTAAATCACTAGAATTATTCACAGATATAGCACTCAGTTGTCAGTGCTCTATCTGTTGGTAAAATTTTCTCTTTTGAAACGAATGAGCACTGACATATCTTTTTCCCCAGTAACCATCTGAACATTTGTATATATGCATAGGACTGTTTTACATATTATGTTATAGCACAGCTCTAGGTGATATGATAAAATATCATGCAAGTAAGATACACTGACCCAACAAAAATAATTATATAGATTTCACATTATTCATACAAAATCACAACTCTACCGAGCAAGCTACTGAAACCATAATTTCTTTATGCTGTAGAGTAAATTTGATGCATTTAGTTTGTAGCTTTGCTCAGAAAACTAAGGGAAATACCCACATTTTCTTCCTCCTTTCAAAACCGCCTTAAAATTCCTTCTGTGAAAATGGCAAGAATATAAATGGATGTAGTTCTAGGATCTCACTTCTGAAAACTGATTTCTTTAAGCTGCCTTTTCAAGAGGACTGGAAATTAAAAGCTGAAGAGAGCACCCTGACCTGGCTTGTTGACTGAAAGTCCACTCCAGAGAGGAGAGCGGTTTGGGAAGAGACTCAGAAACTGGTGTGTAGTGGAGCTGGTGAATCCTCCCTGCCAACAGGGAAGCTCATAGGGTAAGTAACATTGGATACATGGATGTATAAGTTACATATGTAGACTCAGTGGAAATAGGGAGTGCCTGTATTCTGCTCTCACTGATAACAGAATGTTTTATATTTTCCTAAAAAATTTTGAGGAAAAAATGAGTTTTACTTGTGATTTATTATGTAAGTAAAAAGGACAGATGGAAATAAGATATTGGCCCTTACCTCTCCAGCGGGTATTCCGATGCTGATGTTGTTTACAGCTATTATCTTTTTGTGGATAAGCTGGTAAATCTTAGTGAGACGATGGAGTTGGACCAAATCAAATTCAGCTGCCCCACTCTCAACTCTTAATCTCTCAGTCCGCACATCTTCATCTTCATCTATTGTCTCCATTACAGAAGGAGAATTAAACTTTCTGAAGAAGAGTCTATAAAATGGGCCCAATGATTCTGCATCAGTGATTTTGAAATATCACTCAATTTTGATGTTTTAATGGCTTTTCATTTCACTAAAAATGTACTATCATATAGTAAGTTTCTTTTAAATGTTATGTATTAAGCTAATCAAAGAACTTAAAAATTAGTATGCACTTTCTTCACCATATTCACTATGATATTTGGGAAACAACTTTTGTATTCCAGTCCTTAAATGCTAATGGATCTGCTGTTACAACACAGAATCCTAATTTTAGTAACAAGCACATCTGTGTGGGTTTGAAGGTATACTTCCTAACAGATAGTTCAGGATCAATAATAAGACTCAACATCCACACAACCAAGAACAATGATCACTCTCTACTTATTTTTCTCATCAATAATGTGAATGTTATTCTATACTATTTTCACTGTGCATCTCTCACCTAGGGTCTAGCCAATGCTTGAAGGTAAGCACTGCAAAATCACTAAGTCCCAAGCCCATTCAGGATCTTGCCCAGTAAATAAGAAAGCAACCAGATTGACAAATTTTAAAATCCAACAGATCTATCCAGATATTCCTCCCAAGATTGCAGTTTCTTTTAATGATAACCCCAGAGACTCAGACCAGGATGTTTTCTTTCACTCTTCCTCATTCCAAAATCCACATATGCAGTCAGTCTCCCAATGCCTTAAAACACCTCCTGTCAGCAATCATTTTCTTCCCATTCTATCCCCATTATCAGCTCTTGCCCCTTCTCACCTAGATTTCTCCAGAGTCTTTCACTCATATTTAATAGGCACCAACTTCACTAAATTACGTCTCCTAAAGCATAACTTGATCATGTTGCTCTTTGTTCAAAGATATTTAATGGACCACCATTTGTTAGTTGAATAAAGTCCAAATCACAGCTCTTTAACTGAGCATCCCAGAGACTCCATTATCACTGAACTATACTTCAAGCTTTAGCTCCATTTCATTATATTTATTCTATGTTCTAATCAAACCAAACCACTAATTTCTTAAATATGCCCTAAATTTTTTCCTTCTATCTGTACTCTTGTCTTTCCATTCACTATTATTAACTTACAGTTTATTTTTCAATAAGTAATCCACGTTATAAATCCATGGTAGGGAAATTCAAGTGATATTGAAGAACATATAGTAAAAAGTAAGTCCTCTTCAACCATATACAGGTCTCTTCAGCAAAGATACCCATTATTAGAGATAGTTTATGCATAAAGGTGCATAAATTATATAAATACGTAATTTCATTTTTTGCAGCTCAAATGTTAATATATATTATACACAGTTCTGAACCTTGCATTTTTTCCTTTAAAAATAAATATAGAGGTATTTCCAAAGAATACATAGATAACTATCATTCTTTTTAAAGGCAGCATGGTATTTCATTTATGAATGTATATAATTGTTTAACCACCCCCTAAATAAAGGACATTTAGGTTGTTTCCATTTTTTTGATATGAGGAATGATAGTACAATGAATAAATTTATATATATACATAATTCTGTATATGTGTAAGCATATCTCTAGGAAAAAATTCCTAAGAAAGGAATTGCTGGGTCAATGCTATGTGTATTTCTTTTCAGTCATGATGCTGTCCTTATTTTATTTCAGTCATCTTTTTTCAAACTCTACCCCCAACACTCTATACCCTCAATCCTCTTTCCCATTTCTGCCTGGAAAGTCCCTTCTATTCTTCCAAACTTGACTCAATGACTATATCTTTTGTTTACATGCAAGTTTTATTTCTACCAATGAATCATAATCTCCTTAAGGCTAACAACTGTGTTTATTTAATTTTGCTCCCTAACTCTACAGCAATACTGGCAGACACATAGTAAAGTTTGGTAAACATTTGCTGGATGAAATGGTGAATTATGCTACAATTTTTTTAAAGGTTTTTGAGTAAAACTCTTCCATATTATTAATGGAAATGCTTAGACTATTGAACTCTCCCTGACTTTTTTGAGTTGAGTTCCCTTATGGATGCCAAACACCATTTTTTTCCCACTATATTTACCTGAGTTTCTTTATCAGCCACTCATTGATTAAGAGGCGCAAGCAAAAGAACATGGTACCCTGAGAAATCAAAGCCACAAACATTGCACCTAGTTTATCCATCTCAAAGGTTTCATTTGGGTATTCCACTCCATAGGCTTTTAAGAAGTCTAAGACCGACTGTTGTTGAGAAAGTTCAATCAAACCGTAGCCAAAACAGAATTGTGGGAAAATCAGAAAAATACGCTTCAGAGTTTCAGAGATAAGTTCCAAAGTCTGAAATAAGAGAAATATAAGTGAAACTCAGTGTTATGATTCCAACAAATTGACAAAAATTTAAAACTAGATGTAGGCAAATATTAAAGTCTTAGAAGCTTATCTAGATTGGCAATTATTTCACATGTATACTAAGTTTAGTATAAATATTTACTCTAACCTACTGTGGAGGTTTATCACTGAAATATAGGAAGAAAAGGATTATATTTTATGGAGATGACTTAAGATGACAGGCCCAAACCTGGGGGCAAGATCACTTCTAGACCTGCCTTAGATCCTAGGAATGTAGGGATAGGCAATGTGATGGAGTCTGATACAAGATACCTGTAGATGCCTAAGTGAGGGTGATACTTAGTGCAGCAAAATTTTAGAACCCAAGGTAATTCCTATGTGGAGAGGGACTAAAGCAGAGAAATGAGATGGAAGTTTGGACAACATATCCCAACAAGGAACAAATGGCTCATTTTCATGTTATTCCCTCTTGGGGACAACCTCTTCTACCTCCTCCTGGAGTGTGCTTGTCTGTTCCTTGGTTCACTTCATTTCCTCTCTATTCTCTTTTGCTCAATTGCCTGACACTGTTAGTGCTTCTCTTCTCACTAATCATAATTGTCAGCTCTGAATGGAAAGTGGTGCTTACAGTGAAGTAGACTCCAATACATGATTGAAAGGGAATGAATTCAATTTTTTTCCCCTCTATGAATGTTCCAATGAATACTAACTCATAGCCGTATAACTTAGCCATTGTCCTTGTCCATACCATAACAAATTGTTAATAGGTATAAAGTTTAGGTTACCAATTGGTTATACGATATAGGTGTTGCCCTACAATCATTCTGATTTCACCTCCATTGCCCCACTCCAGCCCTTCAGAGGTCGATAGTTTTGATACTGGGCACACACAATCATAGGCATTAACCTAGACTGAGGCTAAAAAGACTTTCAAAAAGCTATAGGTTCCTCTTTCCTAAATTTAACAGAATCAAATTAAATTCTTCTTTTCTATTTAAAGAATGCAGAATAAAGGACAAATGTCTAGTTTGAGCAGGTTGAGGCTTTTGATACATTCACTGAAGCTTAGCAGACTAATAAAGGACCTTACCGGATCATTAGGCCTTTCCTTGGAAAGAAAGTATACTACTGACAGGGACACAATGGAATTGATGCCAAAAAACAGGTTTACACAGACATAAGTGATGAAGGCCATTCCTGTTTCATGGAAGAGCCCAGCCAGCAAGTACATCCAAGAAAATGTTGCATACCTGTAGGTTAATAATACTAAGAATTAAAGTTATACCTTAATTATTTTCCTTTACAAAAATAAAAAATAAAAAATTAGATGTGGTTCCAAAATAAAAATACATTTTAGGGAAGAATTGCCTAGCCTTGTAGCTAGATCTCTCTTTTGTTCATTCCTCTTTTGGCTGAAGAAAATCCAAAAGATATTTTTGAAATGACAAGAAGCCTCTGTTTTAAGGACCCTTGAGTTGTTCTCGATCATTACAGCTACAAATTAATGTCTCCTGGTTATGGTGTAGTCCCACCCAGGAAAGAATTTATTTGCCCAGAAATATGAGTTTAATCAGTACAAATCTTATAGCTTAAAGCTGTAGGAAAATAGGAACACCTGTGTAGGATAGCTAAGCAGACAGAGCAGGCTTAGAAGCTGGGTAGCCTATTTTGAGCAGACTTGAGAAACCTATGGGGCAATGACAGAGAGAGATCCTGCACCACCTACAATTCTAAGTGGATACTACCCATGCACTCAGGGAAGAAAGAATTGCTACACTGTTTTACCCCAAAACAATAATATTATGTGCCTATCCTTAGAACTCTAGTAAAAGACATGTGAAATTAAATATACACGCTTATATATATGCCTTAAAATACTACAGTCAATACTTAAATTCACATATGCATATACATTTTTTCTGGTCATTCTAAAGCCTACATTCTTACACAAAATAGATTATATATGTAAATTGCTAAGTATGAGACCTGGCACCCAGTAAGTGTTTATGAATGTTAGGTATTACTACTATTAATAACAGCACTAATTTTCGGAAGTATTATACTTTACCAACAATGGACTAGCAGGTGTAATATATTGTTAGTCATCATTCGTGTCAAATGAAACCCCAAGACAACTGTAAATTGGTTAACAAGATTTAGGTCTTATTTGTAGCTAGGGGCATTTAATTCTGTTCATTCTTCTTTCACTGCTTAATCAGAAGCTTACCCAAAGAGCAGAAGTAGGAGAGATACAGCGCCTAGATTATTTTCACTGTAGAAGGCAGGTAACTTGAAAATTGCAATGACACCAATTGAAAATGCTACAGGCACCAAGTAGAAGACCTATGGGAAAATGTAAAATAATGTTTAACATATGCAAGTATTTTTTTTAAAAAATCAATAACCTATCTCATTTAAAACTGTATCAAGTTGACCTAGACATATTTGAAGAGATGAATTTTTATTTATGTTCTGTTGCTTGTAGTATTAACTAATTTGACATTGATTTCACTTTAGAACTTGTCTCCTCCAATATGAGGTCAAGCCAGTTTCCATCTTTATAGATGAGGAGTCCTGGGCGTTTCTGCCTCTAGGCTTTGAGACTTGGGCTCATTCGATGACAGAGGCTCAGTGAAGACGATAATACAGCCAGGTATCTTGGTCTTAGATTCAGTCCTCAAAGTATTGATTTCACTTTGATTGCTGGAACTCTCTCAGATGGCTGGTTTCTAAGGCTTGGTTATCATTGTGAGCCACTCTGTTGCAAGACAACAGGGCAGCAGGTCCCAGACATTCTTGGAATCACAGGTACATAAACGAAGAGCTCAGCATTTCATCGATCACTGGAAATATTAAATGCTGAGGAATTTGCAGCAAGATGCACACAGTGAAGGAGGTTGTAATTTAATTTGAGGGAAAAATCTCCTAAATTGGGATGAGCACCAAACATATGACAAACAGAATCTATAAGTGGTAAACTAGACCTTTACAGAACTGTGTACTTTAAGCTTTCTTAATAGTCCACATTAAAGCTTCTATTAAGTTTAGAGCAGTCATTACCATTCTTTTAGACTTGACTTTCTACAACAAAACATTTCAGCCCTCACTGGATACATTAACAAAATGGATATGCATTTCATTACTATCCAGCCCTTCAAGCCAATGATTTTTACAGCAACCCAGACAATTTTGCCATAACCACCAGGCAAATGTATATCCATCTGTGCTTTTGGCCAACATTGGCACAGTTGGAATCAAGAAAACCCATCTGAACTTTGGGACCATTTTATGCAAATATGAGAGTTAGCAATGAAATACATCCTTTATTTCCCTCCTAATCTTCTCTAATGTGTTAATCAGCAGAGGCTGCTACTCTGAATTTTTAGTATTGATTAAATGTTTAGGAACTTCATTTTTTGGTACCATAGCACAAGGCTATTCTGCTGTCTTGCTGAGTTTCTATTTCTCCACAGAAGAGGCTCTCAAACTTCAGTGTACTTAAAAATCATCTGGGGGATGTCGTTAAAAATTCATATTCTCCAGGCTCCCCTTATCCATATCCCTACCATATCTTAGGATATGGATTTAGTAAGCCTTAGGTGGAGCCCAGAAATTTGCGTTTAACAAGTGAATGAGTCTGATACCAGTGGTCCTTAGACCAGATGGATTTCTTTTTTCCCTTGAAAAGAAACTTGATAAAAGTAAACCTGATTCAAAAAAGTTTTTTAAACTATTATCTTCCTGATAATAATTTAAACAAACCAGAGTAAAGTAAATCTCAAATATAAAGCTACTGTCTTCTATCCGAATAAATCCCATCTCTCCTGCAATGACACACATTGCTCACCATGTCGTAAATGAAGTTTGTCACCCAGTAGCATGTCACACCGATGCCTGAAATGTGCTGCAACTGCTTGGCTTTGGTCTGATGTTCGCTTACGACATAGGTGACAAAGCTGGCAGTAGTGACAGAGTAGCCCATCAGGATGGAGAGTGCCACTAAAATATCGATTAAACTGCTGATTCTATAGTGAGGAAGAGAGAGAGGAAAACACCCATAAGTTTTGAGAAGCATTTTCCTTTCAGAAATATACATGACTAAAACCATCAACAAAACGGTAGAAGAGTGGCTGTGACACAAATAAGGTTCTTGCAAGGCAGCCAGATAAGACCTTCTACGTGACTCTGCAGTAACCCTGGAATAAACGTAGCTCTGGTGCATCTGAATTGACTAGGGATATTTGATAGAAAAGCCTCGGTCTCCAAGGGTTACAGGGTATATGCCAGTGATATATAGTTCTTGAGCACAGAAATCGTACTTAAATGCTACACAGGGAAGTTGAAATGATGAAGCACTTATGTACTTGACTTATAAAAGCAGCAGACTCTGTGAATTTGCAGTCAACAAGCTCTACTTGGCAGCTCTACTCTACATTCTTTCAGAAACTTCCTTTTATCCCAGGCAGTGACTTATATTACCGGCCCTTCTAGATTGACATTCATTCAGCTACAACTGTGATTTCCAATTATAGCATTTTATATAGAAGCTCAGCTACACCAAGGGGAAAGTACTCAGGCCAAAGGTATCAGCTTACGTGGCTTGTTCTTGGTCTTGCACTCCAGGATAGGGATGACTATACATGATGATGCCTTAAAGAAGAGACAGGGTTTTTTTTCAATAGTAGGTAGTCAGTTAATTAGCAATACCAATTTTTAGATGAATAATACATATTCCTTGTGCTATGATCTAAAAAGTTTTTCCCTTTTAAAGAAAAGGGATGCTTTTCCTAATCTAATCAATGCCATAAAATTGGTGGCAATCACAAAAAAGACAAAAAGTCGTTCACATTGTATGTAGAAACTTTGGGATGGGGGCAAGAATTTGCATTTCTTATATAGCATTTCCCCCTCTCCTACATTTAAGTATGATTGTTTTCCAATTTCTTCTTTCTGGTCGTGTATGTGTTTCTATTTCAGTGGCACTTCAGAATATATGACATTGTAATAAATAACTCAAAAGGGAACCAATTATTTGAGGATCCCCTAATGAACAAACAGTTGCTACCACCATCCCTTTTTACTGTGCCGTTGACCAGGGTGGGCAAATATTGCCTGAGAGGACCCTTCCTTTTCCTTCATCACTTCTAAGATGTCTATTATTCTATGGCTCTACTAGCAGGTGCCACAGGAGCTTCAGCCACTCACAAGGGATTCGCATTGAGACATAAAGTTCCAGGGAGATTAAGAGAACTAACTGGCTCCAAAAAAGTAGTCGGTTAGTTCCAATATGGTCCCAAAGCATTGGACTCTCCCAGAGTTGATTACACTTTCTGAGTAACAAAAGCACTGCTCAGTTCTTTTCTCCCTTAGAGGCCCTTAGTTACCCAAGGGTCAAAACGGCTTGGAACAGTTTTCCAAAGTGAGCAGAGGGTGAGGAGAAAATCTGCACTGTCTGAGGAACTTTGGCAAAGAATAGTAGGAGATGAAAGTGAAGATATCTCTTAAATACTTATTCCTGTAGAGTCACAAACTGAAGGAAAACTTTCTTACTTTCTGTTCATATATGCCCATTGTGTTAGGACACTAAAACTATTTCACAGCATTCAAATATTATAAATTATCCTAAAATTATTCTCTCCATTAACTTAGATTTATAATTTTTATTAAGTAGAATGTGATGTATTGTAAAGTAAATTTTGCAACTGTTCCAGGTTAAAGAAAAAAATACATAATCAAAACAAAATAAAGAAACTAACAACAGCAACAATAATCAATTTGACCCATGATTTCAATCATATTGTTGGAGAATGTGGCTTTCTTATCTTTTCTGTGAGATTCAGTTTTCCTTGGAGTTCTACTTAAACCCTGTTGGGGAAAACATTTCTTTTATTTTCCTTTTTATTTCAGAATCAAGAAATGCTTTATATCACCAAAGGAATCTTTGCAAATATATTTCACTCACTTATGCAAAATGCTGCTGAAACATGATAATATACAGTTGTTTTAAAGCATATCTTTAACTGAAAGTGTACATAAAAGTGACAGATTAGGAACCTATATTGTAATCTTCTCTGCGGGTTCTACAGCAACTGGCATTGTGTCTTGAGAACAGTGCTTGGCCAATGAATTCTTATTAAATGGAATGGAATCATAAATTTTTGATTAATATTTCTTCCACTAAAACTAAAACATTTTCTGGTGTTTCTAATATTGTAAATCTAAAATGAGAGGCTTCCCTCTATATTGATCATTACTACTAATGCAACAAAGGATAAGAATAAACATAAGTTGGAGAGGGCAGCTTGTCAATATTTTTTTAAAAGAGCCTAAATTTGTGTAATGTTTGTTAGGGAAAGCAAGCCAACCTATACTCTTTGGGAAAGAAGAAAAGAACTTTCATGTTAAATTAACCACTAGAGGGAAGCACATGAATATAATAGAATATTGATATTGCAAAGGAAAGCTAATTAAACGATTTTTATTAGCATGTTAGAATACAAAGAAAATCAATTTTACAGCTAAAACAAAATTCCAATTCATGCAGACTCTAACAAAGATGCCTTAAGACAAGTAGTACATGGAGGGAGATGGTGGGAGAATAATTGGGTTGATTTTTAAAGAAAAGGAGTGTTACTATGACAGACTCCATACATGCATAACAAATCAATAAAAGTGTTTTAGGTGATGTGGATTTCTTTTTGAAAGAAGTCGAACTGCTTCCAGAGAGGGTAGAAAGCTACCACTTTCATAAGTTAACATAAGAAATGTACCAAAGAATAGAAAGCAAACTACTACTCACCTCTATATAATTCAAACTAAGCTTTATTTTTAAATTAAAAAATTAATTTCCTTGTAGGGTCAATATAAAGCTTATGTTCTAGAATTCTTAATTCTTTGTACTCTATGACAAAAATACCACAGTAGAAGCCACAGTAAGCCTGCTGGAGTCTAGAATGACTCAGATTGCCTTGGTTTAAGGAAAGAACACTAATAATAAAGGAAACCTGAATACAAGTTTCAAAGAGGTCACTCCTTCAAAAGTGGCATTGGTCTCTTGTTCTCACTGACATACCTTTGCTGTTTTTCCCTAGTTATTTCTGTAGTTCCTATACTTTCACCCTTTGTCATAGCAACAAGTGCTTTTTGCTCTGAATAAGAGATTCTACTCTAAGTCAAGAGTTCAACAATATTTCAAGCCAAGTTACAGCAGACCCACCTGGCTTTAGTCATCATTTAATTTAATTTACCACTTTTTACTATGCCCTTTATTGATGGTGTAGATCTAAGGACTTTCAATCTTGTTATTTTCTTCTTGGTTCCTCCTGCTAAGAAAATGTCAAAGCAGTTGAGAAAAAAATACTGCTTTCTCTAAAAAGATGACTTCTAAAGATTCTGTTACTGGAACGAGTATTTGACTCTACAATTAACTTATGCAGTCACCTCTGACATACCCAATTGCAAGAGATGAAAGAAAGATGTCGGCATTTATGAAAGATATGTTGTGTCTTTTTGCTGTATGTGAGTCCTTTTTATTAGGCTAGAAGCTCAGTGTTGGCTGGCAAATGTATTACTCTGAGTTTCTTCTGTAACTTTATAATTATTTGCAGGATCCGCATGGGGAAATAATTTGAATGAGGCTCAAGAAGACGAAATGGTCCCTGAACCGTAATTGAAATATAAATAGAAACAAATAAATCAGTTTCTTTCAAACTCCAAGCTCTATTTAAAATATGTATACATGGAAGCCTCTTGGGAAACCAAACCTACGCAGACCTGCTAAGTCCAGACAAGCAGTATGGAGCATTCGAAGAACAGGGAGGAGTCAGACGGATCTGGATTCAAACCCCACTTCTGAGCCTCAGAGAAATAATAGCAGGGAACAAAAATACTCATCCAGAAGGGGTGCTGTAAGGATTAGCTATAGTTTCTAGAAAGCGTGTATAATGTGGTAGGTGCTCAATAAATGGTAATACTTTTCGTCAGGTGAAGAACTTTGTAGTTTAGAAATTTTATCCTGATGTTTAGATTTGTGAGCAATATTTGGCAGCATTGGCTGGTATACAACTAAATGGTTATAAAGTATTTCCTGTGAAATAAAACTACTATGTGTGAGAACAGTCATGAGTGTGAAGTCAGCATTATTACCCTGACTTGATAAATGAGGAAACAAATTAACCTGAAGTTAAGGGGATTATCCAGAATGTTCCATCTGGAGGTAGTTACTACTTCCAATCTCCTTCTAAAGACTTGTGATTTAGATGCCATAAAATACCTGCTACTGAGAGGTAGCATAATCTAATGTGCTTCTTTACAGGGAGTGTAACATAAGTTGAGATATGAGAAAGCTTCTGTGTAAGTCACTTTACCATGTCTGGCAGCATCATGTTCTGACATGTTAACTCGCAGGAGGAAATTGTTCAGGCTGTTGAGGTAAGCTGGAAGGGAGTGATAGCCTTCTGGATCATACCATACCTGTTAAATTCCAAGAGAAAAGATCAATAGTGTGTTCAAATAAAACAGGTTTATTATAGGTCTTTATATCCTACAGCCTACAGTATGGATCTTTAAAATGAGAGCACTGATTTCCCAATTTATTTCATTTTGGAAGATTATAAACCATCTTCCAGAATGTCGAACACAGGCCTCTAAGTTTCCAACATAGAGATGGGCAGAGATTGGGAAGTCAGTGTACTATGAGATAGCACTGAGTTATGAGTTATTCCAGATCTTCTCTACAGGCAAAGCCTTGGGTAAACTGGAGAAATAATTATCTCCCTCTCTGTGGCTGGTCCATGGGTTATTGAGAAAGAATAATAATAAAAATAAATGACATATAGACCAGGCTGTAGGAAACAATAAAATACATATACAAAGCCTTGTGCCTCAGTGACTAGAAAGATAACCTTGAAATCTGCCCCCACTAACTCTCAATTCCTAGTTGTAATTCATTAAGGAAGTTACTTTACCTTTAATGTGAAAAACTGAGGGATTTAAAATACTGGTAAGTCTCAATTCAAGAAACCCAGTTGATAATTCTAAATTGAAATTTTGATTTAGAAACTAATTATTGTATATTGGCAACTCCCTTGTTTATACAAGAATATTTACTCTGTTGTGGATGTGTATGTGTGTGTGTGTGTGTGTGTGTGTGATGAATAAAAGGCAGGCATTCAAATCCTTAGCACTATTATTTACTTTCTAAATGACTTGGTGGAAGTCAGCTAAAATCTGCCAATGATATCTGTCTCATAAGATGTTGTGAGGATGAAATTAGGTAGTTTGTGTAAAAGGTGGTCCCAGTGAACATTAGTTTCTGCACTTCCCCCCATCTGTATATGTCTCTTTCTACCAAATGAGAAATATATGAAGGCCAATTCAAAATTCCTAAGACTGCCCTTGATGATATGGTTAACAATATGTATCTGATTCTGTGACTCTGGAGGAAAAACTCATCATTTATCTCTATCAAATTCAATTAAAGTTTTTTTCATGTTCTTCAAATATAAAGGTTAAACATATATTTTCCATTCCCTAAAAACTGACACAAATATTAAGAACGCATAAAACATGAATGTATAGTTTAATAAAAAACTTATAAAGAGAGCACACTCATTTAACCATCACTGAGGGTAAGAAATAAAACATTGCTAGCACCCAGAATTACCCTGTACCTGACTTTTGTGACCTTCCAAATCACAGTCTTCCTCCTCTCCCATAAACAATATGCTTGTTTCATCTACTCTTGAAGTTTACAGTAAATGCAGCCATACCCTTTTATTCTTTTTTGCCTTTCCTTTTGCTTATTAATAATGTTTGAGAGACTTATTTACTTATTTATTTGTTTTTAAAATTTTACAAAAATTTTTTAAAGATACTTAGATTACATAAATGTTACACAAAAAATATAGGGATTCCCATATGCCCCACTCGCCACACCTCCCACACCCTCCCACATAAACAACATCCTTCATTAGTGTGTCACTGTTTGGGAGATTTAGACTGCTTTGTTGTACGGAGGTGAGTTCATTCATTCCCAGTGTATTTTGTGTTTAGTCGATTAAATGGCTTAAAACTTGCTCATCAAATATACATTACTTAAAATTGTAACAAAATGTCCCTCACCCATGCAAGGTGTTGGTGGTGAGGTGGTATATGGGAATTCTGTATCTTATGCATGATTTTTCTGTAAAAACACTCTTCTAATTTAAAAACTATTGGAAATACACACACACACACACACATTACTTACTGTTTGCCCACTCTTGGAGGAGAAGATTGGATGCAAAGGGCCCTGATGGAACTTTTCAGGATGATGAAAATATTATACCTAGATCGTGGTGATGGTTTTAGGATGATGCATTTGTCAAAACTCACCCTTCTGAACTTTATTATATGTTATACCTAAATAATCCTGACTTTTAAAAGTTTTTAAAAATTCATTCCATTAAATGAACATGCAATAGTTTATTGATTGATTCTCCTGTACATGGGCATTTGTGATTGTGTTTTAGGCTATTATGAGAAATACTACTAGGAACGTTTTTGTATATGTATCCTGTGCTTATGTGTATACATTTCCCTAGGGTACACACATAGGGATAGAAACCCTGGGCTATGGGATATACCTATCTTCAACTTATTGAATACTGCCTGTGACAGTTTGAAGTTATCTTATGAATCCCCAAAAGAAAAAGATTATGTTATTGAACTAATCTATTCCTGTGGGTGTGGAGCCCTTTTGATTGGACTATGTCAGTGAGCTGTGACTCAAGTTGGGTCTCCACCCTCTTACTGGAGCTTTTCATAAACAGAGACACAAAGAGAAAGGAAGCTGCCATTTTTTATCCTGCTGTATAAAGAGGACTCGAGGATCACTAGCAGCCAAAGCTTAATTACGAAGCTCCCAAGAGGCTGGGCCCACGGAGCAGCTCAAGGCTATAGAGCCATATGCCTGATAGCTCACAGCTGAACTTGGGAATAAAGTGGAACAGCTGAGACCGAGAGAGGAGGCCCAGAAAGAGACAAGCTCCATGCCTGGTTGCCCACAGCTGAGTTCCAGGAGACAGTAGCTTCTGGAGGGGAAGGCAGGGACCTTGGCAGAGATCGGCCAGCATCTTTGCCACATGGCAGGACACCAGGATCACCAGTAGCTGACTTTGGTGAGAAAGCATCTGTGATGGTGATTTGATTTGGACATTTCATGGCCTCAGAACTGTAAGATTTTATCCTAACTTAAATCCTCATTATAAAAGCCACTCCATTTCTGGTACCTTGCATCGCTGCCCTGTGGTGAACTAAGACAATGCCCCAATAATGATTGTACTCATGTTTTGTTTTTACCTCATGAAAATCACATCAATTTGTACATATTAATCTCACATTCTCATTTTTATGAAATTCCAGAAGAAAGATCCTAAGTTACCTTGGCCAGCGTTCTATTTGCAGGAACTGCTGTTATATCAAAACGAAGGTCATTAGTCAAAGGCAGTCCAAAACTCCAACCTCCATATCTACAAAGAATAATAAAATTTATATTTGTTTTAATTGAGAAAATATTCATAGATATATCTAAAATACTTAGCTAGGAATTCATTTTTTTTTTTCTTTCTATTAGGGATACATTTATGTATTTATGTATGAAATAAATACAGTTGATAAATATTTTACATTTTTTACCAATTCCCTTTATCATATATTAGTCTAAAATGTACAGTATAATTAGAGGCAAAAAGTCCTTCTGAACATTTGCAAATGTGAAGTGATAAGTCTGAAAATGAAAAATTCCTCTACCTTAACAGATAGGTCCATCATCTCTAAAACATCTTAAGATTTTAGTGCTTAAATATCCTTTTTTTTTTCCAGGCAACCAATACTAAAATGATATAAAATCAATTCTTATTCTTTTTCACATAGTTCCATTTCTTCTATTCCCCAAGCCTCTTGCCCTAGCTTGTCCTATAGAGCTATACTTTTTCTCCTCTTGGATGGTGGAAGGTGAGTTGGGTCTATTTAACTACCTGTCATGGTCTCCTGAAAATAAGAAGTTGATTTTAAAAAATATCTATTAGTAATACTAAGAAAATATTATTTTAAATGTCCACCATTTAGGGCTGGGTTAAACAGAATAATCTCCTAATGACTATCAATTTAAATGTGATGATACAAAGCTGCATTTTTTTAGCATGCAAAGATTGCCATAGTATATTGTTCATTTAAAAAAGGTTTTAAGAACTGTTCGTGTAATAAGCCTCATTTTGTTGGAAATGTTTACATGTATATCTGTGGCTAGAAAATTTCTGGAATATGTCAAATTACCAATAGTACTTATATTTGGGTGGAGAGAATATTTTTTCTTCCTTTTGCTTATCTGTATTTTCTAATGATTTTACAGTGAACAGTAATCATTTATGTGTATTGAGAAAGGAAAGAAGGATGAGATGGAGGGAAGGAGAAAATGGTAATTATTGCAAACCTACCAGCTTTACATTCCTGGTGGATGCTTAGGGGGTTTAAGTCCGAGCCCTGTGTCCTTGCCACACAGACACATTTTATGCATCCACAGATATCATACTCTAAGTCATGAGATATTCATTTTGGAACTAAGGCCAATTATCATACAGCCATGCATTAAAACCCTCTGAATTGGTACAATCCAGTCAATAACTGCTCTTTTTCTTGAAGAAAATATGATGTGCAAATTTAACAATACATTTTTGAGGCTTAAGGGGAAAAAACACCAGTGTTTTTTAATTTGGTCAAATGATTCTTAATTTTTAGAGTCATTGCTTAAATTTCAACATAAAAGTCTGTTTAGATAAAACTGATTATTTAACCATGTAAATAATTCAGTAGAAATTTGCATCTCTTGTCTATATTGTCTCAAGTTCTGAAGGTAGTTATCATTGCAATTAGAAAGCAAAATAGCTAAATAAAATGTTAACAGAGTATTTTACCTTTTTTGAGTAAATTCATTAGCAGTTGATATAAGATAATTCTCCATGCGGTGCCCAGTAAGGTTATAAATTACTTGGGAAGAGTAAATTCTTCTATGAGGTGGAGAATAGTTAAATTTAGGACAGTCCTGAAAAATAAAGTTAAAAATTAAGTTCTTCCTGACCAATGCTGTGCAAATCAAATAGACAATGTCAAGAAGTTTGCTCATCACTTGTCTATTACTGCAACTGGTAGACTGTGATAAGACTGTCCTCCGACTCTAAAGAACTTTGCAGAAGAACTCATCTTGCCTATGCCAAGAAATTAGAACAAATAGCTATTATTAATGTGGAGCATTCACATACATTCAGAGCTCACTTAAAGCCAACAAACAACACGGGTTAACCAATGTGTGATACTTCTTTTACTGTGCTGACAAGTTTGATATGTTTGGAGAATAATATTAAACACTAAGATGATTCAAAATTCTCTCAATAATGAACAGGGAAGGAACAAATGTTTGTCCCCAAATGGAATAGATAATGTCAACAAATGTAAACTTCTCAGGGACTGACAGCAGTGGCTGAAAAATTCATGTTACTTTAGTTTGAGGTACAAAACTTAGATGCCAGAGCTCAGTTTTTTAAAACAATTTTTTTTTTTGGAATAATAACTTTAGATTACAGAGGTAATACAGAGAGTTCCTGTATACATGCCACTCAGTTCTCCCAAGGTTAACATCTTACATTGCTATCATATAATTGTCAAAACTTGGTATATTACTAGAAATCAAACTCAGAGCTTAGTTTCAACCACTTATTTTTATGCTCGTAGCTTTCTGCATTTCCTGACCACTTACTTTTCAGTGTGGCTTCTCATGCTTTACCGCCATGAAGTTTGGTTTGGGAAAAGTCTAGCATTTTTTCTGTTTTTTCTCCCTAGCCCTTCACCCTGGGTCCCAGACCCTGGGGCTAGCATCATACGTGTGTCCCAAGAGCATAAAGTTGCAGGCTGCTGTAAAAAATGAATGCTGGATTTCACCTTACATCCCTAGAGTTGTACCAACTTGAAGATCACATTCTGGAAAGCTACTGGTTTCAAAAATATTATAATTAAAGGGAAATACCCAATCCTTATGTATGGTGTGCAATTTTTTTTTTTTTTTTTAGCTTTAACCTTCTATTATATGATACGTACAGAAGAAGTGTGTTATTTTAGATATACTGCTTAATGAAGTTTGACAAAGTAATCACATCCTTGTTATCAACAGCCAGATCAGGAAACAGAACAATGGTGGTACCCCAGAAACCCCTTTATTGTGCCCTTCTTATCACTGCCACCTCCAAAGTATCCAGCACAGATTAGTTCTCCCTGTTTTTGCATTTTACATAAATGGAATGATATAATATGTACTGTCGTGTTTTTTTTCACTCATTATGTTTGTGGGAATCATCCATATGATGTGTGTAGTTGTATTTCAATCATTCTTATTTTGCTGTATTGTATATCATTGTGGAAATATATTGCATTCGATTTATCCAATTTGTTTGGTGGCTATTCGGGTAGTTTCCAGTGTTTAGCTATTATAAAAAGTGTTGCTATGAATATCCGAGTATACATCTCTTGGTGAACATATTCACATTTCTTATTGGTATATAATAGGAGTGGAATTGCTGGTCCCACAGGCTATATATATCTTTAGCATTAGTAGATAGTGCCAAACAGTTTTAAAAATTGTGTGCTCCAATTTACAATCCCACCAGCAGAATCTGAGCATTCTGGATGCTGCACATCTTTGGAATTTTCCTTCTTCTTCATTTTAGCCATTCTTACCAGTATGAAGTGGTATCGCACTGAGGCTTTAATTTGCATTTCCCTATGGCCTACCCTTTCATATATTTATTGGCCATTTGGATTTGCTCTTTGTGAAGTGAATCTTCTAGTATTTTGCCCATTGTTCTATTGGATTATACCTTTTTCTTACTGGTTTGCAGGCGTTTTTATATATAATCTGGGTATGAGTTCTTTGTTGTATAGTGTGAATATTATTTTCAATGGAAGCTTGCTTTTCACTCTCTTAACAGTGTCTTTTGATGGGCATAAAGTATAATTTCTTTCATAATCTTAGGATTTAACTACTTTATCCATAGCCTGTATCTGATAAACTTAGCATCACTTACATAAGGTGGTCTCATTGTTATTAAACAGCTAGAAGTAGATCTGTAGGTGTAGATTAAATGGCAAATTAGGTGAAAAATCAACAAATCTACTGATTTTTTGGATTAACGAGAATTATCCAGATTCCTATTTTAAATATTAAATAAAGTGACTTTTACTGTGAACTAAAAAAAAACAAGAGTTTTGGAATTTTGCTAAATTAAATGAGGGATTGCTAGAAAGAATACTGGGTAAGAATAACTTTTAAATATGCAAGGATTCCAAAAGACTCTTGTATTCCAGCTCTTATTGTTAGTAACTTTCTTGCATAAGAACACCAAAATGGGTGACATCTACTGAAAATATTTCCATTCCATAATAGTGTATCCGGACAATTCAGGGTACAATCGTATGCCACTTTGAAGAAAATATTGCTAGATTCCTCCTTCTCTGAATAAGTAAGTTGGCTATATAATGACTCTCCAAAAGCTATTAGTTTTTTCTTCAGGAGTCTTTAATTTCCCCAGTGAATTTGGTTCTCTTAAGTTTTGTGCATTGATAGGCCTACAAAGCTAAGGTGTGAATACAGACAGGGTTAGTGAAGGTTGGATAATCTTTCCTATTTCTTTAAGGAAGTGGACTTCTCTTGCAGCCTGGAGGTGTTGCTTCTAGACATACAGAGTTCTGTTCTAGACTTACACATTACTGACCTCTCAGGTGTCTACTACAGTGGCAGTTTCACTGTATTTTCAAATATGACAGCTATGGTGGCATTTCGTCATGTGAAACATATAGCTTTCTAGTTAGAGCTGAACTGAGACCAAAATTCACTTTCAGTTGGTTTTCACAAAGACCATCATGGAATTACCTACCTTTCAAAATTTGTCTTGAGATGGATTTAAAACAGTGACCTGAAGTTCAAAGTCAATATTTTTGAGCTGCCAAGGTCTGCATCTTTGGCTACTAGCTTCCGTAAAATGAAAGTATACTGACTCTTTGGTAACTTAGATAGATCTTTCAGGTTTCAATATTTATTCCTTTGTTTTTCCTACTTCACTGAAACTTAATTCCTTCTTACCTGGATATTATCTGAGCAGGTACAAACACCAAAATTAGTGATAGGTTCTCCACTGGTATTCCATTTTCCAAGACTGTCTTTCTTTAAACATCTTCTGCAAACAAAAATTATATCAAAATGAGGTGTGTGTTTTGTGTATGTGTGTGTGTTCTCAAGTTTATGCATGAGCATATAAATGAGTACTTGGTATTAAATTCAGATATGTAGTCCTAGGTATAGCTTTACTGATTTTTCTTAACTTGAATATACATTACTCTGCCATTTTCGAGTGATTTAACATTTTATGGTGGGGGATTAAAGGAAAGTATTTATTGATTAAGTAGATTAAGCAGTACTGAGACCTAAGCTCATTGAATTATCTTCATGTGGCAGAATGGAGCTTTCTGTCCCCTTTATTCTCTTTGCTCTTTTCATCTTCACCTGCGATGGGAAGGTGATACATTTGCATAATAATGCACTAAGGTCAAGGTTACATAAGCTATGTACCATCTTGGAAGTTTGAATAAGTAACACTGTACTTCAAAAACATGTGATTTGGAGTCAGTTCTAGCTATATTGTTTATCATCTTGATTTCTTTAGACAGTCTAATAATTCACAGGGTTAAATGAAAATATACAAAACAGCTGTACAAATTATAAAGTATCTAATATTTATTATTACAGGATAGTAGAGCCATGAAATGAATGAAAAGAGATAGAGAAAATCTTTTAAACAGATTTCTATCCGGGTACTGTCGTTCTCCAACCAAACACAAATCTCCATTCACACACTCACACCCTCCCCTGACCCTCACATGAACATGAAAACACCAACACTGGAATGTGGAAAGGGAAAGAAAAGGAGCAAGACCCACTTACTCCTCACTGGTGTTTAGACACATGTTATCGATGCCAGGGAAGTTCCACATTGCTGAGACCAGTGCCTCTGTACTTGGGTGAGAATTCCTGCCGTGTATAAAGGAGAAAAACAAATTCAGGCTGTCTTCTACTAGTTTCCTGTACTAAACTCATGCTTGTGAATCACTGGAAGAAATCAAACATGCTGTCGATAGGATTGTTTTCTTAAAAATCTAAAAAGTTGTCTCAGGAAAAAAAAAGTGTTACAGGAAAAAATAAACACATGCCTCTCTTTGGCTACCTTGTTAGTCTACTAATTGTCATATGTATTTGGTGATCACCTATTGCATATATAACATTATATTACACAGGATTCTGACATTACTGTTTATTTGTAAAACCAACAAAAAGTTATTTTCTGTATATCCCAACAGATTGGAAAGTTACAACCTAACCTGGCTTTCTTGATTAAAGCCTAGTCATTAAAAAGAAATACCTACTATAGCTTTTCTTTTAGACAAACACAAAAACTCTTTAAAGCAATTTATTGGTGAAAAAAGTGTCATGTTGCAGTAAATAAAAGTTGTCCATTCCTTTGGTAGATTCAGACAGTGTGGCTCCTAAGTTCTTCCCTCGTTAGCATTCCATGGCACAATGGTACCCCAGGAAAACATCACAGAAACACTGTTTTAGTTAAAGGAAAGAGACTTACGCATAGAAGGATGTCTGTCCTGAGGTACCATAAAGAGATGGGGAGAGCTGGATCTCGGGATAACTGTTGCTGGTATTTCTCAGTGTGCCAAGGCCCATGGCAGTGGTTACAAAGACGATGGGGAGGATGACCTGGGCAATGAAGCCTTTCCAGTTCCTGCGGGTATGGTGGAACCTCTTGATGAGTATGGCCATTATCTTCCTCAGTAACAGTCCCAAGCCGTCCAGCCTCTCTCCTCTTGTCAGGACTTTGTCTGTTTAAGAAAAAGAGATTTAGTATGCGTCAGGGAAAAGTTGATAAATCAAGTAATAAAGTTACTTCAAAAACTATGGATGGATGGTACTATGTTGCGGTGGGAAGACCTCATGTTTTAAAGACTTTTCATTTTTCAGGCTTGAGCTTGAGCCTCAACTTCTCCACAAGGAAAATTGAGAACCATAATACTTATCTCATAGAGTTGTATGTAAAAATACTTTGAAAATTGTAAACCACTCTACATAAGATATTATTATTCATATACATAGTAATTTTACATTTAAAAGTCATGTTATCTGGAATTTTCTAAATGCATATTGTCCCCAAACTTCAAAATCTCAATGCAGGCTGAGTATATATTGCTAATTACTAATACTTAATAGAGCTTCAATCAAGAGACAGAATTCAAATAAGATAAATAGAAACTAAAACACTAGCCTACTCTAAGAACTTGTTCCTATTGTGAATAATTTAGTGATTGTAAGTCTAACTGGCTTTGATTCTAATGTGAGGTCCAATGAATTCACCCTAAATGAGGGAAAGGAAAAAAGTCTCCTCTTCTCCAAAGTAAAATTCTAGTGCAAACATTTAAGCATTACATTTTCTTTAGAAATTTAGAATAACACTGTGTTTAAAATGTCATCTTTATCATTAAAAGCACAAAATGGAACTCATTGGAAAAAATGTCTTCCCTTCCCCCACTTTGAAATGTTCTTCAGGAGCTGGGGAAAATTCCTTAGCTTCTGAGAGAGCAGGTCTAGACACCATAACCTGCTACTTCCTCAATAGCACTCTTATTAACTAATCATTTCAGCAGTACCCTCCAAAAATAGGTTCTAATATAATGTTTTCTCCTAAGGCCTGCTGCCAAGCACTTATTCGCATGTGATAAGATGACAGCATTTGTCAATCCTGTGTATATGTTTAATTCTCCATCACAAATTATGCAGCATAAAAATCATGATCTTCATTAAACTGATAAGGAAAAATACAAAGCTGCTTAATTTAAAATGAATTCCAATTAAACAGAGTGAGTAAGTTTAAATGCAAACTCATATCTCTGCAAAGGGGAATTGTAGAGGGAGCTGAATATTTTAAGTTAATTAGTATGCTTTTCTGTTTCTTGAGAAATTACATGTGGATGACTTACAGGTGTATCAAATGGAGTAAAAGAGCTTTCTTTCTAAAAGATAATGTCAATAAGGGGAACATTTGGACTGAATAATAGCTTTAAACTATAAGACAAATGCAGAAGCAAATATATAACATTGACTTCTTGTAGCTGACGTCCACTTTCTAACGAAAGCCCTCAATTCCACGGACTCTATAATTACATTCCCCAAAAGATTATAAATGAGGAATACAGTAGAGGTCAAATGATACTTAAGTTCCAGAATTATGCAAACATCAGAGACTATCTTTTCTGAGTTTCAGAGCTGAGAAAATTAATTAAAAGTCCTGTTCCTAGAGATTTTCCCAATTCAAGAAAATTGTTGAAATGACTACTCCATAATTTATGTATCATCTTACTAAACACTTCTTTAAGTGTATAGGCTTTCCAAATGTATTAATCAGCAATCAGAAAGGAAATGAGACAATAAAAGTTATATTTAAAAAGCCAATGGCTGAAATGCATGTCAAGAAACTTGATTTCTCAAATATGTCCTGTGTGAAGAATTGGAAAAAAAAAAAATCAACTTATTATTATAGATAGATCTTAGTCATCAAGTCCAAATTCAATTCAGAGGCATTTTCTCAGGGGCTAAATTTTCTTAACACCTGAATGGTTCAGAGTGTGGGGCGGTGGGGGGGGGGGAGGTTAGACATTTTTTTTTTCCAATGAGTTCTTTTTTGGTGTGTGACTCTTGCCTCTGCTTGAATACATCTAATAACAGAGAGTGAATTATCTTACAAGGTACCCTTGTTCATTGTTGGACAGCACTGATTATGAGAAGGATTTTATTTTGATGAGTCCAAATCTGAAATTGTAGTTAAGTTACATCTTGAAAACAATTTCTGGTGAGTAGAAAGGGATATTCATCATCACCCTACACCAAGGAAATTCCTTCACATTCTTCAAAGACTTGAAAAAGAGAATTCAATTTGGCTTAATGATTATTTTGCATATTAAAAGAGGAAGCTTACATTTCTTTAGTCTTTTTGAATTTAGAAAGTATAAAATTGAATTTCAAAAAACTAAAAATCTGCTCTGCTATTATCACATTTATATCATTTATTGGAATTAAATAAAATATCCACAATAGATTTATACCATCTCTGTCTGTGAAACTGCTGCTGCTCACAGATAAATCGTCGGGAGTAGCCATGCCGTTGGTACTGGAATTTCCCATTTTCTTTTGTGTTAAGTGTTCAAGACTCATATTGCTATTTTTTTGTGAGTCTTTAGTCAAGTTCAAGAAGACCTAGAATGAGAAACCGGGTCACTTGATTAACATAAAAAGGGAGTGTCTTGTCCAGTTTCTAAGCTGAAGTTTTATTTTGAATTTTTATCACATTTATTGAGAAAAACATTGCCCATGTGATTTTAAGTGACAATGTATCTCTTTAAAAGATATGTCTTCTCTTATTGGTGCAACACGTTTCTGTCTGTTTTACATAAAAAGGGCCTTGAGATTCTTTTCGGATTTTCTGATTGTGTGAAATATTTATTTAAAAATATTTCTTCTCTCTTTTTAAAGTGGCACACTTTTTCTTAAGGGAGCAGCAAATGAAATCAGCATTAAGAAAAAAAGAAGTGCCCCGTTGTACCTCTTCTACGGTGGTATCTGAGATGCCGTAGCACCCGATGTTGAGGTTGCCCATGCCACTGTCCAGTGCCCTAAGGAGCGACAGATAGGCTCCTGAGACTTTGGTGCTAAATGGAGGAAGCACATAAACAAGCTCTCCCCCGATGTCCTCCTTGAGATAGGCTTCAGGGAGGTGTGATCGGATCATTGCTGTCACAGCCATCGTGTCACATGTTGTATTTGCATTCATATTTGGACTCTAGAGACAAAAACAGAAGTTAAACAATCCCATGTCTTTCCACTGTGGTGTCCAAGGTCCTTGTCAGAGAGCGGTAAGTTCTGTTGGACCACACTGGACATGGGTCAGGTCACACCTCACTCCTTCAGTGGCTCCCCATCCCAATTGGGGTCCTCACGGTGGTCTACAAGTTGTGGCGCTCTTAGCCTCTTTCTCCCATCCCTCTCTGACCTTGCCTTATGACTAACCATCCTCCCTCTCATTTGCTTTCCTCCAATGACACTGATCTCTTTTCTGCCGCTAGAGCACGCCAGGTTCAGGCACATTCCAACCTCAAGGCTTTGCAATTGTTCTCCCTTTGTCCCGAGATCCCACATAGCCACTCCATCACCAGCTCCAAGTCTAAGCTCAACTGTTAGCTTCTTGAGGATGCCTTCCCTGACACCCTATTTAAAATTGAACCACTGAGAGCATTCCCCACTCCCCTTCCTCTGCTTTATATCGACCCATAGCACTTATTACATGCTAATATCTTAAACAATATTACTTATTGATTTTATCATCTGATTTTCCAACTCTTTATCAGAATATAAGCCCCATTAGTGCAGAGAATTTAATATCATCAGTTTACTGCTGCATTGCCCGTGCCTAGATTTTTTATATTTTAGAAGCCACAGCAGAATGATCAGATATGAAATAAATGGTAGTAGTCACAACCTGCCTAGTAGCATATAAACCTTGCACAGCACTGTTAAATAACAAGCTATTTTAGGTGATACAGGGATCCTTAGTCAGCAGTATTTTCCTACAAAAGATGTAAAAGCAATGTTGTCATATGCGTGTCACAGCCTCCATACCATCACTTAATGAGTATTGCTCAGACAGTGAATATATGGTGTCATATTCACCTCATTTGCTTTTGAAGGCTGGGGAAGTAAAGGCTGATCTGCCACCAAGTAACCTTAGGCTGGAGGTCATTTTTTTTACCTACTACCCTGGTTCTCAAAGAGCAGTCCCCAGACCAGCAGCAACAGCACCACCGGCAAACTTGTTGGAAATGTAAATTCTTGAGCCCCACCCCAGACTACTGACTCCGGAGCTCTGGGGATGGGGTCCAGAAATCTGGGTTTTAACTAAGATCTCCAGGTGTTCAGATGCTCAGGTATGAATCTTAATAAGGACATTATTATTAACAGATGATTTCTGCCTCTGTTCCATATAAAAAATTAGTTTATGACCCAATAACGAGATGTATTTTCTCTCCTACAAACCTTCTTCTTGGTGAGTGTGAGGTGATACCCATCCCCAAATGCCTCCTTGAGGTAAAATGGCGATCCACAGCACCGGAGCCCACCCTGCTCCAGGAAGGCAATGCGGTCACTCAGCACTTCAGCCTCATCCAAGTGGTGTGTTGACAGAATTATTGTTCTGGCTTGAAAAAAAAACAGATGAAAACAATAGAGAATGAAAAATGATTATACACTACCCAAGATATATAGAATTAGCAAGGTCTAAATCTTGTGACATATGAAGAGAAGAGTCATGTTTTATAAGCTAATTGGAAAGCCATGGGACCAGGAGTTTCAAAATGATCAAAGAGAAACTCAGGAAAGGGATCCCTAAATATTGGGAGGTGTTTTTCAAATGCATAGGCAAAAAATGCATTTATTATGCTCTATGGCTACCTGTCCATCATTTGTAGTGTGGGTATTATCAGTTCATCCCAATCTGTGGGAGTTTTTCCTCTTCGGCTTCATTTTCCATTCCCTCCCCTTTTTTTTTTTTACTATGAAAAAGCAATAATTTTTAAAGACTCTTTGAATATTCCTCTCTGATTAATCCACTCCACTCTGATTGCACCTTTGCTCCACATCCTGTTAGCACTTACTTAGTCTGTTTTCAGTTTATTTTCATTTGTGTATGTTTGGTATCTCTAATTAGATTCTAAGCTCTTCTAGGCAGAATTTGGAACTACCATGATATCGGCATGTTCTCAATCAGTTAAATGTTCAACTCATAGCGGGCACTAGAGAGACATGAACTAATTGGCCCCTGGGAAGGGGAAGAGACAAACTGAGACATTTAAGTAATATCATAAACAAAAAAGGCTTCAACTTGTTTTTGTGTAGTCCACAGGACAAAATTACAATTGTTGGGTGAAGTTACAAGAAAGCAGTCATACCCGTTTTGTTCTTGGATATAACATCCCATATGCTTCGGCGAGAACAGGGGTCAACGCCAGTGGATGGTTCATCTAAAATTACCACTCTTGATCCACCAATGAGAGCTATGGAGATGGATAACTTCCTTTTCATTCCTCCTGACAATGTTCCAACTCTCTTATGACGATGGCTGTATAGTCCAGTATCTTTTAAAGTCCTTCAAAAGTAATGTATGGTGGTTATATTTTATGTTTAGAATATTTAGATATTGGAAAAATACAATAAATTCCCAAAGCAATAGGTATTCACTAAGCAACTCTTATGTACTCAGCAAGGCTCAATGAACTACTGAGGACAAATAAAAGTAGTTTTCTATCATTTACCATCCAGTTGGAGGTACAAAATTAATACTCAGAACAAAACACATAGGCATTTATATATATATTGTTCATTATTTCATTCATTCATTTGCCAATATTTATAGATTGCATACCTACTTTGTGCCAGGGTCTGTTCTAGGTGTGGGGGAAAGGCAGTGAACAGTTCAAGTACCTACCCATAAAGAGCTTAAGTTCTAATATGTGTATGGATGTGGAAGAATGCAGAGATATTCAGTCAATAAGCATATTCCCAGGTAAATTTATAACATGCCAGGTGGTGATTAAGGGCAATAAAAATAAATGAAGCAGGATATTTGAGGTAAGGAGTGCCTGGAACATGTTATTTTAGGCATCCATTTTATACATGGTAGTCAAATCTGAGCAGGTGACATTTGAACAGACACCAGGAAAGTGGAAGAGCAAGCCAAGCAACTATCTGGGGAAGGGTGCTATAGGCAGAGTGAACAGTAAGTGGCAAGTCCTATGGCCTGAGCAGGTCTAGCATAATCAAGGAATAGCAACTAGGTCAGTGTGCTTAGAGCAGAGTGAATGGAGGGGAGAGTTGAAGGAAATGAAATTGGAAGTGTGATTGGGTGCTGAGATTATAGGGCCTAGTAGGCTTGGATAAGAAAGGGCGTTACTGAGTATTACACTTGAGTTTGGTTGGAAGCCATTGGAGGATTTTGACCCCATGAGTGACATGGTCTGATCTGAGGTTTCAAAGGATCACCCTTGCTGCAATTTGAAGAATTGATAATGAGGGAAGAGTAGAAGCTGGGAGTCCAATTAGGAGTTGGACTAGTATAGTAGCCATGGAGATTAGAAGCAGAGGTTTGGGGGCAATAGGGGAGCCAAAGATGAAGAAAGTTACATAATTCCAGCATGAGAGCTAGCTGGTGAAGATAATGACATTAAAAGTATTTGGGTTTGGGAGGTATGAATATGATTAAGCATTTTTTCACTTCTTCATTTCTCCCATTAATAAGGAGACCTTGGCTATGTCATCTAACTAATCTGTGTTCATCTGTTATCTTTCTGAACAACTGAATTAGAAGTTGGAATTAGACGGGATTTTAAAAAGTGTCTGGAAAGAACTTTTTAGGAGTAATATTTTCACAACTTGTTGAGTTGCATTTTTTTGTTATTTATTTATTTTTGAATTAGAAACAAAGTTCTTTTTAAAAGTACACAATACCAAAGAGACAGAGAAACTGCAAAGCAATTGTTTTGTGAGAAAATATTTCCTATTGGTATTATCATCATAGCTTGAGCAACCAAGCTGCAGGTCTCTGAAAGGGGTTCCTACCTTTTTACTTCCTCATGCAGCTGCTTTTTAGTCCAGTGAGGAACTTTGATGGAGCCATATAAGAGAAGATGCTCCTTCGTAGTGAGGTAACTAAACAAGACGTCGTGCTGCATGCAGACCCCCATGCTCTTCCGCACGGTGTTTAGGTCTGTTTTGATGTCCTTTCCATAAACAAATATGGTACCTGCTGAGGTCCCAAACAGCCCAGTTAACATTGAGCTGGAAATAAAAGAAAGATAAATTATACATGAACTAAGCATTTAAGCTAGATTTTAGGACTAAATATATCTCAATTATTAGCAAAAAATGTTACAGTGTATCCCTTCAAACAAGGTCAAGCTATGAAATGAAATGGTATTAAATGGTAATAAAAATGAAAATTACTTTTAAGCTTCTAATAATTTAGGTGTTACATAAACATGACATGATGATGGTAGTAGCAGTGGCGGCAGTAGCACTAATAATGACAGAAATTGCTGGGCTTTTTAATTGCAAGTATCGTCACTCCTTGAGCAATTTCATGCACTTCCCTAGCATTAAATAATATCTACTGACTGACTAGTCCCCAACTTATATTTCTAGCCCAGACTTCATCACTCAGTTCCAGGTTCACTCTGTACATCCAATAAACAACTCCACTTCTTCACTATGTGTCTTACAGGGGTATCAACTGTACTCACAATCTTTGCCCTCAAACCTACCACATTATCTATTTCAGCATATGATAAATCCAGATGTCATTTTTTTTTTCACCCTCCTCCTATCTTAACCTTCTGACTCCACCCACATCTCTCCATTTTCACAGTCACCATGATGGTCCAAGCCACCATCACCACCTCCCTTACCCACTCTGTGGGTTCCTAACTCTACTTCCCACATACTCTTTGATCATCTCCCATCCCTTCTCCCTACCATGGCCAGGGTGGTCTCACGCAGTTAATACGCAATCATCTTTCAAATGCTTGGGCAACTGGTCACATATTTAATATCTATCTCTTTCACTACAATGTAAGCTCCATGGGGTCAGGGAGAGGCTCTGTTTACTCACCACTCTATCCCAGTACCTAATTCAGTGCCTCACACACAGTAGACCTTCAATAGTTGTGGTTTAAATAGAGAATCAATACAATTCTTCCCATAAAACATTAAAATACAAATAACATATTCCATTCTTTATAATAAGATTTATATTCAGAATGATATAACTGTGCTTTTTCATCTAAAATTGCAGCCTCTTCAAAAGCTTTCTCTATGCCTTTTCTTCATTTGCCTCTCGTTGCCTATTTGTAATCTTGCCTTTTAAATAGTGTGTTCTCACTAAAAAGCCAATTCTTAAATTAAAAAAAAAAAAAAACAGTCATGTGAATCAGAGCGGCTGCATGTTCACTCCTTTTGTAATCTTGTTTTGTCCCCTTTTATTTACAAAAAAAATAATTTAAACGTGCCTTGGAAATCACTGAGCTTACTAAAGAATATACAGCAACTGACATTTTTCTCAAATGAGAGTAGAGCACCAATAACATTTTAGAGAGAGCTCAGCAGCTAAACTGATGTGGAACATAGGAGAGGAATCAGAAAAAGTTCAAGAGAATGTCAGTTTAAAAACATTTGAATCTGTTCCCCATTCTGATGCAGGAAAATGTTAGTTAAATGAAGATGGAGAAAGAACAACCCATGCTTCTCTCCTCACCTTTTTGTTCTATATTTGATAGCTGCTGATTCTTTTATTTCCTATAAATCAAGGCATAGGAAGCATCTGGGGCTAAATGTGTTCATACTAGGGTGTGCAAATTCAAATTTATATATAGGCCAGGATAGAAATGCAAATAATTGAAGCCGTCTGGGTATACAAGGCAATACAGATTGATGGGGAGTGGTGATGAACCAGAATTGTCCTAACAAAGTGGACTCAATATTGCCAAAATTTCCTATGATTTGAAAGATGCCAAGAATATTTTTATTAGACAATTCCCCATTTTAAAATATTGGCACTGAATTAAAATTTGCAAGAAGTATTGGTTGGGCCAACACTAAATGGACCAAATAAAACAGATATGATGGACCCAATTCTATAGCATACAAGTTGAGCCATCTTACTCCATCCAAGAGATATAACATCCTTAATTTTAGAAAAGAGGTGGGAAAACATTAAGTAATATGCATCCATGAAAATGAGTGTTGAAAAGTAACATACATGGTAGTCGTTTTCCCGGCTCCATTGGGCCCCAGCAATGAAGTAATATGCCCTTCATAAAAGTTCAGATTGAGGTTATCAACAGCGATTTTTGAGCCATAGATCTTTGTAACCCCATGCAGGGCAACCCCAACAGTGAGATCATTAGGTTCAGGCTCAATGTTGGAGGGAAACAAGTATTCAGGACCTAGAAAGAAATCAAGATACCAATTGCAAGCTCACAAATAAATAAACTGCAGCTAGAGTTATACTTTTCCTTAATTAAAAATTGAAGACTATAAAATACAACCTCTAAATAAAAAAAATTCCAGAAACAAATGATCTATTATAGTTTTCAGTCCCCTCTTAGTTAAAGAATAATTGAGAGTGGGGAGCCATTTTTTCTGTTTTAAAAAGCATCCCTAGGCTACAATGTCACAATTATGAGTTCTTTATTCAACATATCTCAGATATTTAAATACAAGTTCAAGGCTTGGTCCTCCAATTGGATGCAATAATTCCAATTTATGTAATAAAGGTCTACAAGGTGTGATTTTGGAAGTGATGGGTCTAATTCTGATCTGTGGTTTATAGAATATGGGTTATTATTACCTACATCTCCTTTAGGCAAACCAAAAATACTACTGGAGGGAAGCGGCTGTGGCTCAATCAGTAGGGCTCCCGTTTACCATATGGGAGGCCCCGGGTTCGGTTCCCGGGGCCTCCTGGTGAAGGCAAGCCCGCCCGCATGGCGTGGTTAGCTGACCCAGCGAGCACAAGCAGCAAGGGGGGGGGATAAATGAATAAATAAATAAAATCTTAAAAAAAAAAAAAAAAAAAAATACTACTGGACTACTCATATGGGTCATCCTTACCTACTAGAGATGACACTACTCACTCACCCAATGTCAGTAAGACATCGGCTTTGAATTATTTTTCCAGTGTTGATGATGTGTTATGTTAAATTATCCATACTTATTACTTGGTTACTCCTTATGACTAGTGACAGATGGCTGGAGTTAGGAGGACAGACTGTGACCAAGGAACAAAATTTTTCTCTGTGTGAATCTAACTGGACCACAAAGGGATCAGCTTTCTTGGCCTAATTATCACCATATGCTAACCAACTGAGCTAATGAGCCCAGAAAAAAAGCCACAATTTAATCCCCATAAGAGTTTGAACACATATGTGTAGACATATTCATCCATAACTAAAAGGCTGATAATTTTGCCATTTAGAAAAACATAATTAAAATCACTAGCCAAGTAATTTTTTATATCTCTTCTCTCACAATAATGCATGTTGTTGACCTACTTGTCTTATTGGAAGATGGGTTGGTGTTCTTCATCATGATATTTGTAAACATAAGGCCATTGCTTTTTTCATGCTTCACCTTTTTACATCCAAATTGCTCCTTCCAATAGGAAGGAAGGATTGGAAAATACCATGGAGCTGCCACACCATATGTCCCTGTAATAAAAATGTATTAAGAAAAGTGATCATTAATTGATTATCAACATTAAGCATCAGAATCTAAACAACAGAATATTATATATGGTTCAGGAAGTATTTTCATTTTCTTGGTACTCATATAAAACTAAAGAGTGGTCTCAGTCTCTAAGATAAAGTATAAAAGGTAACCTTTCCTTTACTCTTGTTTTTTTAACAGCTTTGTTGAGGTATAATTATTTACCATAAAATTTACCCATTTTAAGAGCACAGATGATTTCTAATAAATTTATAAAGCTGTGCAACCATCACCACAATTCAATTTTAGAACATTTCTGTAATCCTAAAAAGTTCTCTCATGCCCATTTTTAGATAACCCCTACTTCCAGCCCAAGCCCCAGACAATCACTGGTCTGCTTTATACCTCTCTATGTCTTTTCTAGAAAGTTCATACAAATGGAACCATATTCTCTGTTCATTTTTTACAGCATCAGAAAAATGTACATATAAAAATAGGCTTAATGGAAAATCACCTACACATGTTAACCTTGAGACCTAGAGGGGGGAACCCAACTTGGCCACTTCCATTATGATCTGGTAAGTTCTTCTTAGAATTAGGAGACTTGGTTTTTGCCTTATAGCATCTCACACCCCCATTTGGAAAGACTAGATTTTCTTGGTGCTACTCTGTGCTTCTTAATTCACTCTATCTTTAAAAGAATATCAGAGAAGGAATTCTCTCATCCTGGAAAATTTTGGTTAGGTTTGGGATTTGAGTATTTCTTTTTTGGAGATAATATAAGGCAAATCAAATATTAGGAAACATACATTAGCCAATTTATAATGATTACAACAATAAAAAGCAGCTATGTACAAGAAGCATGTTCATACCTGGGAAAACATTCCTGACATACCAAGCAATAAAGAAGTAAATGAAAGAGTCAGCTAGGATTAGACAGCACAACCAGCCGAAGGAGGTAGTATCTTCATGAACTGGGGAACTGTACATATTTTCCCACTGAAGACCTAAAAAGTAAATACAGAGGTATGTTCTGTGCGGCATGATGCGATTGTGATAGATGAAAATCTGGTTTTAAAGAAAGTGACCTACCGATACCCTGTTCCTCATATCGTGCAATGTATTGGCTTGCATAACTGAAAGCTGTTGGGGACAGCAGGCTCTGTGAAAATAGTAAATGGCAATGGAAGTTCTCGTCAAGTTCATATCTCTCAGCTAGAAGCATCTCAAAATACTTAAAACTTTCAACACTTCTACAGATAAAATGAGCACTCACTCTCTACATATATTGAAAACTACAGCAGTCCCTTACCAAGGAAGCTGTAACTCCGAAAGAAGAGTAGAGGTGAAAATTGCCAAACAAAAATACAGGATATTTATAACTTGGAAAATACTTGTCAAAACTCCAAAATAGACATAGAAACTTAGTAAATGTTACTCAGCAATTTATAAAATAGATAATTACAGAGTAGTACAGTGTTAAAACTAAAATTTAAAGGAAAACTTAAGGGGCTAAAGGATAGTTTAACTTCATAGATTTATTTCACTTAATAGAAGCATTTTGAATGAAAATATACAAAAATATTAATTGATTTAATCTGCATAGTTATAATTGCAACAAAGTACAAATTTACATTTTATTTAAATCCAAAGTTGTCAATGCTGGATGAAAGCTTCTTATCACTTTCTACTTCCCTTAACAGCAAGGTTTTAATGACTCAGTCAATGATGAGACTTTCCAAGTTTCATAGCCAGTAATCTTAAGGTTTTCATTAAAGTCTTAAACTAATTAAGTATTTTTTAATTGAAAAGGCAGAAAAGAATTCAAACTGCTTACATGCTCTCTATGCATTTGTCTCTGTGCCTGTAAGTTATCTTTTATGCCATGAAGATCATGAAAATTATTCTTATATGAGACTAATTCCAGGAATAGAGTTGCTAAGATTTCTAAGAAATTGGATTAGAGAGAAGTAAAAATTCTGGATGATCTCTAAAACATGATTTATTGCATCTAAACTGTTCTTCAGAAACTATTTCTTAACAACAACACATATGATGTTGGAACCTGTGGGGAAAAGGTTTTCTTTTCCTAATCTTATGCTTGTATGGTAAACAACATACTATCAAGAAACTGGCTATTATTTGGATGGCTGTGTTTATTTTGCTCTCACTGGACTTTTAAATTTAGATATGTAACCTTTCAATGTAAAGCCTAAAAACCAAAAAAGGGTCCATTCATCTCATACATTGGCCATTCCGATAGTTGACTCACCATAATTACTTTCACTAAATAGCTCAACTCATGCTCAACTGTTATCAGAAGAATAAATGGAAAAAACGCAATGATATAGATGAGGCTTCCAATCAGAGCTGCAATGTTGGTGTTGTTGAAGAAGACACTGATAAGATAGCTCATGGCAATAACTGAGAAGCTGTAGTCCGAAAAATACAGGAACAAAATGAACCCATTTGTTTTGGGAAGAATATTGCCAAACTTGAGTATAATGATGAGGATGATGATGGTGACCAATAAAAATCCAACACTCTCTATAAGCCAGGCAAAAAAGTGGCTGCAGGAGTTCACACCCATCATCTTCATGTACTGTAAGAAGGAAAAATTGTTAACAGTTTCTTAAGCTGATATACCCCCAAATAACCATTTTTTCTGTATCATGCCAAAATGTCTTTGAGAGTCTTTGAGATTTTTCATATATACGGAACTAGGCATTTTAATGATTCATATGAATCAAGTATTTGCCCATGATTGCTAATGACATTAACATGACCATTTAGACCAGTCCATCTTAGATTGTGTACTCCCAGAAAAGCCCCAATATAATGAATGATTTGGATGTTGAAGTTCTTCTTTTAATTACAATTACATTTTATAACTGGTATCAAAGTGAAGGTTCCAGATTAAACTAGTTTAGAATAGATAATCACATTTATGTTATCCGCTACAAAATTTTACATCATGAATTTGACATTTGTACAGGCATGCATATTTCAAGCTGGTGAAAAAGAATGGTTTATTTCAAGTTCAATGTAAAGACTGAGATCATAAACCTTGATAATTTATTTTACTAAACATTAATGAACAACAGTCAGTATTCACATTCTTGAGAGCAACAGAATAGATCTGATTCTTAAAATTTAATACATGAAGACTTCAAAGGGAGACTTTCTGCCTTTAGCCACAACTTCCCATCCTTAAAATTCACTAGCACTCTAGATCAACTTTGTCACAATGTTCCCCCCCCCCCAAAAAAAAAACCATTCATACACCCGTAATGAATTCATGTATCTGAGATATGCTATACTTCCCTTTCAACTGATATTCTTTGATACTCAAAATAGGCCCTGATGTCAAGGCATTCCACCAAGGCAGAAAAACAGATCAGCATGATCTGTTTGTGGATTAACTCCAAAAGAATTCTGAATGATCTAAAGTCCCCTGAACCTTCATTGTCTTAAAAATTGTTGACGTGGTCTTTGGGGAAACCTGGATATCCTGGTTTCTAGTTTGAAATTCCCTGGATTAATGTTAAAATTTTGAACCTAATAAAAACATGAATCCATCCCAAACTAAAGAACAGAAGAAATACTTTGCTAACAGTTTTACAATCCAGTATATATATATATATATATTTTTTTTTTTTGTAAAATCAAGGATTTTCAATATCCACCGCACCTCTCTTTTCCTTAAACCTAATCTGGGTAGGAAAAGAAAAGAAATAAAAAATAGGGAATACATTGGGTCTGTTGCTCCATAAGCACATTACTGACTTTACTTTCTGCCTTTGCAACTTACATTTTGATAACTCTGCTGGTCCTGTTGTTACCATGGAAACAACTACCTGACTGCCAACAGTCTAAGCTGCCGGCCTTAAGCTAATCACCACTGAGGAAAAGCCTGTGACTTTTCCTCTTAACTTTGCCCTCTTCCTCACCCTGATCTCTCCCTACTGCTTCTCTCTTCCCAGGCCCTGTTACCCTTTGCAGTGAAGATTCAACCTATGTTTCCACAGGAATGGAAATATGGGTCACGGCGAAAAATCAGCACGGACCTGAGATTCAATGTGGAAGGTTTCCACCAACTGTTAATATGCTACCACTGAAAACAAAATTACAATTTGGTGGAAAAAAATACCTCACAGAGCTTGTTCCAGAAATTCTTTACCTGCACCCCACCCCATTTTAAAAAACTTACTGTGTCATGTTTGATGACTGAATTTCAGAGAAAGTCACTTATTCAAATATAATTATAATATGTAACCTCTTTATTTGCCTTTCCTGCTACTTGTATTTTGGGTTTCTATATTAAGTTTATGCCTATTTGAAATATAATTAAATGGAGAGTAATTGAATCCATGTAATTACTCAAAAGCTGATATTCATCATCTAACTTAAAGTGGCCATATAAAAAAAAGATTCCTCCCACTCCCCAACAGCAATATATGTCAGTAGTAGACGATGTTAATATATTTCTCAATGTGGACATCAAATATCTAGGACACTATCAAAGCTATGAAATACTACCTTCATGTATATAAACATGTTTTTTTCCCCTGGCAATTGATATTTGTGGCATAAAACATTTATATATCTAGGATATTCTCTATTCATAGACTTGTTAAAAGATAATTTGGCAAACCTGAAGACCAGAACTAAAGGTGTTTATCACTGAAATTTTGAAATTTTTTGAGAGCCAAATCAGATTCCTTTTCCCAAGAGTGTATAAAAATAGGAGACTGACTTTATTGAAACAAAGTTAGGTGTTTCTTAAGTATTCGCTATTTAACACCCTAGCATGGCACTTCAGTGTTAAACTTCAGGATTTTATGTCATGAGGAAAATGGCTGCTCTTTATAAAGAGAAAGGGCAATAAGAGTGCATAAGTTATCTCTAAATTACTCAGATTCACTGACAATTTTGTTGCAAAAAACAAAACCAAACTTGCTGATGAAAGATGGCCCACAGAGAATGGCTGGCTACACTTTCAGGCTGTTAGTTCCTCCTCAGAGTGACACATGTGAGGTATTAGCTTTATAATCAGAGTCACTTTTCTCAAGCTTCACAAGTTGCTAGAGCAATTCATCAATATTTGATAACCTGTTGCTTAAGGAAAACCTCTCTGCCCAGCAGACAACAACTGTCCTCAGTTAATGGGCAGAAAATAATGAGAAGAAAGAGATTCTCTAAGGTTTTAGACAAATGTGTTGCTAAATTCAAGAGAAGTTTATACTCAAGGGGCTTGCATTACTGCTTTCAAGAAAATAAGTTACAAATATTCATTATTTATCTGACAATAATATCTTCATTCAGCTCAACAACTATGTCAAGCACTAACTCATAAAGAATAATAATATTTTCTATGTCAACTTTTAAGAAATTCTCCAAACAATAGACTTTTATATTATTCTTTATAGTAAAAAACAAAGGATGTTGTTATTCCCTGGAATACTCCAAATTCTCCCTACTGGGGTAGATATTGTATGCTAGGAAAGCATAAAAAAGCAGTCTTATGCAAAGCACTACGGGACAAAAAATCCTTGCATGGTTCTTGATAACATCCTTGCAGCCCACAAATATTTTAGGTTACCTATCTGATCTGAGAGGGAACAACTCCAAAATTCTATCTCTGAGTATAAACACTGAAAGCCCAATGAATGACTTGTATTAGATACAATAGATGAAATGTATCCTTAAAGCAAGAAAATTATGAGAAAAATATACTTCTCTGTGTGTGCTATAAAATCAGCTTTTGTATAGTTTAAATATTCTAATACTTAAAAGCAAGAAATATAGAATAAAACCCAATGGAAAGATATTTCTGAAATAGTTTTTTATGACTATATTTAATTTAATAAAGAAAGTTATTGGAGATTAATCTTTATACTAATTTCTTCAGCAAGGTAAAGGAATTGACCAGGGTCATACCATAGCCAGGTCAAAAATCAATGGCTTCATTAATGGCTTCATTCTTGCCCAGATTTGAGGACAATTACAGAAGGAATAAGGTAGAATATTGATTTTCTTTAACTCTTTGGTTTAATTTAAATGAGAAGGGAGATAAGGAGTGGGCAGTTTTTGACCTGAACTAAATATAAAAGATGGTATTAAAAAGTGGTTCTGCGGGGTCGGATGTGGCTCAACTGGTTGGGCGTCCGTCTCCCATATGGAGGGACCCGGGTTCGATCCCCGGGACCTCCCGGTAAAAAAAATAAATAAAAATAAATAAAAAGTGGTTCTGAGTCTCTGGTAAACTAAGCAATTATCCATCATCACCTTCAAAAGTCCTTAGAAGTCTAAGTTATTGAAGTATGATTATAAAAGGGAAGGTAACTACGATCTGGTAAAGGATTGGTTGGAAGCCCAAATACTTGAGTTCTAGTCTCAGCTTTACTACTAAGTAGCTCTATGATCTTCAGCAAGTCGATCTCACTTTCTGGGATCACTTCCTCATCTTTTAAAAAAGAGTAGATTAAATTAGAACTATGGACAATGGAGGAGGCTGAGCAGAACACATTGGGAGCATTCCACTTGTTCACATCAGTCCATCGATTCATCCCACAAAGATACTGCATTTCACTGAATTTAGGACACTGCTGATTTTAAGATGTGCCACTCTTTTACATGCCAATGAGAAAGAAAACTCACTGCCAAATAAATTATGATGCCCTATCAATTGCAAAATGCATTCTGAATTCAGAGGACTTAAAATATGACAAAACAAAAAAATCCATATCTTAGAAATGAAAACAAAAACAAAAACAAAAACAAAACAACAAAACATGGATAATCAAGTGCCTCTTTTCTGCCTGGCAGAGAGAGAGGTACATTGTAGGAATATAATGCTGAAAGATGTCTATATGGTAAAGCTTGGGGTGTTTAAAGGATTGGGCCTAAGTGCATATGGCTGGTAGACCTGGAAGACTTGATGCTTGAAACTCTGATTCCAATTTCAGTGTTCTTTCACCATATGACTTTGACCCCAAGATGGGGTAGTTAAAATTTGAAAGGAGATGCCTGCAAAGTGAAGAGACAGAGCTACCAAACAGAAACTACTTCACCATTAAGACATGTCTTTTATGTTTTCAGTTGAAAAATGACTCTACATTATGCTTTGATCTTTTTGGTCCCATCCATAGATTCATTCTGACAGCATCACCTTCAAACACAGAATAATACAGTGTACACACACACACAGAAACAAATACTTATATTTACTATTTTTTCTATTACAAGTAATATTTTTAAGGTAATTATTTATTTTGAAGTATAAAAGAAGTCAGTTTCTATCACAGTTTTCAACTTATTTTAATCTGTGAAGATTCATTTCCGAGTACCAGGAACCTGACATGAAATTTAAGGTCAGAACTTGCAACCAAGTTCCTGGTCCAGGCATGGATTCAAGTTTCTAAATTGGAATCAGGAAATCATTGCACTCAGTCTCTGCATATAATGAGGTACAAAGCAGTTGATGAGACATTAACCAAATTATAACTGAAATATAAAATTACAGCTGTGAGGTTCAACCAGAATTCAAATTTAAATGGTAGGCAGTATAGGTTCAAACCCTGAGACAACACAGGAAGCCTGGTGCTGAAATAACAAAAATATGAAGTAGTAATTTGTATCATCTAAGGACAAATAATCAATTGCCTAGAAGCTTTGACAAGATATGTCTGAAAAGCATGAGTAGACTAGTAGGTTATTCTAACCTCATTACTTCCGATTGTCAACTAGGCCTTGCAATAACTATTGTTTCTAGCTTTGAAATATTTCCACTTTCTTTCCACTCCCCAAGTAAGTGCAAGAATGGACTTATTGTGGGATGGGTAAATAAAATAATTTCTCTTTAAATACAGTCTGACAATCACAGATTGTTTTGTCATAAATTACAAAAAGCAGTAACATTTCAGATTTGGGGTTAATGATGAAGAACATGCTCAGGAAGAGATCATGCTTTTTCCCCAAGGCCCTCCCTTCTACCTTTATATCATTGACCCAATCAGTAGTATAACATCAAGTCTTTGTCTCCACAAATCAGGAGCTAGTGGGAGATAGAGGAACAGGTAATTGGAGACAAGGTATGCTGGAAAGAGTATGTTTCTTGAAAGTCATATATCTATATCTATCTCTATGTCTATATATCTACATATCTACATTTTAATACATTTAGTTACTATCTCAAAAATCCTCCTGTCTTAGTAGTTGTTACTGCTATTATTTAAACTCCCGTTGAATCCTAAATCCTATAGGTAACTTCTTGGACAGAAATTACTCCTAGGATTAGAAACTGCAATTATTCAGATTTCTGTATTTCGGAAGCACTTATAAAATGACTTCTATGTAACTTTGTGAGAAAGTAAAATACTTCCCTATCAGTTGCCTTTGTGGTTTGTAAACTGTTTTTCTTTCTATCTAATTCACAAGGTATGGGTCAGGCTTTCCAAGTTTGTATAGGCATGATGAAAATCATAGTAATTAATTATTGTAAGAATAGAACTTTTTTATAAGAAAGGATTTTCAACATACCTCATGAAGCCGGAGATCTTTCTCATAAACAAGCTTTTTTACAAAAGCAGCTACAAATATAACCCAGGCAACCATGAGCACAATTGGAAGAGAGTAAGAGACACTGGTAAGGAAGCTGTAAAAACAAAAACAGAAAACAAAATCCAAAATGAATGTCACATTTGCAGATTGTAATATATAGAAAGCACACTCCATCTTACATAGAAATTATATTCCTATTTTGAAATTGAGAATAATCATTAATATTACTCCATTATTTGTTAAGTGAAAAGCTAATTTAACAGCAGGTCCATGATTTTCTTGCTTTAACATTTATGAGTAAAAAGCGGCTCTGGATTGCTAGATAAAAACTGCCATATTGTTGAAAGTGTGTTCTGTCCAGGAAAGTAATTATTATTTAGATATAATTGCAAGACATTTTCCAAAATGAAATAAAATAAAACATTCTATCTAAAATACAAAGAACTTGGATTCCTCAAAGAAATGCTTTGGGAGATGTTCATAAAGTGCCTTTCATGAGGTTGGTCTGGTGATGAGCCTCGATGAGAGGGTCCCTGGAAGACCTTATCAAGCCTAAATATATAATTAAGCAGCCTCCCTATGATGCCTGAAAGTTCAAATGCAGTGGCTCCCCAAGTTGATGGTGCATCAGAGTCACCTGAAGGGCTTATTAAAACTCAGGTTTCTAGGCCCCACACATAAACTTCTAATTTATTATATCCGCGGTAGGCCCTGATATTTGCATTTTCAGTTTCCAGGCGATGCTGATGCTGCTGGTCCAGGGACCACACTTTGAGAACCACTGTTCTGACATTAGACACCCTTCTCTGGACAGTAAAGGCAGTAATTTCCAATGAGAGAAACTCTGAGTTGATCTTATTTGCATATTGGGTTCCACTGAAGCTTTCACTTGGAGAAAGGACCCAAGGCCACTTATTTTCTAATCTAGAAGGCTAAGGAATTACTTCCAAGTTCCCCAAGAAAATAATAAATATTAGTGGAAACAATTGTCACCATCATTCATTATCATTTTAGCATGCAAAAGCATATAACTATCAGATTTATAAGGGTTTTTTTGGGGTGGGGAAAGGAGTGAGGGTTCAGGCCATATCCAAATTTTGTGGTTCCTGTGAAATTGTCTGGCATAGGGTAGGCACCTAAAAAATATTTGTTGGTGGGGGTGTAGCTCAGTGGTTGAGTGCCTGCCTCACATGTACAAGGTCCCAGGTTCAATCCCTGATACCTCCTAAAAAAAATTGTTGAATGAATCTTGTTTTGGTCCAGGTCCAACCTTGTTGCAATTTTCTGACTCTAGAATTTGTTATTCATAAATAACAAATCCCCTGAAGTGTTTTTTACAAGTGATTGTTTAATTTAGGGTCAGAATAGTACAAAGGAGAAAATGCTGGTCTTGTCTTACAATCAGAAGAATCAATGTGGTATCAGCTTATTAACTGATTCTTCAAATACCTTTTTCTATTTGAAGGTAATAGAAGTGACTTAACCAGATCTATGGCAAGTGACTTAACCTTTCTGGATTTCAGTTCTTCCATTAGGAAAGTATTGATGATGATACCTGCCCCCACATACCTTTTGAGTAAATAAAATAAGGAAACAATATGTGTAAAAATACATTGCATGCAACAAAGAGTTTTTTTTTTTTTTAAGATTTTATTTATTTATTCATTTATCCCCCCCTTGCTGCTTGTGCTCACTGGGTCAGCTAACCACGCCATGCGGGAGGGCTTGACTTCACCAGGAGGCCCCGGGAACCGAACCCAGGGCCTCCCATGTGGTAAACGGGAGCCCTACTGATGGAGCCACAGCCGCTTCCCAAGAGTTTTTATGTGTATGTAACTCATGATCATGCTCACATGAAGAATGTAGAATACAGTTACTTTTATTTATTAATGAAATATCTAGGCACCTACCAACCTAGGTACCAAAATTTACCAGGGGAAAAACTGAGCAGGAAAATAGATGAGAATTTTGATTTAATTGAACCCACAGTTTTTCATTATTCATATAAGACATTGAAGTTCACATACAGTTCAGGCAGCAAAGTCCTGACTGGTCTCCACAATAGGCAGCTAACTTTGACAACTCTCTTAATGGAGTCCTCGCCTGGCCCCTGTATCATTATTGCACAAAGAATTACAACCTTCTCTCATCATAGCTCTTGAAGCAGCCAAGGCAGACCAGGCATTGACAGAAAGAAAGAAGACAAGAAACAATCCAGAACCATTTGAATTGTACATAAATTGCAATAACTGGTTTGAACAAAAGGTAATATTCCTTTAAGGTATATTAGTCAGCCTCAAGTTTTTGTGTAGGAGGAGAAGCTTGAAAAACTGAATTTTCCAACCTTATTTTTCAATTGTGGTCAGAGTGGAAGAGCCATTCAGTGCTGGCAGATTTCTTGACCATTCAAATTAAGTTGTCTAAAGCATTATTTTTGTTCCTATAATAAAACCATTTTAGATAGAGAAGATTCCTAGTGAATGGAGTGATAGTACATAAAATAGTTTCAGATAGTATAATACCCTTTTTTTTTAATCCTAGAAAGTAGATCAATGGTGTGTTCAAGAATTCTTGGATCTATTTTTCCCATTTTTTTCCTTTAAAATTGAACATGTGCTCACAGATTTTTATCAAATTAAAGGAATTTTAAGATTGTCTTGTTTAACACCTCTCATTTGACTATAAGACCAGGAGAAAGTGGGTAATGTCAAACATCATGCAGCAATGGATTCAGGACTGGAAATAAACTCTCCTAATTCCTGCGTCAAAGTTCTTTGGGAGCTAAGAATATGGGAAAGGTAAGATGGATCATCTGCTAAGAACTTTACCATAAATTTGATAGCAATGAGGGGCTTAAGTGGAGCCGTGCCCTAGAGTGTGAGTCTTTTCCTGGAAAGGAGCATAAGACAAAGAAGATTGGGGATACTTATTCCTTTGACTTGATACATCTGAATGAACAGAAAAATGAGTTCTAAAAAAAATGATGGCTCATTACAAAGGACTAAAAGTGCACACACTTACTTGTCTTTCATGAAGCAGGGATAAGGAATTGCTTGAACCTGGACTGCTATTTCCTGGGAATTCCTTCCAGTCTGTAATTCAATGATGGCTCTTTCAATACTATCCTGCAAGTAAATAAAGGCTCTTCCATAGATCTGGTTAAGTGATGGAGAATTGTGTGGCCCCGGGGCCCAAATCTTGGTTCTTATGTTTCTCGTGGTCTGTGCAGTCTTGAGACTCATGCGGATGGTGTATTTTACGACAGGAGGAAGAGAAACACTTCCAGAGTCATAGCCTCTGTGCTGGCTTTCGTTAGAGGGAAGCTTAAAAATAACACCTAAAAAGAAAATGGGAAAACAGCAGAAAGGTTATTTTATAGTTGATGCTATTCTATTTTGGAGGGTGTACATAGGGGACAGTCAACCCCAGTCAATTGCATTAGTTATGGAATACAAAATCGAGGCTCATAATTTATAGAAAAGATTGTTAATTGGAAGTGACCATCTCAGAGATTCAAAGTTGGAGTTTGAGAATATAATCCCAAACTAAGTGACTGGATTAAATACATCATTCTAAGCCACTTATTGAAAAAATATTTTAAAAAGCACTTTTAAAAGAATAATCTTGACTGATCATGAGAATGGATCTAACTTTACCCTATAACTAGGTAATGCTTTCCATATTTAATTTTAATTATGCCAACAAAATTAGACCTCTATTGAGACTCCTCATACTTAGAAAAGATGGTTGGTTGACTACATGAAAGGTTCTCTTTTCTAAGGACTTCAGAGGGGGCAGTGACTTCCCAGACTACTTTTCTGAGTTCTGGATGAAAGACATGAGGGAAGAATTTGGCCAATTTTAGTACAAAGAGAATCTCAAATCCACTTACTTCCAAAGAGTTCATTGCTTTTGTAGAGCCTTTTAGCCTCTCTCTCCATTTCATCTATAGTTTTTGCTGTCTGAATACGATCATATAATACACAGGAGGAAATATTCACTGTCAGAGAAGATAGCGTGTTAAGTTGATCAATGATGTCAATGCTGTTCTCTAATTTCATCCTAAGAATGTCTAAAAAGAAAAGCAAAACAAAGAAAAAAATTATTGTCTTGATTCTAGTAGTAATGAGACAAAATACTGACTTTTTGATAAATAAACATTAAAGTAGATTATAAATAAAGGAGGTTATAGAAGTTACTCTAAAAATACCTAGTATTCTATACCTGGGAAAATGTGTCTGGCTGTACAAAAATATTCATTGACATGAATATTAAGCTAGCTACAAATTACATACAGTAAACATAGGTATAAAGAAAGAGACTATATAATTGAAAATTTGTATTCTACTAAAGTTTTAATTAACCAATGACTAATGAAGAATTTTTAAAAAATTTGTCTACATGTAGTGGGGAAGGAAACCATAAACTAGAGGCGAAAGTTTAGAGTAAACTAAACAGAAATCTTCTTTTGCACAGGGAATATGAACGTAAGATTTTAGACAATGCTAAGTGTATGTAGAGTGTGCAGAACAAATAAACTACCATTCAATAAGCTGTGCTATACAAATATTTCTTAAGGGACTCTGAGAATCTATGCCACCTAGTTACAGCTTTTTAATATTGTTTGATTTAAAATCTTATGTGCATTACCTCTACTGATATTTGTATTAATCTAGTCAAAATGATTGAGATTTTATTTGAGGTAATTAATCCGGAAGAAAGAAGATCTGATTGCTGTTTAATATCATGACTCCTTTTGAGGAAATCAACAGAGACAAAAGATAAATATGACATTGCAAGTTAATAAATCATTTGGCCAATTAAATTTTCCCTATGACTTCATCTTGAATACCAAGAAAGCTGTGAATATCATGAATCTGTTCACAGAGCCCAAATACGTGTCTCACATCGTCCAAAATAAGATTAAATTTCTCACAGAGGGCAATTTAAATACATTTCTCACTAGAATTTGAAGTAAATATTTTCCTTTATATAGATGTTGTGGGATAGGGATAAAATTGAGGTCAAAGAGTGGCCTTTAGGACAATTGGAAATCAATATAATGCCAAAAGATTCTTTAGATATGCTAGTAGACAGAATTACAGAATTACAGAAGCTATTAGGGTCAGGGAACCCTAAATTTGAATTATAATATCTCTTAGATTCTAAGTTATATGTATAATTATACAAAACATCAGTTTCACTGCTAAATCCACTTAAATCTTATTTTAAAAGCTAAGCCTCATCTCCTATTTCTAAAGTTGGGAATAATAAAGTTATATTGTAACTTTGTAGTATATCCCTGATATTTTGATTAAATGGCTCCTTACCCAAATGGTACTTTTAGAGAACAAATCCAGTAACACCATTCCTTAACTTTTTGACTATCATAAATACATACAATTATGAGAAATACAAATTTTGGCATAATTCTTCCCCACTGATTTAAAACCTAAGACATATTTTTGTCCCAACAGTGCCTGGGAGGAGGAGGGGCATTTGTTCTGCTGCTGCCAAATTCAGATGCTCTCAATTCCTTCCTCATACTTGTGGTTGCATAGCAACAGTGAATCAGACATAGACGGAATTAGAAGTCTTGCATCCCTTAGGTTGAAGGTGGGGATGTGGCAAAGGGAATGCATAAGTTCAGACAGCTTCCTTTGATCCTTTGCAACCTGTTCCTTTTAAATGACCTTGATAGGAGGACCTAACCTTGAATACTGATTAAGTTTTATTTTCTTTTGTGTCTAAGTTTTATTTTCTTTTGTGTCTCTGCATTGCCTTTATCTTGCTTTTGCTAACTCTGTAACCTCTTCCAGTTGTATGCCGGATTTGTCAAAATGGTACTGGAGTCAGTGGAGATAAATGTTAAATGTAGCCGAAAACAAACCATTCCATCTTCCTTCTGTCCTTTTAAGGACTTGCTTTTCATCATGTTACCAAAAAAAGCACCCCTTACCACTTGGATATCTAGCAACCTACCTATGACTGAAGGAAAAACTGCATTGACATGAAGTATATTACATTATAATTATTAGCTGCAGAAATTGACTATCTGAATATTGAAAAAATCATTCCTTCTTATAATTGTATCACTGACTAAGGAGAAGATGGATGACTAGAAGTGAAATAAAGAAGAAAAGGGAAAGACATTCTAGTACGAGACAATGTTTTTAATATTTCTGGTATGAATGATGAAAAGAAGTTTCTGTGAATCTGGACTCACCAAGGTCATCTATCTGTTTCAATAGCTCAACAGCATCAAGTCCCACGGAGAATTTTACAAAAACTTGCACAAAAGGGTTCCGTAGAGTATTCTAACAAATAATAATAGGGAATTAATTTTAATACAAGAAGAAAACATATTCAATCAGTGTCTCTCTACTAACACTCACAGTGAAATGAAATAACTGCCACTAGGCATTAGTGATGAGCAATCTAAGGTTTACAGACAAATCCTTGAGAAAGAAAGAAAAGATGTGTGGCTGGTAATGACTTATAAGAATGGGCTTTTGCTAGTCTATCGACATGAATTAATTGATATGCTAAAGTGACGATATGACCATAATCATCAAAATTTGGGGATTATATTCAATGTAGTACTCCTTTTTACCAAAGCTATTTTATCATTTCTTTTTTAACATATACTATACATGATTTTGGTAGTTACATTTTTTTTTTGTTCACTTGAAACAAAACAACTTTTAAGCATTGTGATGTCTACATAGAATTTGACATGAAAACTGATATGGTAGCCTAGGTCTTCAATTTCCTAGCTGTGAGGCTTTCAGCAAGCACTTAGCTTACTGCAGCTTCAGGTTACTTTTCTGTAAAGAAGGTACAGTGACTCATTTCATCAGAAGAGTCAAATGTGATTTATTATAAGACTGTTTCACAGCATAATAAGGGCAAGAATACGAACAAGGCAAAATAAATTGATTATCAAATTGTAAATGACATGGAAAGACTGAAAAATTTTACAAAACATATTTGATTAAAATATAAAAGCATTTACAATTATCTTAACTTCTACGACTGAAGGAGCACTACCAGCTAATAGTTAGTGAGGTTTTACCATGTGTTGGGCACCATCTTAAATGGTTTACCTTGATTTTCTTACTTCTCAACACCTTGAAGTAAATACTATCATTTTCCCCAGTTAATAGTTGGCAAATCTAAGGCCTAAAGAAACTACGAAATTCTCCCGAAGGTACAAAATTAATAAATACCATGGGGACAGTTGAGGGAAAGAACTAATGTTTGTTCATCTTATGTGCAAATTTGTGGTCTAGTCTTTATCTGAGGTAGGCTCAGTTGTTTTTTCTCTTAAGAGCACAGTTGGTACCAAATGTCCTTCTTGCTAATGGTATTACTGATATTAGTAAGATAATACAAATCTTACTAATATTATTATTAGGCAATTAAGAATAATAGATATTATTTGAGCACATATATAATAAAATTAAATTCACTCTATCAATAGCTGCTGAAGAGTCTAAGAGTAGTTGGTAGCAAGTAGACTGATAGCTATCACAGCTACACACTGTGATAACCTGAGCTCTTTAAAATATGTTTACCAGGAATTAATTAGTGCATCAGGGAAAATCGGAACCAGAGCATTACTAATAGCAAACACTGGGTTGGCTGCAATTCATCAAACCCTATCTTCATTCTCCCATCACTCCTTTTATAATCAATATCTCTCTACCAATATAATGCTATTTACAAATGCTTCCACACACACAATCTCACTTGATCCTCATAAGTCTGTGAACTGGTTATCAGTAGACCCTTTTTAAAGGTTCATGAGCTGAATGAAGTTCAGGTATTTTAAGGCATTTGCTGAAGGGTTCACTGCGATAAAGTCAGGTTTCAGAGTCAAGACTTGAGATGCCTATTTTGTGCACCTTTGCAGATCTTGCTTTATCCTCAATAATTGAGAATAATTATTAATGTTGGTCAAGAACAGAATAAAAATACTTCCATTAGATGATGCTCTCTTTATGAACATGATCAGAGAATTTCTTTTTAACAAATTATGTGCACCTTTGGAATTATTGTGCATAGAGCATACCCTTTGTTAATTCACTTTAGCTAACAAGTTACCTTAATAAAATAATTTGGGGTTTTTTTCCTGCTCATTCAGCAGAAAAGAAAAAAAATTTCCACTTAGGAAAAATATATATGTCAATAAAGTGCTATCCAAGTAGCCTTTGTTATCTGAACCTCATTTGAAAAGGCCACATGAACATGCTTAACATTGGAGACAAAATTTAATAGTAAATTGTGGAGAAGATGTTTGATGAGAATTTTACTTTGTTTTATATTTATTACGTGTAGTAAATATCTATTTTAGAAATCTGTTTCATCATCTATAATTCTGATTGTACCTATGCAGTAATTCTTAGACAATTAAAGAACTAGTAAGGCATATTTTCAGTGTAATTTTCCTGACCAAGTCAGTCTAGGTTTAACTTCTTGAACATGGTCATGAAGAAGGGCAGGTTTTTGCAGATATGTTCCAGGCCATCATCAGTTTTCAAGGGTCTGTCTCAATTCTTTGTTACTAAAGTCATTCTCTCTTGAAGCTCCTATGTTGTCATCATACTTGCTAATTTTCTATTGTCCAACTGATAACTGGTCAAACTCTGCTGCTTGATCTTTAGTTGTCAATAGTTCTGTTTATGATTAGAACATTTCCTCACATTATATGCATCGTCTTCAGAAGATCCTGCATCTTTTGCAAGAATTGCAAATTACATTTTGCAATCAATAAGCATGTGTTTGAGTTCTATTGTCAAATTGTTAGCCTAAGCTAGAATGGGCATGAATGGGAGCTAAATTTTGAAAGAGTTACTTCACTATAGCTTTTATTCTTTTTCTTTCTTTCTTTTTTTTTTTTTTTTTTTTTTTTGAGATACTGGGGGTTGGGGATTGAACCTGGGACTTCATATGTGGGAAGCCAGAGTTCGGCCACTGAGCCACATTGGCATCCCTGAGTTGGTCTTTTCATTTGTTTTGCTTGTTGTTTGTTTTTGTTTTTTCAGGAGGCACGGAGAACCGAATCCAGGACCTCTCATGTGGGAGGCGGGTGCTAAATGGCTTGAGCCACATCCACTCCCCAATTACAGCATTTTTTCCAGTAATGATAACTTTTGCTTCCTTAAATGACCTTAAACTTAATACTCTCAGCTAACTACTTAAATGAGGACAACCTGTGCACAATATGTTAGAATAAATGTGGGGTTTGATAACACATATGTCATATGTTTCAACTAAACTTGGTGTTCTTCTCCAGAATATTACTAGTTTAAAAACTCTGGTTCAGTTAAAATAGAAAAGCATAATTTAAAGTGGAGAAGTAAGTTAGAAAGTACATTTTAAGGCAGTTTTATAGCATTTTACTTTGGACAATAGATTTGTATTGCTAGTTTTGTCTCAAAATCACCTTGTAAAATATCCTGTCTCTGAATTACAGACAGAGGAGCTGAAGTAGAAGAGGGAAGAGTGACTGTGAATGAGAGGCACTTATCTGTTATCCTGTCTCAGACAGGGTCTCTGGAGGAGAGGTAATTTTAATCTGTTGAATATGGATTTTTAATTTACTATTTGCCCACTAAAATCTCAAATAATTCTAATTCCTACTAAGGTAAATGACAGAACCATCTCATACCTGGAGCATTGGAATCGTCTGTTTCAGCAGATGGAAGGAATTCATGAAAAGTGGCGATTTATCCATCCACTCTTGAGATTTTTCTCTTAATTCTGCCAGCTGCCTTAGAGTTACATTAGACTTAAAGACCAAGAAACAAAACAGAATTGATGTGTTAGTATTTTTCATGTATTTCAAAAAGGCATTTTAAGGTTGCTTTGTTACAGTATTTTAAAAAACAGTTCTAAAAGGTGGAGTTAGTAAAAAATGTGGTGAGAAATGTTCCAAATTGCCAAAAATTTTAAATTGCAGGTTTATGGGATCAAGATCATTTATAAAATCTGCAGAATACAGGATTTATCTCATGCCCACAGTGAATTTATAGCCAAAATGAAGGCATGTCTTCTGGGGTTTACACAAGTTCATTTTAACCAATGATTCACTTCACTTTACTACTAATAAAACTTTCTAGCTCAAGAATAAAGGAAGAAGGACATTCTCATACATTGCTTGTGGAAATGGAAATGTTACATCCTTTTTTGAAAGCAATCTAACAAATGCTATTACAATAAAAGAAAATACAATATCCTTCAATCCCTCAACCCTGAAAATGCACCTCATTGAAATAAAAATACCACCATGTAATAGTGATATAGGACTATTTTTTTGTGTGCCATGTTGTTTATATTAACAAAACCTGGAAACAAAATGAATGCCCGACAAGAGAGGATTGACTGAGTAAATTCCATTCTATGAAAAATTATGCAAACTTTAAAAATGATGAATTAAGTTATACCAATTGAGTTGAAGAATTTCCACAAGGTGTTGTTTCATGAGAAAAGAAATATGTAAGAAAGTATTATAATGTAATTCCACTTTTGTAATGCAAACAATGTCCAAAAACTCTGCATATAAATGTGTATATTGCATAACAATATGTAAAAAATTATAGGAACACGGGAAAAACACATTCTTAAATGTCAGGATACATGGATTTGCAGGAAGGAAGAGTGAGATCAAGAGGGGAAAAGAAGGGGGAAGAGGGAGCAAAGCACAAAAGGAAAGGAAAAAAAGACCACCTAAAAATAATCATATATATGACTTCACATAGAAGTGCATTCGATAAAGCAAATAAAGTGTTAAAGCACAAACAATAAAAACAAAGAACATTCTAGACATCAGTGATGACCTCATGTCCCTTTTTATATAGACCTAAAAAAATGTTATACACACATATACTATAGTTTAGTGACCAAGCAATGGTAAAAATCTAACACAGGTTTTTTTTTTTTTTTCACTTTCACTCTCTTATTTTAAAAGCATTAAGTTTATAATTCAAATCATTAAAAACAACTTTCAGAGTGAGAGGCAAACTTTATTCTGCTTAAACCAGGTAGAAGAGGAGTATAGTTATTATTGATAATGTTGTCTTTTTCTACATATATCATCAATATAAATATAAGATGTTAAAATGTTCAACCCAAAAATGAAGTCAAGAATCTATACATTAGGGATTATTATTGTTCAAACTAGTGTATTATTCCTCAGTAGTATGTTTCTAGTGCTCTTATTTTTTAAATACTTTAAAAGTTAGACACCCGTTGTAGAAAACTTCTCTGCTTTTTGAGATAACTTGAAAAATCTGAGGTCTTCTTTCAACCTCATTCTCAAGTGTCAATGTGCTCCATTTCCTTTAAAGGGCTACCCCCCTAATTTACATTGCTTATAAACACACAGAGCTTGAGAATTACTAACCGATTCAGAAAGCCAAGGTTAATAATAGACGAGATACGTGAGAAAGCAGAGTCAACTGGAGTAAATTTGGAAGTTTACTACTTTAAAGATCTTCTTAATACTCAAAATGGAAACTTTGAGTTAGAATTGTCAAACCTTTTCCATTATCGCCTTTGTGACTGGGGTATATGGTGCATACAAAATCTTTCCCAACAACATAGGTTTCAAGAAAGCCCAAATCACAGGTCCAGCAGGCATGTTAATGATGTCTTTATAAAGAGAGAAGCAAAATGGCGCTGAAAGGAAAAACGTGAAATACAACCATTTACTATATGCATTTCAAATCCCTTTCCTCATGGTAAATTGACACAGATTATTATTATTACACCCTACAATACATGCCCTATTATTTGCTCTATTATTAACAGATATGAGGTGTCTGATGTCACATCGAGAAAGGATAGTAACAAATTTTGGGGGGTGTGAAAGTTTAATCCAATAACCAGCTCTGAATAAGTGGTGGTATTTTGCCAAGAGGAGACAGGTTAAAAACTACATTTCAGAATTGTTTCCAACAAATCCATCTCACTAGCATTTAATTTTAAAAATACACACAAATCCTGCTACTGGGATAATATCTGATACATAGGAGCTGTTCAATAAATGTTTGTTGAATGAATAAAAAGATGAATAAATGAGTCAATCCATTTTCTATACTGAGTTTTATTTGGAAAGAGTTCAGGTGATCATATTTTCTATTTAAAAGTTTATAGATCAAGTAAATAGCATTGATGTACCACTAAAAGTCTATCATTCTGCTGCATTCATGAAGCTCTGTCACATATAATATAAATTTTAATTCTAGAGAATTAAGAAAAAATATTGACCAGAGAAGAGTTAAAGCATAGTTTATATTATCTACTGTCAAGGTAGGCCTAGTTATGATTCACAAATTCTATAAGTGGATAGACCTGCAGCAGACTACCTGGATTGAAATCACAGCTCTGACACTTCCAATTTGGGTAACCTTCACCAAGTTACCTAGCCTCCTTTTGTCTCATTTTCCCTTCTGTAAAAAGGGGTAATATTAGTACTTTCCTCATAGGATTGTTGTAAAGAGTAAATGAGTTAATATATATAACATGCATGGCATGTGGTAAGTGCTGTCTAAATGTTTTCTGTTTTTATTCTTGGGTAAAATTAGTATTTCATTTATTATGAAAGGCTAAGATATAATAAACATTGATGTTAGGAGGTGACATTACCATGATTATTTTAAAGCATACTCACTGACATATGTGGGAATTCCATATTTTGAAGCGATTTGCTCTTTACTTAATTTGTAAGTCAAAAAATCCTTGGTGTGGTTGGCTTTTGGCTTTTGGGAAGAGGGCAGCATGGCAATTAAATATTCAGTGGTAATTCCTTGGGAGCACAATGCTTGGGAGATGGTACTAAATGATCCTTGGGCTGTATTTATTCGGTTACTTTGGTACATTGCCTGTGAGACAAAAATCTGTGGTTTATTAATATTACATGAGCTATGGATGTCACTAAAAACAATATAGGAAAAAAACTGATAATGCTTAAGTATCTTTACAGTTTCCATAATTCCTTTAAAATGTAGATTGCTAAATTTTACCAATTTAAGTGGCAAAAAAAAAAAAAAATGTTGCCAGAGTTGGACAGTTTTCCTGTAGGTGATTTTCTTCAATTTACTGAATTCGTAGCTAAATGTATTACAACTAATCTTAGAGGAAAGTTAACGTGATAAAAGGAATTTTACAATAAGAACATTACCGAGTGACTTCTCTACCTGTGTTATAGGAATGCTTCTGGGCAGATGCATTTGTTTCAGGGATCTCATTTTGTCTAGCAGTGGTCCTGTGCCAGAAGCCATCTGATTGAGAATCTCTTTTAGCCTTATGAAGAGTTCTATCATCTTTTCTACTGGCTTTTGCTCTTCCCTAGGGAAAAACACCTAACAGAAACAGAATAAAAATAAATGGTTTATGTAGAGAAACTGGAACCCTCATACATTGTTGGTGGGAATGTAAAAAGATGCAGCCCCTTGGAGAAATATTTTGGCATTAAATTAAATAAACATAAATTTACCATACAACCCAGAAATGCCATTTTCGGGTATCTACCCAAGAGAAATGAAACATATGTCCACTCAAAGATTTGTATGAGAATGTTCATAACAGCTTTATTCACAATAGCCAAAAAGTGGAAACGATCCAGGGGAATAGATAAACAAAATGTGATATATCCATTCAATGGGATATCTTTTGGCAATAAAAAATGAAATCCTGAGACATGCTACTTGAATGAACCTCAAAGACATTATGCTGAATAAAAGATACCAGACACCGAAAGGCACATAGTGTATGATTCAGTTTATATGAAATATCCAGAAAAGGCAAATCTATAGAGACAGAAAATAGATTTGCGGTTGCCTGGGGCTAGGGACTGACAGCTCTAGTGTCCCCAGCACTGGGCAGATGATGGGCATACAGTGGTACACAAGTTAGCATCCTCCTGAACTCATGGACTTTTGGTCTAACAGAAGGAAAAGCCATCAAACAAGCAAGCCAACAAAAGGCTGGTGAACAGGAGAGGACTGGGAAAGAAGCTAAGAAATCAAAGCAGACCTTTCCAAAGCAGAACTCTAAAGGAGGGAAGAGAACAAATCATGGGAAGAATAAGGAGAGGAAGGTTCTAGGCAGGGAGGGAAAGCTATATGAGAGCCCTGAGAAGATAAATCTCTTGGCCCATCTAAGGAAGACAAAAACCACCATTAGGAGCACAAGATTCAGTTGGAGAGGTAGCCTTGTGCTCATAGCTCCCTCAGTGCTTAGCCCTTGTTCACCGAGACACTGCTGCCTCAGTAGATCGGCTGCTAACTACAATCAGATATTTCTAACTTAGAATCAACATCACTATTTGTACTATAGTTCTGCTAAAATTCTAGGAGGTCCTAGGTTGATGTGAAATAAATTGGCAAATAGTGGGAAATTTTTTCATTATTTTTATTTGCAATACCTAAAAAAATTAGGAAGGATCTTCTGTTTGTTAAATGCACATATTTATTAGAATCAGCAAGAAACACTTTGCTTGATTTCTGCAAGCATTATAAAATAAGAATCAAAATTTTAAATGAACAAAATTAGTAATTTCACTTCTTATGCATTTTAGGTTATGTTTTATGTAAAATAACCATTCATTGGAGTTCCAGGGTATTTGCTAAGTTCTGCTATGGTCCAGACACTGATTTAGACATTTGATATATTTCAGTGGACAAAGAATCCTTTATGGAGCTTACATACTAGTAGGGGTAGACAGAAAATAATAAAAATGAAAACTGAATAAAATATGTGGTATGCTTTAAGTGCAATTGAAAACTAATCAAGTAAGGAGAGGGGATTTGAGACTGTTGCACATGGGGTTGGTTACATTTTAAATAGGGTGACTTTTTAATTTCATTTCATTTCATTTCATTTGGGGGGGAGGGTGACATTTTAAGTACGCCTCATTTAGAAGGCCAAGGTTTGGCTAAGACAAAAAGGCATGCTAATCATATGAGGGGTGCCTCTGGGAGTGGCCTTAGGCCCGGACAGCAGCCAAGTAGGATATTTGATTTTAGAGAGAGGGAGGATTTGTGCAGAGTATGAGGGTCTTGTAGGATTTGGGTGTTTATTTGAATAAAATGGAGAGTCATTGAAAGGTGTTGAGCAGAGTAGTGATATAATGTGGCTTAAGTTTTAAAAGGATGACTCACACTTTTTATAGGGAGCTGGTAAAGACAGGAGGACAAGGGACAAGGCAGGGAAACCAGTTAGGAGTCCATTACAGAAATATAGGCATGAGATGATGATGGCTCCGAACAGGATCATTTATAACTACTCCCAAAACATTTTCATCCCCATTGCTATAATGTCTCCACAACCTGAGTCAGCTCTGTAGCTTCTGTTTTTTCTTACTTTAAAGAGAGAAACATTTTTTCTGTGCTTTCAATAGCATAAATATTTTTACCCAAGTATAGATTTGAGTGTACATAGGCATTAAAATTTGGTTTATATTTTCTTTTAGTTATTTGTTATATAAGTACTTGTAAAGCATCTACTTATTGCAAGATGGAGTCATTGCTGATTTTAAGTCCAGATAATGGCCATTTGTTTTGTTCTACTAGGTAAGTAATGATAGTCTCTACCTAAATTGATGAAGGAAATATGATTGTTTTTAAGAATGCTAAAAAAAAAAACCATGTCTTTCACTTGGAAAACAAAACAAAACTTTGTTCTAATTTTTTTTTATTCTACCAAATTAATACATATTCACTATGAAAATAATCATGACATTTGTATTTCATACTTTAGTGTATATTAAATTTAATTCCTGGTCTTCAATACACAAACTGAGAGTTAATAAGGCAATAATATTAGTTTCCTCATCTCTAAAATGATCAAATCGCAGTATATGATCTCTAAGGTCCTATGTAGCTCTAAAACAATGCTATCATTCCAAAAGCTATATAAATAGATCTCATTCCTAATGTAATCGCAGAGCATACATTTGCAATCAAACATTTTTATACTAAACCTTAATATAAAAAGATCCCATCAACAGCAACTTGCCTTGTATGTGAAGTTGTAAATGTCTAAATAGTGCAGAAGAGTGATTCCGATGAGGTAAGACTGGCGGGACCTCTCCAGAAGAGTCAGGTTGCAGAATTCCTCCATTGCATCTTCCAGTTTGGGGTTGCTGATATTAGCATCACAAGAATGCAGCCAGAAGACCCGAGAAATAATCTGCAAGTTGGCAAAAGAAAAATATTTTAGCTGTTAGTAATTTGAGTCATCTGTCCATTTGGAGTGGCTTTTCTTTATACACCTCATTAAAAATAGGAGAAATTATCCTTAAGAATCAAATAACTTTTTATTTAAAACAGTAATTACTATCGGCGAAGCTATATAGAGTCCATACTTTACTGGAAAGCTTAAGAAAATAAGATGAGAAAAAGGGAGAGAGATGAGGCCAGGATGACACCCAGATTTCTTGCTTGAACAACTGGGTCAATGGGGATACCAAGAAATATAATTGGTTTGGAGTAAAGTTTGGGGAAACTTACTGTAAGACTCATGCTACTTTTAAAATTTTACTCTTGGTTAATTCAAATTGTACTTAATTTTTATAATCATTCTAAGTTATAATCCTGTTCAATAAAGTCTGGGTCCAGAGATTTAAGGCAAAGAAAAGAAGCTGAAAATACTACCACACAGTAAAATGAACCAACCATTCTACACAGGAATATTTGTGTGGAAAGTAAGACATGAATGTAGAAGTGAGACACCATCTTCATTGTCAAAGAGGTGAAATAGAGAAAAAATTTTATGATCTTAAAGATTGCAGAAAATTTTCTCTTTTCCCTTTTGCAAGTAATAATAACTTATACTCTCCATTTCTGTGTGTTTATTGACCAAAGTAAGCCTGCTCTTTAGAAACCAAAAGCCTGATTTGCGAAATTAGATCTTAGGATCAAATGATCAAAAGAAGAAATCAAAGGGAAAAGGTGAATGAATATTGTTTGCTAGAACAAGAGCAAGAAAATGGAGGCTAAATGGTTTTAATTTTTGTTTGGGGGAACCAATTAAAATGACATGAATACATCTAAATTTTTCCAAAGGCAGCCTTAAAACCTTTTTAAAAACTTTATCCAATATTGGAGAATAAATGGGGTGTGCTTAAAATAACACATGGTCACACATAAGTTTTGAATGGATGAGGCCTGAAGGTCTGCAGTTCTTTTGGAAAATTTCTATGACACTTCCAGACAATGGACTTGGAAATGGGATAAAACATAAGATATTTCTAGTGGAAAACCCTATTACCAGCCTATGAGGAAAGGACATTATTCATTTTCACACCCCAAAATGTTTACTACAACCACAAACTTTACTGAGAGTTTCCCTTGACCACATCTGTTTTATATACTACAACTTGTCTACATTACTTGAGACTTTGAAAAAGTAAACAGGAGTATTCATTTTTATTTTAGTTTCAACAAATTGTAAATGGTCTCTCTGCTTTTTTCCCAAACTACTGAAATTAACTTTGATATCATCATAATAGTATGTGAGATTTTTACCTCAGACAAAGTGATTGTAAGAGAGAGTATAAAGAACAATTGATGGCATCCAATATTTAAGAAAGCCATAAGAGGTAAAGAAAAGGAGAGAAAAAGGAGTCAAGGAGAAGGGAAAAATAAAAGGAAAGGAACACTCAGTGACAATATTCTTGCTTCACAGTTTCTCCTTTATCTATACCTAAGAATTAGGGCTCTAATTTTCTTATTTGTGTAGAAAATCCCCCAGATTTGCAAGCAACTTGTTTGTATTTTACTGATTAGTGCTCACCAAATACTAAATGCTATTTAAACCTTTAAAGTGTGGATGTAAATACAAATACATTCCACCTACCTCAGCTCTCTTCTCAGGGATAGGAATGGCCAACAGCTTGTCCACACTCGTGTTGGACATTCCTGTGGTTCTCCTCAGTTCTTCTTTCAGCTCCTCGACATTTTTAAACATTTCTATTAACTGACCTGCAAGGAAAAGAAAAAAAACAACAAACAAACCCACATGTTGGTTACAATATAATTCTTTTTGGTCACACTAACATAGTAAAACCATCTAGACTAAAACATATATTCAACATACACGCCTTGTGTCAGAAACAGATGTCTTCCAGTTTTGGCAAACATTGCATCTTTAGGATCTATTTCTATCTGATTTAAACTTGTTCCTATTATGATATCATTAACCTAAGGCAACAGATTGTTCTGCATTATAAATTTTTCTTAGATGTCTACAACTTATGGTTGATTCAATGAAAATACAGTTTTCTCCAGACTTTGATCCCTTAATGCACTAAATAAATCTCTCTCCATTTGACTTAAAACATCACACAAATTTAAAATGCTTTTTAACCTGGAAGCATATAATATGTCAACTTAGGACAAGGTTTGCCAAGTCCACAACATAATGACACAGAACATTTTTCTTTAACTTTGCATGAAACACAACAGCTTATAAAGGGTTTTTACAATCATTCTCACTTTTAAATAGAATATGTTTAACTCCACATACTCTTTTAGGACTGTAATTATAATTACTTCATATCTTGGTCATTTAATGCATAACAAGCAATTTTTTATTTTATTTTAGCAGATTTTAATCTCCATTCTGTAAATGCCTTTTGATTTTTTATAAGTATCCCTCATTCAAATGTACCTTTTTTTGTTTTTGGAGTTAGTGCCCTTCAAATTTTGTGGCTGTCTATTGACCAAAATTCTGAATGCATTTCATTTCAGTATTGAGGTATTATGCAAAGAAGAAATGTATTGCATGATACATCATGCTCAGAATACTAATAGAAAGTTCTGAATTGAGATTTCTGTAGACAGCACTACATCTTTTTTATTTTTTTAAAACCAGATTATTTTCACAGAAGCAAATAAATTTTCATCCTAGTTCTTGCAGCCAACCATTGAATGCACTTCAATATCTCAGAGAAACAAAAGGTGAATAGACTAGTCCAATGTTTGAAGATTTTTTTGCTGTGAATTCAAATTTCCCTGTTTCATTCGCTGCTGTCTGTGTGTTTACTTTAGAAAAGTAACAATATTTGAAAGCTTCTACTTTCTCACGTGAAAGGGCAAATAGCAAAGCAGGTTTGGTTGGGAATTTCAAAAAATGCTTTCTTAAACTGCAGCACAAAGAATCACTTGCATTGTAATAAGACAGCATTTAAAATACGGATGGGAAAACACCTGGTTTTTCAGAAGCTTCTGCACTGTTATTGACATGCAGCATGGCTTCTATGGTAGGCATTAGCCGTGTGATATTTTCCAAGTAATTCATTTGCAATGCCTCTTCTAGAAACCTGAGACAAAACAGAAGAGAAAAAAAAATTCAACCAGGCATTTCAATTTTTTGAGAAGGGATTTCATCAATGAAGAAGACAATAGAAAAACATACCGATCCATATTTAAATTAATTTTGCTGGGATCCCCAGTAAGCAAATCCCTTAGTTTTTTAGAGATCATATTGTCATGATACAGGAAGCCAATTGCTATGTCAGTGCCGAGTTCAGCAGCTTCAAGGAATTGCACATGAAACGCACTCTCTTCGCACAGGTTTCCAAAGCTCATATTAGAAAGCTGGCAACTTTTTTCTATTGAGTTGAAAGTTTCAGATTCACAAAGAAGTTCAGTCAAGTTTCGTAGTTGAGACAGCTTTCCGGGACGAGGGAAGAATGGGAAATAGATTAGTTACATTATCCTAAATATTCAGTTTTTCATAATAAACAATCAAAATCGATTTACTTTTTAAAATGAAAAATTTGCATGTGTTCAGTTAGTTGGTATTTGGCTTTTTTTATTTTTATTTTTACTACAAAGCACTATGTAGTTCATTGCTACTATGTTTATTGAACTATGAGTTCATTGCACCCTTAATAATTTTCAACAATCTTTGGACCTATTAAACTTGTCTTCCCAAATTGTACTAACACCTTGTAGATTTACAGGTTAAATCAATCTAGTTTAGTTTTATCCAGTTAAATCACAAATGCTTCAATTGATTTTATAATTTAATTTATATTTTATTTCATGTGTAAAGGGATGTTTGGTTGGGTACTTCAAAAGGCCTTTCTTAAACTGCAATGTGAGAGAATCCCAGGTACTCTAATCAGACAGCACTAAAATACCTCGATTTTCAGAAGCTTTGACTGTTATTGACATTATCTTCTTCCTTTTCTGTACCTATTGAGAGAAACCAGGTGCTTTTGTTCTATCGAAGTGCTTAGGGGGAAGTGGATGTGGCTCAAGTGATTGGGCTCCCGTCTACCATATGTGAGGGTCCAGGGTTCAACTCCCGGGGCCTCCTAGTGAAAGACAAGCTGGCCCATGCAGAGTGCTGGCCCGCGCAGGAGTGCTGGCCCGCGTGGAGAGCTGGTGCGGCAAGATGATGCAACAAAAAGAGACACAGAGGAGAGGCAATAAGAGATGCAGCAGACCAGGGAGCTGAGGTGACGCAAGAGATTGAGTGCCTCTATTCCACTCTGGAAGGTCCCAGTAACGGTTCCTGGTGCCGCCTAAAGAGAACACAAGCAGACACAGAAGAATACACAGAGAGCAGACAGCGAGCACAAAACAACGAGGGGTGGGGGGTGAGGGGGAATAAATAAATAAACAAATCTTTAAAAAAAAAAAGAAAGAAGTGCTTAGAAGGACTTAAAATGCCACCCCCCCCCCAAAAAAAAAAAAAAAATCCACACCCAGAGGAAAAGAAGAAAAAATGGAAATCAGCTAAATCCTGTCAACTCTATTCCTCTCTGCAATTCACATACCTGCATGTTCTGAGGAGGACATATCCCCAAGTCATATGTCCTGGGGGGGGAAAATATGCCTGTGAGAAAACCAGTTGGGTTGTGCTTGGAAGCTACCCTAGAGCTATTCCTTTTAAGAAGTCAAATAATTTGTAGCAATGCCTAAAGAAACAAATATATGTGTCATTCATTGCAGCTCAGTTTCCAATCAGAAGTTACATTTTGACAGAAGTGAAATATTTTATGGTACAGGCAAATGTTTAGGAATATTTTTTCCATATAGCAAATGAGACAGGCACAATGACCTGTCTCTAGTGAGAAGTTTATAGTAACTACACATAGGCAGTAGCGATTAAACATTTATCATCTTAGATAGCATATATCTTCAGACTGTTTTCCACTATATTTAATATTCTAATTGGCTTTTGGCTTTGAACTATCTAAAATGGCTTCAAATGTATTAAAATTATACTTAGTAGTCTTATTGCTATGAGAAATTTTCCATCTGGCAATAGATCCAATGGTTTTACCAACTGTAACTGCATGTTTGCCATCCAATTCCTTCCTTTACTAGACATGATTAAACATCCAATAATAGGGCCAGATCTCCATGCCACATCCTCCAGCCACATATCACCTGGTATTTTCTTAAATAAAAAGGATAAACACTGGTGTCCCAATACAGTTGCTTTAATTCAGCTTTCGAGGGTGTAGTGAATTTGAATGATTTTTACTCTGTGGAGACTAATTTCTTAATGGCAAGGTTGGAGTACATGTCTGGGAAACCAGTAAATGACCATATAGTTTAATCTCAGTTTGATAAGAAAAAAAGTTGTAGAAGGAGGTTAGAAATCCAGCCTCCTTGCTGAAGTAGGCCTGGTTCTCTGAAATAGTAATTCAACTCAGGGTCAATAAAGTAGAATGCTCTTAGGGGCACATCCACCAAGAGCAACATTATGATCATTCAGTAGTTGTCATTATTTACTACCTTCTTCTAAGAGCAATACATGCATTAAATTTTTTTGGAGCTTCGAGGTTCATTAATAATCAACGCAAATTCAGAGAATTATGGTTCTCTCTTCAAAAAAGTTTGTATCAACTCCAGATTGCAGATTTGACAAAACCTTATGTAAAGTCTTCCGCTCCTTTATCATGACCTTAGGCTACACAGTAAGTGAGGGTTCAGGCCTTAAACTGAACAATGACCCATAACTACTTCCAACTGTGACCCAATTCCCTGTGCCAAAAGGTTCCCAAATACATCTGAATCAGAATTGTTAGTGACCTTATAGTGAAGATTTTACAACATCGTGGACATAAACTGGTAAAACAGCAACACCTCTGGGCTCTCGATGGGTTAAGGGAGGTGGAGACAGGCCTATTTAAAAATCTTAGTGTTACAGTAAAGACATCATGGTATCTATATGTCTGCTCAGAGAAAGTCATTTTATGTATAGTTTCCTAATCAGGAAGTTATTCTTCTCACTAAGGGGACTGGATAGAAGGAGAGAAAATGGACAACAAAGAGAGGATAATACACCAAGGGCCAAAAACAATGTTCAGGCTAGAACAGAGGGCTGGCAAACAACGGAAGGAGCTTCCAATGTATGGCAGGCAGATGGGAGGGCCTAAGCCATTTCAGGGATACCCTTATAAAGTTTTAGAATGGATGGATCCTACCTAACTCTTGCAATCAGGATACCAACAACCAGGATGGGCAAAGCAGGGAAGTAGAAGTATCTCTAGTTGTAAAACTCTAGGAATTTGTCTTCATTCTTTCACTTATACTTACTGAGGACAGACCTAGCCATGTTCCTCATCAAGCTTGTGGTCTAGCACTGAATGGGTTCTGTCTACTGCAAATGTGACCATGTTTGTAAGAGACAAGGCTACAGTTGATTTCTATTACCTGGCTTCACAGTCTAACTCCCAAGGGGGGGGGGGCACTATATTCAAACTCTGGTTGCTGTTTTAAATTACCTTAGTTTTGTTCCCATTCCGTTGGTGTAAATGACTGAGAATTTACTGTTTCCATGTCCCTAGTGTAAGTATGTGCTTCCTGGTTCCTTTGTAAGTTAACTACAATAACGAGTGCCCAGGTAACACGAGGGCATTGCCAGTGCTGTTCTTTAACACGCTCTTTGTTCATACACTCTGGAATCAAGCCGTAAGCTCCTGCCTATGTGGTAATATTTAGGGCTACCAGGATGAAGAACACATGATTTCTTCAGAGTTTGCCCTCTAGTGAGGGAAGTAGACTGAACATATTACAACAAATTGTATCTGAGGTAATAAGTTCCAAAAGCCAGAAATTTAACGATCATCAGAGACTACGCTCCCTCACTGGGTGCCTTAGTGTGTCAATTCAACCTCCTCCATCGCTCCTGAAGCCGTCTCTTCCTTCTGTTCTCTGCCACTGACACAGCTCAAGCCCTCATTGTTTCTTGCTTAGATTACTGCACACACACACACAAAATAGCTTACTGGGCTACCCTCCAATCTATCCTCCTTAATTCTCCTGGAGAGATCACTTCCTAAAAAGCAAGTTTATCCTTCTTCAAATTCACAACTTTCAGGATCAAATTCAAACTCCTCGACTAAGCATAAAGAGGCCTTGGGGATCTGGGCCAAGCCTCCCCCTGCTGTGTGACTCTCAAACACCCTCTGCTCCAGCTGGATGCATGACTCCAGGTAACCTCTACCTGTCACTCTGGTTCATGCTTCTGACTTCTTACAAATGCAGGTCCCCATGCCTGCAATGTACAACTCCAATCTAATCCTACACAGCCTACAAGACTCAGTTAAGCTTTATCCCCTCCATGAAGTTTCTTCTCTCCATTTCCATCCTCTGCAATCTGAGGTAGGTATCACACCTCCATGCAATGAATCGTGCCCATCCACACACCACCACATTTATCACACTGTATATAATTGTGGTCTGTTCTTCCATCTCCTCCACTGGATTGATAATAAGCATTTTGAGTTTAGTGTTATGGGGACACAGGTGATGGATGGAATAAATAAATGGAAAATATTATAGATAAGCAGATTACAAAGTCATTAGCTGGGCTGGGAAACAGAGAGAAAGGGGACACCCTGTTTTTATAGGAGTGACTTGTCCTTGAAAGATGAGTAGGAATTTTCCAGATGGAAGCATGATTTCTTTCTCATTTGCACAAACAAATTAAGATAGTGCTATATTAGGAACATTAGAAATTTTGATTCTTGTAGAAGACTAGAGCTTAAATGTAGGTGATCTAACTAGCATAGTTATTTGTAATATACACGGACATAGTGGTTTGCACGTCTGCTTAATTATACCATGTTGACTATACAGCAAGTCATCTTGCTGGTCCTGAATAACCAGTTCTAATTTTACTTTGTCTCTGGCTACATAAATCCAATTAAACTGTTGTTCTTACTAGGAAAGCTGCTTTCAAAATTTAATATACTTAGTTAAGAGATGAAGTGAATTTTATGATATATACATGAGCTAAACAAGGAATAATAGATAGGTAAATAAACACGAACTAATTCAGGCCAACTTCAGAGTTTTAAATTTTAGGAGGTTTCTCTTCCCCCCTTCCTTCAATTTCATACACTTTAATATGATATAATAGTTCCTGTATCTGATGACAATAATAAAAATAGGGCAAGTCAACTTCTGAGATTTTTGTACACTGTGAAGTCTAAAACATCAGCTCTCAAAATCCACTTTTATAGATTTAACAACTAAGAAGATTTCAAATGAGGCGTCATATTATGAAACCTTTTTAAAATGATCAAACTTAATGAGATAACTAATTATTAGCCATTCTTTTATATATGTGCACAATGTAATTCTGCTCTTACGTGTCACTTCTTACAGAGATCGCCACAGAATAAAAACAAAACACCAGGATACAGCTGCAGACACTTTCAAAGCCTTTCCCTAGCATTAATCCAGAGTCAAAATAGGACCACTATTTACAAAAACTTGCACTGAAAAACAAACTGTATCTTGCCAAAGTATTACACAATGCGTTAAGGTTTATTTTTTTCTTTCGTGGCTTACTTTTGATTTCAGGACCTCAGGAACTGGAGGGAGGTAATCCTCAAAGGAACCATTTCGAAGAAAAGATTTTTTAAATTGAATTGTGGACTGCAGGAGTCTTAGGTTTTCTGTAAAAGGGAGGGGGGAAGTTACTTACGTGAATTGCAAGGGCATTTAGGAAATCCATTTGAAAGTATACCTTTATCCTGATTTATTACTAAGTTTTTACTAAGATAATAGCCTAGTTCAATCTAAATATAAGACGAGTGGAAATTTAACCTTTCTGTGAACCATGGCGACTACAGAGTTCGTTATTTTTAAAATATTCAGATCTATTCTGCTTAGAGATAAAAATATTTCTAGCAGTGGGGCTATACATTTTTGGCTTTTTCAGGAACCAAATATGTTTTATTTCTGCACTTTTGTATATACTATTAATTTGAAATGTTTTGGGGAGAATAGATTGTATAATCACTTTGACAAAAATACACCCTTCTAACCTTGATTAATTCACGCCTGATAAACAGAGTCTAGGCTTAAATATTTGCCATTTGCCATTAAGTCTCAAAAAAAAAGCTATTTTGGTGTAGAGAAAGAATGTGCATCTCCTAGAAAATGAGAAAGTAGATATTTTCTCTTAAAACAAAAGAGAAAGGAAACATTTGATTAAATGCAATCTTCATAGTCACTTATGTAAGCAGAAAATTGAAAATAAAGGGTGTGAGGCTAGGAAGTAAAAATAGTCTTCCTTTGTTTATGTAATTTACATCTGCTTTTGGAACTCTGTATTATCATTCTTCATTACTAATTGACACCTAAGGTTATGTGGGGCATAGAAAAGTGTTATGAAGGGATACGTCAGCCTTTAATGACTCTGGATACCTGGAAAGTTTGTTTAGGTGACAGTGATGGTACTAGCTGCAGCAGGAGAAGTAACTATACAATAATATGATTAAATATTCCTTTCATATATCAAGTCATCACACTCAAACTGATGCATATGGAAACCAGGATTTTTTCCCCAGTTTCTCTCTTTTTTAAGTCACCTTGAAAGACTTACTGCTTTAGAACACAATTAGAAATCATAAACAATGTTTTGACTATTAAGAAGGCATTACCTTGGGATCCCCTGGCCACACTGTCAGTGATGTTCTTTATACATGCCAAGTAAGGAATGTAAGGACTATCTCCTGTTATACTTAAGAGGGCATCTTCAAAGTTTTCCAGAATTAGGAGCCTATAGAATTAGAAAATAACATATGCATTACACCACTATAAATGAAAACAAAGACATTTTGTTGAGATTATTTTAGTCCTCTGATTGTTTGGCACTGTTGACTTGCTCTTTGAAACAACACAAAAGTCTCATCAAGCCCAACTCCAGTTTATGGCAGCACTATTCTGATTTCTGTGCATACTTACCTTTTCCATATACATTGTCTTTATATTTAATTATTTTCATATCCCATCCTAAGTGATCTCAAGGTCATTTCTAGGCACATACATTTATATGAAAGCAGATATTTCTGAGCTAGAGTTTCCAGATAAAATACAAGACCCCCAGTTAAATTTGAATTTCAGATAAACAACAAATAATTTTTTAGTATAAGTATGTATAATGCATTCTGTATTTAAATTTTTTCTTGTTCTTTCTTTTAAAATTTTTTTTTGTAAATTTGGCCATCTTGCTTTAGGTCTCCGTTTCTTCTCTTATCAAATGAGAGGCTGCACAATCTGCAAGATTCCTTCTACTTATAACATTCCATAGTTATATTTAAATCCATTTAAATGTGATTACAAAGAAGTGGTGGAATCTAATTGACCAATAGAAGTTCCTTTTGTAGCTAAACAACCACTTCAGTGTTCTTAAGTTAACCCCTTTTTGATTTCTTTTTTTTCATATATTGAAGTGTATCACTCATACATAGACATACATAAACAATGAATGTATAGTAATAGTTGTGAACTTACAAAACAAACATACATAACATCAAACAGGGGTCTCATACCTCATCCTACCACCAATACCTTGCATTGTTGTAAAATGTTTTTAACTAATGATTAAAGAGCATCCTCAAAATATTACTACTAACCAAAGTATCTTACATTTGGTATATTTCCCCCCCCAACCTACCCTATTATTATTTTTTAAGTATATTTTTGTGCCGGAAGATTTAAACTTACAAAACAATCATGCACATGTGCAGAATTCCCATAAACACTCCTCTATCAACACACCACACCGTGGTGGAAAATTTTTTGCATATTATGAGATAATATCATCAGATTATTACCCGGTCCATAGTGTACATTTGGCACACATTTTCCATACACCTCCATTATCAATACAGTATATCTTTGACTTAGGTGCATGATATTACATTACTACTATTAACCACAGTCCATAGGTCACTCCAGGTGTATTTTTACCATGCTTCTCCACATTCTCACCACCCTGCAATAGTGACGTACATCCACTCTAGCTCACAAAGGACACTCATGCAACTGTACCATCAACCACAATTCTCATCCACCTCTGGGTTTACTACGTTATTCAGTCCCTAGATTATTCTCTAGCTTCTTGTCAATTGGCATTTACATCCCTGTCTACCCTTTTCAGCCACATTCCCATTTATAAATCAGCTGTTACTCACTATAATATGCTACCATCAACTCTACATTTCCACACTATTACAGTAAAGTTAATTAAAACTTCTACATACATTAAATATCAGTAGTCCTTCTCAGTCCTCCTCTTATCTCCTTTAGGAATCCACCACCTACCACCAGGTCTTGAAGATCTTTTCCTATATTTTCTTCCAGAAGCTTTATGGTTCTTGCTTTATATTTATGTTTTTGTTCCATTTTGAGTTAATTTTTATATAAAGTATAAGATAGGGGTCCTCTTTCCTTATTTTGGGTATGGATATCCAGTTCTTCCAGCACCATTTGTTGAATGGACTGTTCGGCCTGAGTTGGGTAGGTTTGACAGGCCTGTCAAAAATCACTTGGTCATAGATGTGAGTGCCTGTTTCTGAACCATCAATTCAGTTCCATTGGTCTATGTGTCTGTCTTTATGTCAGTACCATGCTGTTTTTTTACCACTGTAGCTAGATAATATGATTTAAAGTCCAGTAGTGAGAGGCCTCCAACTTCACTTTTCCTTTTTAAGATGTTTCTGGCTATTAAGGACCCTTTACCCTTCCAAATAAATTTGATAATCATGTTTTCCACTTATTTAAAAAATGCTGGTGGAATTTTTATTGGGATTGCATTGAATCTGTATATCAATTTGAGTAGAACTGACATCTTAATGATATTTAGTCTTCCAATCCACGAGCATGGAATGTTTTTCCAATTATTTAGGTCTTTTTTTATTTCTTTTAACAATGAGTTGTAGTTTTTTGAATACAAGTGCTTTTCTTAATTGGTTAAGTTTATTCCTAAATATTTGGGTTTTATCTGTCATATCTTATTTTCATCACTCTTTTGACACTTTCAGTTATGTTTACTGATATAATCTTCATTTCTAGACTCTCTTCCAAGCCTCTTTCTCCTGTTTTTTCTTTTCAGGCTGTAGCACACCCTTTAGTATTTCTTGAAAAGCCAATCTCTTGGTTACAAACTCTTTCAGTTTCTGTTTAGCTGTGAATATTCTAAACTCGCCTTCATTTTTGAAAGACAATCTTGCTGGATATAAGATTCTTGGCTGGAAGTTTTTCTCTTGCAATATTTTAAAAATATCATACCACTGTCTTCTTGCCTCCATGGTTTCTGATAAGAAATCGGCACTTAATCTTATTGGATATCCCTTACATGTTATGCATTGCTTTTCTCTTGCTGCTCTCAGAAATCTCTCTTTGTCTTTGGCATTTGACATTCTGATAAGTATGTGTCTTGGAGTTGGTCTATTCAGATTTATTCAGATGGGAGTACATTGTGCTTCTTGGACATGGATATCCATGTCCTTCAATAGGGTTGGGAAATTTTCCACCATTATTTCTTCAAATATTCCTCTGACCCTTTTCCTTCCTCTTCTCCTTCTGGGACACCCATGACACATATGTTTGCACGTCTGTTGCTGTCATTTATTTCCCTGAGACTTTGTTCAAATTTTTTCCATTCTTTTCTCCATCTGTTCTTTTGTATGTTTGCTTTCAGAGACCATTTCTTCAAGCTCACCAATCCTTTTTTCTGCCTCCTCAAATCTGCTATTATATGATTGCAGTGTATTTTTAATTTCATTTATTGCTCCTTTCATTCCCATAACATCTGCTATTTTTCTATGTATGCTTTCAAATTCTTCTTTGTGTTCATCCAATGTCTTCTTAATATCCTTAATCTTTTTAGCCATCTCATTGAATTTATTAAGGAGATTTGTTTGAACATTTATGATTAGTTATCTCAGCTCCTTTACGGCATCTGGAGACTTATCTTGTTCCTTTAAGTGGGCCATATCTTCCTGTTTTTTGGTATGGACTATAATTTTTTGTTGGTGTCTTGGCATCTGGCTTACTAGATGTATTTATTCTGGGTTCGGTTTCTCTCTTTAGTTTAGGGCTTTCTTGCCCTTTCTCCCTTGCTGGTTATGTAGTAGGAGCCAAGCATGTAGTTGGTGCTGTAAGCTGTGGAGGCTCAAGCTGCCCTCATTTCCTCAGGGACCAGTGAGGCTTCTCCCAATACTGTCTTTTGCCAGGGGTAGGGACAGAACCACAGCCATATGTAGTAATCCAAGTTGTGGAGGCCTAGACTGTAGTTGCCCATAGAGACTGATGAAACTTCAAGCCCCTTTCTCCCCTGCCTATGGCAGGGATGGAGCTGCGAGTGTGGGCAGCAGTCTATGCCGTGCAGGTCCAAAATGACCGCAGTTGCCTCAGTAGACTTCCGACTATTCGGTCTTTACCTGCCAAATGTATCTGAGGTTACCTGGAGAAGCTAGTGCAGGGCCCCCTACTTCCTTCCTGCTAGAGGTGGGGTTAAAGCCTATGGCTGTGGGCCCATCTGGGTGAAAGATACCCGTCTCTACCATCACTGTGATTTTCAGTCAGCTCGGCTTCCCCTCATGCTGGGAGGGGGAGTCAAAATGGTGGCCACCGGCCTCTTTCTGTCTTAGATAGGTTCAAACTTTAGCTGTTCTTAGGGTTATACTTTAGCCAGCCTAATTTACTAATCAGTAGCTGAAATCATTGGCCAACTGTGTCTTCCTCCCGTTTTTTGGAAATGGAGCTTCCAATTCCAGCCACAGAATAGCTCCCAAGGCAGCTTGTGCCACCAGAATAGGATGATCACAGGCCTCCACGGTGTGGCCTGTATTTTCCCGGAGAGGCGGTGCAGGTCCCCCAGCTTTCTCCCTGAGAGATGGGGCTGGGGCTTAGGCTAGAGCTGCAATCTGATCTGAATGAAAAGAAGCTGTTCCCTACCACACTGTGATTTTCAGTCCATCCTGCTTCCCGTCATGCCAGGGGCGGAGTTAAAATAGTGGCTACTGGCCTCTTTTTGACCTTGGAGGTTCAAAATTTAGCTCTTCTCAGGATTATACTTTAGCCCACTGAATTTACTAATCAGTCGCTGAGTTGGTGCTCAATAGTCTCTTCCTCCCCCGTTTTGGGGAGGTGGAGCTTCAAATTCCAGCTCTGGAAGAGCTTCCAAGGAGTCTTGTGCCTCCAAGGGAGGATGGGCACTGGCCTCTGGGGCGTGGAGTGGTCTGCTGATGAATCTTCCCTGCAAATGGGCAGTGTCCTCCTTCCATTCTTTCAAGGATATTGCAGGATGCTCTTCTGGTCTCCTGGAGCCCCCAAACAGGTACTTTAGATAGCTCTGGGTGATCACCAACTGCCCCGTACCATGAGCTGACTCTAGGAGCTCCTTACTCTGCTGCCATCTTGCTGGCTCCCCTGGAAGTTGTTTTTTCCTTTATGATTTCTTTTTAAATTGACTGGCATGTGAGGACATAGTCTAAGATTTTTGAGGTATACGTATGTGAGCCAGTGTTAAGTATGCATATGCACTTCAACTGCGAGGTTGCGTTGGTCCTCTAATTTCTATCTCCTTCCCTTATGTCTACTATTGAATTATACCATACAACAAGAATAGAATAATTATCAGTGACTGATTTGGGGACCATCTGCTTTGAAACAATCTATGAAAAACACAAATTAACTAGTCCTATTGGAAGTTTAACTTGAATTTGATTAAACTATTGGTGAGAGAGACTTATCCTGGCATATCTAGTAAACATGCAAGAAAATGTTTGCTTTAGCAGTATAGAAACCTCAGGTTGTTTAGATGTGAGCTAAGAACCTTGGATCCTTGAGGAGGTTTAACTAAAAAGAAAAAAAATCAACAGCAAGAAAAGTCTAACTTGGCAGTCAGAGCACAGTTAATTGGTCAGATGGCTGACCCTCATTTAAATATATTTTATAGGCTCAGTAATTCTAAAAAAGAATAGTGCCCATTTTGCTTCTTTTTTTAGGTGTTTCCTTGGCCAGTGTCCTTGATAATACTGCATTCAGTTATCTTAGATCTTTGAGCTCTTAGACTGTTTAGTTTCATTATTTATCAAAGCCGCCTTGTATATCATATATCAATTCACAAATGAAAGCACAGGAGAGTGCATTCTTAGACTGCATTTACTGGCCTAAATACAAGAAACCATCTATCAAGGAAAATTTCTAAATCACATTTTAACTATTAAAAACCCAACTGGAGTGTGATAGATAGCAAAACTAATCCTGTTGAATAGTTTAACCATATCTTATCAAGAATTAATTTTCATGGACCATGGCACTCCCCATGATGCCACTGAATCAAGCCAAATCTGTGATCTAACAATGATCTATTGTAGTTTCAATGTACCCACAGTACTATCTTAAGACAACAAAACAAAACAAAACAAAGCAAAACCCTGAGCAAGTATTTTTAGAATAACAATTGCTATAAGAATGTGGAGAAAATGGGAAGCAGTATTAGATAACCCTAAGATGAACTGGAAGATGAGATTTGGGAATCCAAAACATCAAAGAGGAGGCAAATGGAGTTAGAGGAATAACTGTAGCTCTACTGCATCTAGTTTCTTTTTTGAGCAATGACCCATCTATTTTATTTGACTATAATGTTAAGGATAGGTTTTGAGAAAAACTTATATCTGCTGTGAGCAACTTGAAAGAATGACCCACTTTTTTTGTATCTTCCTCCCTGCCCAACTACCCCAATCCCATCACAGAGTATCTAGCATTTGTGGGTCTTTTTACAACACAGGCTTGAGATAATAGCTATTGAAAGGGTAGATATGTAAGTAAAAGAGACAGGATGCTGGAGAGGCACTGGTGATTTTTTCTGAGAAGTAGCCAATGAGGCATCTGTGGACTGGAACACCTGGCCTTTCTCCACTTTTTCCAGTATTGCCTGTCTTTCTTTTGTGTTTGTTTTCTTCTCTGACTTAGTTAGATATTTTCATCCTGCTGCAGTGCTCAACAGCAAAATATTGGCTTAACCTTCCAGGTGGAATGGCACAAGAGATCCTCGTGGTGAATTATCAAGCTAAAATAGTGGATTGTAGTACAAGGAACACCCTTGAGTTAATCATCTAAGCAATTATCTTACTTTCATAAAGAATACTTGATTTTTTAGAATGTTTTTAATATACTCCAAAAATAAGATTCTATATGTATGTGTCACTGTTTGGGTATACATGCCCAATTATTCCTTTAAGTCACTCAATTTATGTATTTTTATACATAATCTTATTTATGTCCCAAGAGCACATACAAGAAATGGTATGTTTCGGTGATGGGGGATGTACAGGGAAGGGTGCACATGGGACATGCCTCTATGGAATATGAATATATTCAAGCGGTCTTGAGGCGTTGTCTCGGTGGATGGAGACCCACACAATAATGGAAAATATATTGAATCCCATCCTGAGGAGTCCTGCTACATTCTATAATAGAGTGGCAAGAATTCCTAGAGTACATGGGCAGTGCCTAGCAAAGGAGGACAGACCAATATGCCAGGCCTTTGATATTGATGATTGTGCTTATGAACCTTTTTCTTGTGAAATTGAAACTTAGCCTAGTATTATATATTGCCTAAAAGTTCCCTCCTGAAACCTTCCTTGCTGCTCAAATGTGGCCTCTCTCTAAGCCAAACTCAGCATATAAACTCATACCTTCCCCCCAACATGGGACATGACTCCTGGGGATAAGACTCCCTGGCACCGAGGGATTATTACCAAGCACCAACTAGTGATGCATTTGGAAAAATACCTTGACCAAAAGGGGAAAATATTAAATACAAATGAGTTTTTATGGCTCAGAGTGTTCAAAGTAGTCAGGAGGTCATTCCAGAGGTGACGTTTATGCACGTCTCAGGAGGATCTCACTGACTGCCACAGTAAACAGTGCCTCAAGCTGGGGGTCGGGGGTGCTCCTGAGGGCTCTAGAGACTTCTAAACACTTTAGGCAGGGCAGATAATCCCAGGAATTGGGCACTCAGTCACTGGGCCTTACCTTGGAATGTGTGATAACCTATCTGTTCAGTGTATTGGAGTTAGACTCATTTATAATTTTCTTACACATGACTCTTATGTCCCTTTTATTTGAACTTATAATTAGCACTACACCCTTTAAATATGTGTCACAGGGACTTAAATCTGGCTGTTCATTTGCCTTTTGAGCCCTGAATCTCAGCAGAGTTGCAGCCAACGCCCACTCTCCAGTTCATCGGACTCACCTAGGACAATTAACAAAAGGATGAGGATGAACAACGCCCATCCCAAAAAAGAGAGAGGGTCTACAACTGCAAGCAAGACAGTTCCATCCATCTGCCCCGTGGGATCTAAGCCCCCTCTCAATCAGAAGCAGAAGGACATCACCCTCCCCAAATCCTCAAGATTGAGGAATGAACAGGCATAAGGGGGGAATACAACTATGGACTAAAGTAGACTTATTATTATTCTAGTAATGGAAGAACTTGTAACATTGATATAAAAGCAGTGGTCCCCAGAGGTTCTGAGCAGAGGGAGATGGAAGAATGGGTGTAACATGGGGCATTTTTGGCACATTGGAATTGTTCTGCATGACATTGTGATGACAGATACAGGCCATTATACATTTTGCCAAAACCTGTAAAATTGTTCGGTGCAAAGTGTAAACTGTAATGTAAACTACAGACCATGGTTAATAGCAATGCTTCAATATATATTCATCAACTGTAACAAAGGTACCATACTAATGAAAGATGTTGTTAATGGAGAAAAGTGTGGAAGGGGGAGTGGGGAGGGTATATGGGAATCCCCTATATTTTCAATGTGACAGTCATGTAAATCTAAAGCTTCTTTAAAAATAAAAAACAAAAAGATTCTACCCCAAAAATTAATAGTACAAATGTAAAAATGTACTGTCATCAATTGTAATAAGCGTTCCACATCAGTGCAAGGTGCTGGTGGCGGGGTGTTATGTGGGAATCCTGTATTTTGTGCATGATTGTTCTGTAAACCCACAACTTCTCTAATAAAGAAAAAGTATGCAAGAAAGAAAGGGCATGTTTGTACATACAAAACAATAAAAACTAATGGCCTTAGAACAAAACAAAAATGAAGGAGAAGGGCTATAAGAGAAAAACATTTTTGAGCAGCTTTCTATAGAAAATTTGAGACCAAAATATTTTTTCTTATGCCAGCATTGTTATTTTCAACTAGCAATGGACAGAGCATTCATATATAAGAAATCCCTTAACTTCATTAATCTCAACGAGAGTCATCTTAAAAGTACTGCATTCTTTCCAATAAACTGTCAGCTAGCTGTCAGCTACTAACTATGTTTGCTGCAGAATTTACAGGTATGAAGCTCTACCATTATTATTGCTATGTATGCCTTGAGGCACTGATAAAGCTACCTGGCTTTAGCAATAAGCATCCAGTTGTCTCAATGTAAAGATATTATTATTATTATTATTATTATTATTATTATTATTATTATTATTATTATTGGATGATGTTAGGAGTATGTTTAAAAGAACAGGTATTTGGAACATGGCAGCCTGGCTGAGAGATTGCCCAAGAGGCAGCAGTAGTTGTTTGTTCCAGGAGAGGATGACTCCCAGGTGCAAGAGTGAGGCACCTGGTTCAGCCACCTTTGATGAGGAGGGAGGTGGGAGGAGAAACAGGAGGTGGTTGTTTATGTAAGGATTTTGCCTAGAATTTACCCAGAGCAGGAGGACTTTTCATTAAATAATAAAAATTGTATGAACAGCTACGTTGGATTCTATTTTAGAGGAAGAAGGGAGTGATTTAAAAATAAGTCACTTGCACTTATTTGTACAAATCTCCATTAACACAAAAGTGTATCCTTTGGGACTAAAATAAAAGAATCCCAAAAGTATAACATCAGGCTAAAGCAACTTTTACATAACAAGCCTTAGAGTCTCTAAATTTGCCTTGAACTCTAGGAATTTACCTTAGTCAGCTACTATGGTTACAAAGGCAACAGCTTGAGTTTCCTACTGTAAGGACTACAGCTATTTCAGGAATCTGCTTATATTAATGGTCTTTGGAAGCCCTGGTTTCTTCTGTTCTCTCCACTGCCTTTGTCTGGAATATCATATTTACATGACTTGATAAGGGACCCAAATGATATTACCTACAAATAATTTGCCTTCCTGGGTGCTACTGAAAGCCAGAATATTTGCATTAACTTGTTGAGCATGAGAAATATGCCCATATATCTTTAAAAAACAGAAAAAAAAGAATAGTAATATAAGAAATTGGACACTTATGAACCTTCATGGAGAAAGGACTTAAAAGAGTTGGAAATTGGATCTCCAGCTAGATTTTCCTCATAGACATAAGATAACCAATCCAAGGTAACACATTAGATCTGGTTAGGCAATATTTGAACCATAAATTAGATCTTTGTGTTGTATTATTTTAAAATGTCATCAAATAATACTAAAAAAAAAAAAAAAGTTTTTATTTTACTACACTTCAACTATGTCCTTTTCTAGATGATTCAATAGTTCATTTTTCTTTTCTATGGCCTTCCACACTGATAAAAGAATTATGTTTATGAATTGTTTTGATTGCCTATTCTGCTAAGTTATCTACCAATTTAGAACAAACATACAAACAAACAAAAAGAGACTTACTGTGCAGCCAGGCTGCTTGGGGATAGCGTCTGTCCATCATTTTCACTCCACAGATATGTTGTATTGCCAGAGCCACCTAAATTAATAACATTTATACAGGTGAAAATTTAGCATGTTTGTGATAATAATTTTGGGATTTTTTTAGCTTAGCAAAAACTATCCTCAAGGTCAAATTACTGGGGGATGAGAAGGATGCAGAAAATTTCCAGAATTTCCTTCCAAAGTATTTTATAGATATCTAGGCTTTTTTTGTTGGGAACATTTAGGATATTTATAGGAAATAGATGTCTACTAATCAAAATAATCTCAATGGTCAAACACATGAATTTCTAACAAATTCCTTCTCTGCATATTAAAATATTACATTATTTTATCCAAGACCTGTAGGCATAGATTACTCTTGAATACTATAATGAAGATTGACTACTACATGATTTGTTTATCAAATGAAGCCAATTGCAGTCTTATGGATAACTGGATTTATTTATTTGTTTGTTTATTTATTTATTTTTGCCATCTGTTGTCTAGAAGGTAGCTACCATCACTAATCTATTTTTATCCACTTTCAAAAAGCAGCCGCTGATGAGCATCCCTGGCACTGAGGGATTACTACCAAGCACAAATTAGCAATGCAACTGGAAAAAGATCTTAATCAAAAGGGGGGGAGGGTAAAGAATTTATATGACTAAAAGACTTCAAAGTGAGTCTGGAGGTCATTCCAGAGGTTACACTTATGCATGTCTCAGCAGGATCGCATTGACTGCCAAATTAGACACTACCCCAAATAGTGGCTCCTAAGGGCTCTGGAGACACCCAGGCACTATAGTTAGGGCAGATAGCTCATGAGTTTGGTACCTTGACAGTGGATCCAACTTTAGGGTTTGTACTCCCCAGTGTGACAGAATTGGACTCAGTTGTGGTTTCCCTACACATGGCTCTTCGGTCCCTTCTATTTGAACCTATAGTTGGTGCAGGAGTTGGTAGGTATACATCCAAGAGACTTGAATCTTTGGACTGTCCATGTGCCAGCTGGGCCCTGAGCCTCAACCGAGTTGCAACACCTAACTCTCCAGTTCATTGGACTCACCCAGGACAACTAACAAGGAGGTGATGATGGACAACCACCAGATCAAGGAACCAAGAGAGCCTACAACTGCAAGCAAGGGAGTCTCATCCATTTGCCATATGGGACTGAAGCCCCCCTCTCAATTAGGTGGGCATCACCATCCCAGAATCCTCAGGACTGGGGAATGAACTATGGACTAGAGTGGACTTACTGGTATTCTACTATAGTCTTATTGTGATTCTAGCAATGGAAAAACTTATATCATTGGTGTGGAGGCAGTGGCCACAGGAGGTTCTGAGGCCAGGGAGAGGGAAAACAGGTGTAATATGGGGACATTTATGGGACTTGGGAATTGTCCTGAATGACATAGCAACGACGATATAGGCCATTATATATCTTGCAATAATCTACAGAATTGGGTGGGAGAGAGTGCAATATAAACTATAATCTATGCTTAGTGACAATGCTCCAAAATGTGTTCATCAGTTGTAATAAATGCACCACATTAATGAAGGATGTTGCTAATGGGGGTAAATGTGGGTGGTGCAGGAAGCAAGGCATATGGCAATCCCCTATATTTTTTATGTAACACTTATGTAATCTAAATGTTGTTTTTAAAAAATTAAAAATTAAAAAAAGAAGCAGCCACTGATCTCACTGGAATGCAGCTGTGGTTGCAAATTGTCTAATACTAACAGAACTGTCCTGAGTGGTCTCAAATAATATAAAGGTGGGTCTAATGGGAACTTAATGCGAAGACCTGATTAAAAACCTTAAATTGCCCCTATAAGTTAGCTAGGTCGCTGATTCAGCTTGCCACCAAAAGTTGTATCATAAAGGAATAGGGTGAACATAATTTACATTAAAAATTGAAAGTGAAAATGCTTTAAATGGCCACTGCATAAATAAAAACACCATAAATCCAGTGCTTTCATTCAGCTCCTTTAAGGGAACAACATCACATTTTACTCTTCTCTTAGACACTACTAATTTCTTATAAGTAAACCACCATGATTCAATTCTGTCAGTTTTAACATTGGCCTAATAATTTTCAATAGGATGGTTTAATACCAGCTTTAATAGTTCTTTCTCTTTCTCTAGTTAGTGCATTCTATTCTAAAAGACCTAGTGCAAAACTAGTTTTCCTGTGCTCCATTCAAGGTGTGTCTGAATATCATCACTCCTTTACAATAATCTAACCACAGCATGTGTCCCAAGGAAGAAGATACTCAAGAATAACTAATAATTAATGGTAATACCTATTATTTATTGGCCATATATATATATAGAATAATTAAGGATAGAACTTTGTTGAGATTTATGCTTTTACCATGTTTAGGTCTATAAAATAGTTTTTCCAAGATCAACTCTTGCTCCATTTTGAATTCCTATGTGATGCTGAGCAAGTTAATTGGTATTTGCATACTATATGGTTATGGACTTTCTCTTCCTCATCAAGCCATTAAAATGAGTAACTAATAGAAAATAACTTTAGACATACTAATGATAAATTTGACACTGAAGTTAAGTAGGGACCTTTTACTCTTGCCTCTAAGAATTGTGAAGTATCTTGGAAGAAATGCTATTCTAAATAGGGCTTTTACAAAATGGAATATATTACAGACCTTTAACAAGTTAACTTCTTTTTTTTGTTTGTAGGATTAAGCATATTTAAAAATGGTACACATCGGCATAGAAAGAAATCAAGTACACAGATAACTTCTTTTCATCATGAAAGTTAGCTTTCTATTTAAAAATGTAATTTCATATGATTTACTATCTTGCACAAGAGCAAACTTCAAAGAGTCACAGAGGTAATCTCTGCTCTCAAAACTCCAGTGTTTATAAATGGAAAAACTGAAGCTTACTAACCATGTAGCAGGGCTCTTAGCTGGGTCAGGGCTGAAAATTAGATCACTTAAGATAGGAAGTTAGAAGATAATCTTCTTCTCAAGCATCTATTAGCACCTCCATGCTTTTGTGGTTGCTGAGGAGGCTCCTGAGGAAGCCTCAAGGTAAGTCCCCAATTGAGGTTGAATCAGATAGACATGGGCTGGGGGAGGTTGCTAGAAATAAAAGTGCAGAGGAGAATGGGGGATGGTACGAGAAAGTCAATCATGTGGGTAGGTGTCTAGCATCAAGAGCCAGACTCCATCAGGGCCTAAAGGTGTGAGCAATTCTGACGACATGTGGTGTCAGGTACTTCCATGCCCCAGTTAGACACCCTGGAAGCAAGTGTGTATATATCTCAGAGAGTATATGTGAATGGGGCTGTCGATGAAAAGAGGTCAAGGGACCTGGCTTTGGAGGGGGCATCTCACCACTTGCTGGAGGTATAATGTAGGCAAAGTACCCAGCCTCCCTCTCCTTCAGTTTGTCTGTAAGATGGGATGATAACTGTATCTCGTAGAGTCATACTGAGAATAGAAGTAATTTAAGATAATAAAGCACTGGGCACTGACACAATAAATGTTACCTATTACTTTCATTATTTAAAGGAGGTGTGTGAGACTTACAAGTGCCATTTCAACACTGCCGTGCATTAGCAAGGCCCAAGCAGCTCTGGTATGAGATTCTCCTCCAGCTTACCTGAGTGCAAAACCGAGGGAGAAAGTGTGTTCATTTTATAAAATCCTGCTAAATACTATGAAGACTAAGTATACGGTGGTATAATGTAGCAGGTATTTTGTACTTAGGGCTAGAGCCCCCAGTGCTGTTGAACTAGGGTCACCAGTTCAGCTTTCAATGTTAAGTTCGAGTTCTCAAATGGATTCCCAGAAATACCTGGGAAGATTTTTCAAATGCCTGACATTTCTGCTCAAGCAGGTAGGGATGTGGGACTGATAACTTTTAGCAATGACATGAACTTTAGAGCATTGGGACTTCCAAACTGATGAAGTCACAATATAGGAAATTAGAGACCAAACAAAGGTAAGCACATACAATCTTACGCATAATAATACATTGCCCTGATGTATTTCTTTATCATCTTGACCATAAGTGACACATTTTTAATACTTTCCAAATTCATTAGTATATTCATAGTCATGAGAGCGGCCATCGTCAAAAATTGAAAACTGAGTTGTATTGTTCACCAGGAAAAGTATTTGCTGCTTCAGTTAATAAGAAATGCTGCTTACTTCTCTGACTTCTACAGCACTGAGGAGCTTTTGTCCTTTATAAAAGCTTTTTTTAACTTTATCACTTACTTTATATTAATTAAAAGGTGTGAGTCTGAAGATGAGAAGGAAAAGAATGGTAGGGAGAAACCTGAGACAAATGTTCAAGTCTTTAAAGTACAAATATAAAAGTAATGCAGGGGGAGCAGATGTGGCTCAATGGCTGAGTGCCTGCCTCCCATGTACAAGGTCCTGGGTTCAATCTCCAGTACCTCCTACAAAAAAAAAGGAAATAATTAGCATCTGTTGGTGCAATGATTTGGTTTTCTGGCCTGGACTCCTTCTAAGGAGCAAGCTTTTTTTCCTCTAATGTTTGTCAAGATCATTAAATTTAACAACAATTCATTGTGCAAGCTATTCATTAATTTTGTAATTGGAGATTTAAAGAAATGTTTTAGATTGACAGAAACTGATATCCAAGGATGTGACAGTTTGAAGCTTTTTGTGAATCCCAGAAAAGATCATATTCTTGAAGCTAATCCATTCCTGTGGGTATGGAACCCTTTGATTGGATTGTATTCAGTTGGGGGCCTTTGATTGTAGTACTTCAGTGAGGCGTGACCCAGGGTGGGTCTTGGCCCTTTTGTTGGAGTCCTATGTAAATGGGAGAGACATGCAAAGACACACAGACAAAGAGAGCCGCCATTTTACCCTGCCATGTGAGAGAGGACTCCCAGAGGCTGAGAGACAGAGTCCAGAAAGCTGAGAGAAGAGCCACATAACTGATTGCCCACATCCAAGCTTGGGGAGAAAGTGAGCCTGGAGAAGAAGGCAGAGACCGGCTGCCATTGTGCCTTGCCACATGGCAAGAGTCCAGAACTGCCAGCAACTGACCTTTAGTGAGAGAGCATCTCTGATGATGTCTTGATTTGGACATTTTCACAGCCTCAGTACTGTAAGATTTTACCCAAATAAATTCCCATTGTAAAAACCAAACCATTTCTTGTATGTTGCATTGACAGCCTTTAGCAAACTAAAAAGTAAGAATTTGCTTTTCATATGAAAACTATAGTTAAAGACCTTACAATGAACTTATTGCACAATATTATAGTTTAACTTACTATATTTTGAGACCTTAAGATGAGCTTGTGACCTGCTGCTCTCAGGATGCTTACTTTGTAAATCACAGGTAAAAGTCTACATATTAAAAAGCTGACAAACCCAACCGAGAAAGGATATAATTCTAAATTCATTCAAGGGTGGTAAATGCTAACCAAACTTTTTACTGGGGAAGTAGGTACTTCTTCCTTACCGCCCTAGATCTCTGTCGGTCCATGCCTGTGAGTAGATATATTTGCATTTCCATGTGTGTGGTATATAAGGCTATTCTCTAAGTGCAAAGAGGACATTTTCTGAGTCACTAGCAACCTGCTATATACCTTGCCTTACTGGGGATGATAGTAGATTTACACTGTTCTAGTCAGCCTAATGACATCATGCATTTTCAAGGTGGCGGGTTGGGGGGATATTTTTACTAATGAAAGATTCATCCTCAATAAAAAGTCAAAGTTTGGAAATGAGGGCAAAAATACTGCAATTCAGTTCAGGCTTTTGTTCCAAAAACTAGTGGTAGAAATCTATTTGTTAGGGCTTACTCTCTGATGTTTGTAACAAGATATGGACAAGTTTTACAAGCTAAGGGAGATCATTTTCACCTAATTAAAAATCCTTGAAAGTCATGGCCCTTTTTCCTGTCATTTCTTTCTCTCCCCACACATGGATTACCAAGAAATCCAGATTTAGTCATGGCATATGTCCCCACCTAAGAATAATATCATCTAAAAATGATTACTACTTCCGTTGCACGGTTTTATATTTCTAACGGGTTTTGTGACACAGAATTTAATACGGGAGATGGAAATATAATACCTTGAGCTGGGGAGTCCAGAGTGTACAGCAGATGTCTAACAGACTTCTGAAGGGTTCTGAATCCTTCGTTAGTCATGACATGTGGATATACCTTCTGCACCGCCAGCAGAGCACTAACAAGTAGAAAAACAATTAAAGCAGATTGCACTTCAAGGTTTTCAGACAGAAACAAAAGGTTATTCAAGGAGAAAATGGCTACAGAATAGAAAATTATTCTTATAACATAAAAGACAAGATGCTGCTTTTGTAATCTAATTACTTGTTTGCCTGCGCATGCACAAAATCCCAACAAAATGTTCTCAAACCAGGATGGAACACTTTACATTTCCAGGATTCTAAAGTCTCGGAACTCTAATTTTTTTTTCCCCACAGCCTTAAAATAAGGAGCAAAGTTCATATCACTTGAATATTTTTAAATTAAAACATAAATAAATGGTTAGGGAAGGCAATTTCAATGTAAGGATACTTTTTAAAATTAAATGGAAAAATTAAATACTGGAAATTATTTTCATTAAAAATCAAATCCAGACTAAATGACATTGTCTTCCTATGACTTTTATATTTGCAATAAGATGAGGAGTCCAAACTGGGGAATGGACAGTCAGAAAATACGTGTATGTTTGATTTCATTCTACATTTCCAAAATATTATTTAAATAATGCCTTTTTATTCATTAGTATGTTTTAATGTTTGCATTTAGACAAGTATGTCTAAATGAATTTGAAAAATACTGTGACTTACTCCAACCATCAAGTCTGAGGAGCTTTAATTTTTACTTGGGTAGTAACGAGCAAAAGGCTTTTGTTAACAATTTGCCATTGTGAAGTTAAACGTAGTACAAATTAGATAATAGTGTTTCCTATTGTACCCATTAGCCAAATGAATGCTTACTACTGCAAGAGATGCACTAATCATGGTATTCTATAATATTTCTGGAACTTTTAAATTTAGATTAATATACTTTTAATTTTAGCTCCTTAGATATGAATGACAAACTGTTAGGAGAGCTAACTTTTGAGTGCCCTCTAGTTAGTTTCTAGTATAAATTAGGGCAAACATATACATATCTGTGTGTGTGTGTGTGTATATGCATTCATACATATCTATCCATATGTATGTAAATAATTTTGTTTCATTCCCTAATAATTCCATGAAGTAGATTTTATTAACCTTGTTTTGCAAATGGGAAAATTAAAGTTTAAAAAAGTTAAATAACTTACACAAAGTTTTCCAATCAGTAATGTGTAAAGCAGGGGACTGTCTGATTCCAAAGTTTGTTTTCTTTACCCGCTGGGTCTTGCCTCTGGCACAATAACTTTTTGCCAAGATAGGGGGAGGGCGGGATATTTCTGCACAGACCTCCTGGTGTTGCTAAACTTATACTACACCAGCTTTGTGTTCTAAATGTTTTCCTGTCTTGGCCATTGAGGCATGACTGTATTTTTTCATCTCTGCTTTGTATATATGACAGGTGATACCTCAAGCATTTTTATATTTGCCCAAAGAATCTCCTCATCCTCGACTTTGTATTGCTTCTCAATTCTGGCAAATATGAAGCCAGTCAGGTCGTGGATCTCTGCCAGGCTTTTCTAGGCCTGTCTCCTGCCTGACTCATTCCTGTTGTCTCAAAGTAACACCTTCAAAAACTGAATGCTTGGCAATCTCATTATAACTGGCAGGATTATTATTTATCAATTTTATTAATAAAATGGCAGTAGACTTAATACACCTTTTTCTCACAAAACATAACACAAAAATTCAAGAATCCTGGCCCCCACCCTCCCTGAATTCCTTTGAAACAGTCATCAAAATAAATTTATTTTATTTCATAGATTTCTTTCCTGCTCTTTAGCATATCAAAATGGAAGTTATTTAAAATGTCTACTTATAAATTAAGGCAATTAAACGAAGAGATTTTGTAATTCATATCTCAGCACAGCTTTTTCTTTTAAAAAGGTGTAAATCGTGTATCTCTTTTGATAGATCTTTCTTGATTTATGAGATAGCTAATTTTTGCTAGTTTTGTCATACTCTTAATATTATAATCTGATTTTGGTGATTGGTTTATAGAGTAACTCACAAATTAAAACTGGAGAAAATATTGAAAGTTTCTTTTGGATCCATTTGTACCTATTAGTTGTTCAACCAAGAGTAAGAAAAACCAGTGAGGCCATAATTTATGAGAAAATTATGGCTTTTAATGACACTGCCAGCTTAAAATTTGACAAAAAAAGTTTATAAAGCTGTCTCCAATAGAAATACAATGTGAGCCACATGTTTAATTTTAAATCTTCTAGTAGCCACATTAAAAGAGTCAAAGGAATAAATGAAATTAATTTTAATAAGATATATTTTTAAACCCAACTTATCCATAATATTATCATTTCAACAACTAATAAATATAAAAATTAGGGAATATTTTAATTCTTATTTTGTTCTAAGTCTTCAAAAGTTACTGTTTTATATTTACAGACATTTCAATTCAGATGCTAAATTTTCATTGAAAATACCTAATCTGTAGATAGATTTCATTAAACTTCCAGGTGAAAAATTAGTTTCACAAACACAAATTGTTCCAAATGTACTTAAGTGTTTTCCAACAACTGAATCAACTACATATTTTAAAATGTATATTTAAACTAATTGAAATTTAATAAAATTATGTCTTCAGTTTTTCCATCACATGTTACAATTTCAAGTGTTCAGAAACCACATGTGACTGGGGGTATTATATTGGTCAGAGCAGGTTTATAAATTGGGAATGATTAAGTGAGCCAATTAAAAAAACAGTTGTTCAGATTGGATAAAAGTCAAATGCCATTTATTTTATAATAAGCTGAAGCTATTTTTTAAAAAGCTGTTTTCTTTATTATGTAGACTGTTTTACATTAACAATCACTACTTAAATCATACTCGATTGCATAATGTTGTTGTATGCATCAATTTTATGTTAAATATTAAGTGAATAAAACAGCACAGTGCAACGTCTTTCCTATGTAATTTACTGCACCAAAATGCCTAAAGTTTATTTGTATTTTCCCCCTTCTACTGATAGCTATTTTGTATATTTTAAAAATCTTTTATTTGTTGTTTTTTGTATTTCTTTTTAGACAAACTTTATTGAGGTATAATTTACATACAATAAAATACACATATTTTAGGTGTACAGTTCAAAGATTTTAACAAATATATGCACTTATACACCCCCAAAAAGTTTCTTGATGCTCCCAACACTTGCCCTAGGAACGGTTGATCTGATTTCTATCACTATAGATTAATTTTGTTGTAAATAGAACATCTTCCCATAAATGGAATGATACAGTACCTACACATGCACTATGTATTTTGTCTACATTCTTTTGCCACTATAATATTCATGAGATTTATCCATATTGCTGTGTATCAATAATCTGGTTCTTTTTATTGCTGAGTAGAATTTGATTATATGAATAAACCATAATTTGTTTAGTCATTCTGTTGATGAATTTTCATTATTTTAGGTAAATACCTTAGAGTAGACTCTTGGATCGTATCAATCAATGGTTAACTTCATTAGAAACTATCACACTGTCTTCCAAAGTGGTTGTATCATTTTATACTCTAACTTGCAATGTATGAGAATTCCAGTTGCTCCACATCCTTGTCAAACTCGCGGTCAGCCATATCTTAAAATTTTACCCATTCTAGTGAATCTGGAATGGTATCTCAAAGTGTTCTGAATATTATTTTGACTAACTCCTTTCATTGCTATACTATACATTTCAAATGATTCCCCTTTAATTGATTCATCTGTTTGCTTTCTAAGACAGACTACAAATTGGAGGAGGAAGATCAACTGTCAAAATTCTGGATGAATTTAAATATCCCTAAGAGCTAGATGAGGACCTCTCTAGAGGATAAAACTTACTGATATCTTGCTACTTCTATACTTTATTTATGGTGTTCTATAGTGGAAAGATCACTGACCTGGGTTTGAATCCCTTGAGTTCAGGTCCTAGGTCTGTCACTTAATAGTTATTAGTTGTAGAACCTTAGGCAAGTCATTTAACTTACGTGAAGGTTTGTTTTCTCTTTGGTAAAATGGGGTTATATTTTGTCTATCTCAAAGCACTAATGTGAAAATCAAATGAAATCAATGTAACAACATAAGAGGTCTTTGTACAAACATAAGCTATTGGAAGCCTTCCAAAGAGGATAAGACCAACCTTCTGGTTCTTGATTCATTTAAAATAGACTACTCTTAAAATAGAGTATACCAGCTCTTAATGACCTATTAGAGAGGCAGCCTGGGTTTTGGAGTTAGGAAATCCAGGTTCAACCCCTCCTAGCTGCATGATCAGAAAATACCTAATCTTTATGACCCTCTGTTGCCTCATTTGGGAAATAAATAACAGGTTTGCTGTAAGAGTCAATGTAATGCTATATGTAAAGGGCCAAATAAAATGTTTGGCATGTAATAGGCACTCACTAATTGATAGTTTTGATTTGTAGTTGTAGTTGTTTTGTTTTCTTTTAATGAACATTCCCAAATTAACCGGACTGGTAGTTAAAAATAACCTTCTCCATGTGTTTCTCAATTCTAAATATGAGCCCATTAAACTCCAAATGCTGGCCATGCCCAGATCTCTTTTGTGAGGAAGGCAGCCCTTAGAGGAGTTTCTTTTGCAAAAAAAAAAAAAAGTCCAATCTTTGTGTCATATATGTCTTATAAAGCCAATCCAATATGCAGGCTTTGAAAGGTCATTTACAGGCTGGCTGCACATGAGGGAATCCAGTCTCCCTGAGGTGGATGGCACAAAGCTCTAACCAAGAAGGTTGTTTTGTATTGGATGGTGCCAACTGAAACCCAATCCTATCTTTTCTTTGGGGGAAGTTTAAATGCTAGACACACACAGCTCAGGTTGTTCTTGAATGAGCCTGAAGCACTGTCCCAGTCTACCCTTGTTCCTGCTACAAACCTCATTCTCGGAAGCACTGGGCCATCCAATGACAATACAGCTGTAAGATTAGGGTTCCTTCTTACTTCCTCATTTGCTCCAGTGATGGCTCCCCCGCCCCCGCCATGTTTCTTCTATACCTAACTAATGCACTCATCTTCATTGCTAAAATCAGCAGTAAGGTGCTGAAGGATTATTTGCTCTGCATTTAAATTATCTATGTTAACTGTGATTCTCACAGGTAACATTTTTTTTAAAAAGATTTCTTTGTCAACAGTAACGTTGTACCTAATTTGTACATTTTCTTACCTGTTTGCCTTTCGAAGAACATCAAATAGATGACTTAGTGTTGTGTCATTCTGAAATACATTTGGAAAACTAGAGAGAAATTGCCACAGGGCTGTTTGTTTCTGCATTTGTGAGAAGAAGAATAGCACTTTGACCAATTCCTGAAATACTATCTTCTGGTTGTTGGGGTCACTTGAGACCTTGAAAAGCAAACCACACAGAGGGTGAAAATGAGACTTCAACATTTATGATCACATGGCTTGATGTCTTTGAGAGCATCAAAAATCTAGATTTTGTATATAACAATTCCTTCAGATTTTTACATATGTTGGCATATTTAACTTGTAAAGACTACAACCATTTCAAATGTACTTAAATATAACTGGATTTTTTCTATAGCTCCAGGAATTGACATATTTAAAGTTTGATTAACACAGTTGTTTTCATTCCAAATATTTTAAGTGTTTATTTGGGAATTCAAATTAATTTCCTGAAATAAAATTAGTTTCTGAGTAATCCTTTTCCTTTTCCTTAGGACCTGGTTTTGGAGCTGCAGATGTATTCTCCCTAAATCCGTTACCAGACTTCATATTATTTGGGGGGAAGAACCCTTACAACAATACACACACATACAACACACACATACACACACACATATATATGAAAACTTATAAAAAATATTCACTATTGCAATTACACATATTTAGCATAATAAAATATTTCCAAAGTCCTGTTGCAATACCAGAAACTTTAGTTGTAATAAATGATCAGTGAGTAAACCTATAAAATCAATTACTTCTTTAGTCTGCCTCCATGTAATAATCACACGTCATACTATGACCAAACAAATAAACAAAAATCCATGCACTTTTCTCCTCCTCTCGATCAGAAGATCTAACTAGTGCTTTCAGAGATAAAATGATTTTTTCATTATACTCCCTCCCAAAGCAATTTCCTTAATAAACTCAGGCATACTAGTAAAATTAGGCTTTTTATCTGTGTTATTTCAAGGCCTTACAAGTTGAGAATGCAATTCTTAACAATGTATTCTTGACCACACATTCTATTGTACACAACTGCAGAGTTTATTAAGAAAGGATTTTAAGTGTGTAACATTCTGATTGGGAATATTATAACTGTGTCTCTAATCCAGTTCATTCAGAAAACTCAGATAACTAAAAGGTAATTAAAGCATTCTCTACTAGATAAAAATTATTTATAATAAATTCAGAGAATAAAGGGAAAATAATAGAAGTGGATTTTTCATTTATTCCTGTCTATAAAATTTCAGGATAATTCTTAATATTTTTGTGACCTTTCATTTCATCTGGAGTTTCATTAAGTTTAAATTATCTGTATTATTTTTACTAGTGTAGTTTAAGACTAGCCTATACAAATGGTTATTAGCACCCTACTGTAGAATGTTCTTGGTTCTAGCATGTAGTATTTTGGGGAAAATAATATACTGTTACATCAGAAGTCAGTTTTCAAATTGTTTGATGTCAGTGATCAAAACTAAAAGGGGTACACCAAAGTGGATATCACCCCACACAGAGGGGCTCCTGAGGGCTCTGGAGACACCCTGGTCCTATATAAAGGGGGATAGCCCCAGAGACTGATGCCTTATCAGTGGGCTCTACTTTGGAATCTGTGCTCCTGAGAGTGACAGAGTTGGACTCAAATAAGTCCTGCCTGCACATGGTCCATCAGTCCCTTCTATTCAAACCTATATGTGGTGCTGGAGTTTGTAGGTATACTTCCAGAGACTGGAGCCTTTGGCCTACCCATGCACCAGCTGTGCCTGGAATCTCGGTGGAGCTGCAACTCCTACCCTACAGCTCAATGGACTCATCCAAGTCACCTGGCGAGGAGACGACGGTGGGTAACGGCCATCCCAGGGAATGGAGACAGCCTGCAGCTGCAGACAGGATAATCCCATCCACCGTATCCATGGGATATAAGCCCTCTATCACTTGGAGGTGGAGCGGACATCACCATCCCAGTCCCCTCAGGATTGGGGGAAGAACTATGGACTAGAGTGGACTTAATGGTATTCTGTTGTACATATATTGTGATTCTAGCAATGGAAGATTTTCAGGGCAGGGAGGGGAAGTGCAGTTGAAAATACGGGGGCTTTTTTGGAATTTGAGGGTTGTCCTGAATGCCGTTGTGGCGACGGATGTAGGCCATTTTAAATCAGCATATACCATGCAGAACTGTGGGAGAGAGTGTGGTCTACGATGTGAACTATGGTCTATGCTTGGTGGCAAGGCCCCAGGATGTGTATATCCATTAAGGGTGATGTGCCACATTGATGAAGGATGTTTGTGTGGGATGTTGTGGGAAGTGTGGGAGGTGGGGAACATGGGAATCCCTGTAATTTCTGTGTAATATCTAGGTAATCTAAGCACCTTTTAAAAATATATATATATATACATAAAAATAACATTTATGTAAGCAAATACAAATATATGCATACGTATTTATATATCATTTTGCAAATATTGGTATGTATTGTAAAAATTTGATTTTTACCCAAAATAAAAAATAAAAATAAAAACTAAAAGGGGCCATTTTCTAACTTCCAGTAGTTATATGGCTCTGATGGTTTAATTAATAAGCTTACATTACATTCTGAGAAATGTCACATAAAGATCTCAGCGAAAACAGTGACTCTTCATATACCATGGCACAAGGCCATATTGCATCTTCAAAGGTGTGTCTCCATTAACTAAGTCAATATTTTTAGTTCAGCATTGAAATCATTTTAATCCTGCACATTGAAATGATAAGTGGGTATTACTTAGGATTAGAGAGTGTACAAATCTCTACAGCAGAAATCCATGCCATAGGTGAGCAAATATTCCAGTCAGCATTTCCCAAACAATGTGGCTACAAATTTGCTCTTTGTCTCATGTTGAGTCACTTTGTTGGTACATGAATGGAAACAATAAACCTTTTTTTCTATTGTTTATGAGATCCATGACCCTTTTATTAAGAAATCCACACTCACCTGAGAGATGTGGTTCCTTAGTTCTTGGAGAGAAGATTCTAAAAGGGTCATGTTGGAAAGGCAAAACTTGTTAAAAACATTTTTTCCTAGAATGGGCCAGGAGAAGGCATAAGCACCAATGTATGTTGGATAGCTCTCACAGAGTTCTCTTCTTATATCTTCTGCAGTTGAGTTTTGCTTTACCAGCTAAAAAAGGGTAGGAGGAAAGTTGGATTATAATGTCAGTAAACAGATATACCAGTATTTTAGTCTTCAAGGAAACTGATCTAGCTTCACAATAGCCAAAGTCCTGTATAGAGCAACTATTAAGATCACTAAAATACACCGGGCTTACAGGAACCGATGTGGCGCAGGTGGCAGAACACCTCTCTCCTACATCAGAGGTCTCCAGGATCGAATGGATAAAGTAAATAAATAAATCTTAAAAAAAAAAAAAAAAAAAAAATACACCGAGCTTAGCCAGGAAATGTGCCAAGAGAATTTGTGAATGTGGTAAATTCTTGTCATTGTTATAAATCAAGTGATGTATATATGATTTGCTTAATGGAACTCATTTCTCATCCCTGCCCAGGAAACCTAAATGCTCCAGATCTTTTCTCACAAAAGTCTTCAAATATAAAAATCTTATTCATTTTCCTGGTCCTTTAGCAGAAGAGACTCAGGTGTCTTAACTCTCTGTGAACTTCAGGGGAAATGGCCATGATCTTTGGAAAACTTCCAAAAGAGGAGGAGCCTTAGAGATATGGCCAAACGAATTATTTTTCATTTGCAAAGCAATTCCTCCAGTTAGGTCTAATGCACAGAAAAAGAAAAGGAAAACATGCATATGAAAATATATATGTGTAAGTATAATTACCAAAAGCAATAATTGGAAAGTAATTTCATAATGGAATCACTATACCCCCATATGTTTCACAATACAGGCCAGTCACAGATACAGCACTATTTCAATCATAATATTGATCACATTCACCATTATTAAGTTGTTTAGATATTTCCACAGCCGATCATACTCCGTTTGTAATACTTAAGGAGTCCATCATAGTAATCAGTTCTTTTAGCCCTGTGAGGTAAGGCCAACTTCACCCTCACCCTCAGTTTATAACACAAAATCTACACTCTGCTTTCCAGTAACTCGACTTCTAAATGCAAAGGAACAAGACAGGACCCACTTATTCTAGATATAGTATAAGTGCTAGGTCTTCTTTCCTAATATTATACATAAACTCACACCAAAATGATTTCTCTACTCATTCTTGCAAGGGTTGCAGAAAGCATTAAAGAGAAAGAAAAGGAATCAGAGAGATTGGTGACACAGGCATCAACATGTATCCTAAATTTACATTCCATCCCTGCTCAAGCAACTCTAAACATATCTATTTATACACAGAAAATTCATTTTTGACTTTTCACTAAATATATGACTCTGCTGATGCCCAAAATTCTGAAATCTTATTGCATATGAGTAAGATAACTTGGGAGTTTCAATACAATAAAGTGGTCTTTTTTAGGATAGCAATATTATTCCAGATATTAAATAATTTATCTGGTTCCATGCTAGACTGTCTACTTCTAGGAACCTATATGGCAGAAATTGAATGGAATATAACAATTTTCCCTGGTTTACACACTGGCCTGATTTGGGAGGATTTTTCTAAAATTACAGTAGTTATAAGATTACAGAAAAATCATGCATAAAATACAGAGTTCTTATATACCATACTATTTATTAACACCTTGCCTTATTGAGGTACATTTGTTACAATTGATGAAAGAGCATTTTTATCATTGCACTATTCACTATCGTCTATGGTTTACATTGGGTTTCAGGGTTTGTATTGTACAGTCCTTTGTTTTATTTTTAAACTTTTTATTCTAGTAACATCTATACAGCCTAAAATTTCCCATTTTAGCCACATTCAAATTTATAATTCAGTGCTGTGAATTATGTTCGTAATGTTGTGCTACTATCACCAATATCTGTTACCAAAATTTTTTCATTAACTCAAATAAATGTGCTATACAACTTAAGCATTATCTCCCCATTCTCTACACCTACCCCAGCCCTGTTAGCTCATATTCTAATTTATGACTCTATGAGTTTGCTTATGCTAATTATTTCATATCAGTGAGATCATAAAATATTTGTCCTTTTGTGTCTGTCATTTCACTCAACATGATGTCTTCAAAGTTCATCCATGTTCTTACATGTTGCAGAACTGAGTGGGAGAGAGTGTGGTCTACAGTGTGAACTGTGGTCTATGGTTGGTGGCAAGGCTCCAGGATGTGTAAGTTCATTGAGGGTGGTGGGCCACACTGTGGGAGATGTTTGTGTGGGATGTGGTGGGAGGTGTGGGAGGTGGGCAACATGGGAATCCCAGTGGGTTCCGTGAAATATTTTGGGTAATCTAAGCACCTCTTAAAA